>CABPRJ010000528.1:6309-143486 GCA_902439185.1 Cinara cedri | reverse complement strand
ATTTTTTTTTTTTTTTTTTTTTTTTTTTTTTTATTTTTATTGTTATTCGTGAACACCGCACACACACACACACACAAGCGCGAGCGTATTTAAAAAAATACATTACAAAACATTGTACCGCACACTACACACAGATGACCATGGTAGGCGTACCATAGTTCCGCCGTGTAGACGTGTGTGTGTGTGTGCGTGTGCGTTTGCGTACTCGCACGGGATACGTTATGTACATGTGTGTAATAATGATGTATGTAAGGTGTGCGCATTGTGCAGGCTCGTAAAACTCGACGTTAACAAAACGCAATATTGTTGTCGTGTAATAAATGCGCGTACAATACGTTATTGCGTTACGGGCAGGTTACCGTGCGGAATGGGCAGAACGGTTTTCCGGTTTCGCCGCCGAGTCCGCCGATTCGCGGACGGCGGAATTGTTATTATCACCGGGATTTCGCGGCGCGCACGCGGACACGGGCGGTCCGGGCCGCGCGCATAGACCGCGGGCCCACTGCAAAAGACGAGTCCGGGCCGGCCCCCCGCGACCCGCGGCCCCCCGAGCCGCCGTCCCGCGGCACGTTAAACGTTTCCGGGCCGCGAAAAGCCCGGCACGACGAACGTTGTCGTAATATCGCAGTAACGTTTTTTTATTAGGTTTTTTTTTTCGTCGAAAATCGCCTTGTTTTTTTTTTTTTTTTTTTTCGTTATTGTTTATTACACGCGCGCGACGGCCGCGTCGTTTATCACGGGATTCGGGTGACGTATGTAACGCGTACCGTATACTTATATACTTACACGCGTGTATTTTGTATCGCAATGCTATGCGCGCGATCGTAACTTTTCGACCGCGGCCGGATCAGAGCGGATCCGGTGGGGGGAGGGGACAGACTCGTACGGGCCGAAAAGCCGGAGGCGCGCGTACACGAGGGGTTTTTTTTTTTTTTTGTTTTGTTTTAGTCGGGATAAATAATAATAATAACAGACTTACGGGGAGAGAAAAAAAAAACGACACGAGTAATAAACATATAAATAATAATAATAATAATAATATTAATAATAAACGACAAGAACCGGTCACCGCGAGCGGCGGCGGCGGCGGCGAGGGGTTGATCCGTGATGTCTGTCGATAAATAATGTATGTGTAATTTTTTTTTTTTACCGCCGGTCTCCGTCGCGGCCCGCGTCCCGCCAGTGTCGGGTTTGCGTTGTTTTTTTTTGTGTTATTATTATCCGCCGGGTAATATATAATATTGGGTTATGTTATTAGAGGCCGCGGCGGCGGCGGCGGGGAACGACGTCGATTGTGTCCGCGGCGACGACGACGACGACTCGTATATCAAAAAAAAAAAAAAAAAAAAAACCATAATAATAATAAAAAAAAAAAAAATCCGTTCGACATTGATTAGTACTCACTGACAGATTAGGAACGTTGCCGCGCTCCGACGCTGTTATTACACTATTGTGCGTACCTATACCTATACGTTATTGTGAATGCGCGTCACGTGAAGTTTACTCCGTCGCGGTATTTCACGCGCCGTCGCCGTATTGTTTTCCGCCGGCGCGCGACTTACGCGCCGGCGGGGCCGCGTACAAAACGGAACGCGACGCTCGAAAATTACGCGCGCGTCACGGCACGCCTTGGGCGCAACTGGACCGCCCGTATTCGAGTGGGTGGGGGGTAGGGCAGACGGTAAAATTGCGGGCACGCCAGAGACCCGCCGGGAGATTCGCGAGAACCGGTAAATACCGTAAGCACCGCGAAACGCACCAGAGGACGCGGGGCGAACCCGGGTCGATTGGAAAACGGTGTGGTGTGACCAAATAGAAAAACGCAAAATCCACTCGACTGTGTTAAACTTTTCTTTTTTTTTCGTCGACTCGCCGGCGCCCGGCTCCGGATGTCCCCGCGCTCGACCGTTTTCGTTTCCGCGGAATTTCGCGACAGAACCTCCACCGAAAAACGCGTGTGCACCGGGCCGACGGAAAACCTTAACGGCACGCCCGTTAACTCGTTAGATGCGCAGCCGAGGGGTGGGGGGGAGGATGGAAATCGCCCGTAACGATCGTCTCTCGTTACGAATTCGTCTTTCTGTAAACCGGTATATTCTTGCCAATTACTAACTACAGAAATTACTTGAATCGATTGACTCGAAAATGTAATGGATACTCCGTATGAAAATTTCGGTGTTTCGATTGTGTTATGCCGGCCTGGTTATGTCGAGCCCGGGCTGAATCTTCCGTGTAGGGGTGTGCGTGAAAAAGTTCATCCGAAACTCGACTAAGACACTCACTGCACCTCCCCCACCCCCCGGTCAATTGATAAATATGCGTGCGATTCGTTCCCACGTTGGTCAAGTAATCGGCTGCGGGAATGTCAACGTTAACGGGGACAGACGCGTGATTTCGGGTTTTTGTTTCCGTCAGAGAAATCCTGTTGTAGCTACGCCGCCGCCGACCGCGCGACGGTGCGGTTTAAAAAACGATAACCCGCGGTTATCTGTGTACACAAAAACCGCAGATAACGATCGCGTAGATACAAACCGCGGCGGTTCGAGCGTATATTATTATTATTTATTATTATAATTTTTTTTTCCCCCCGTTCCGGTTCGAGATATTATCGTGCGCGCTTTTAATTATAAACTTCGGTCCCAATACGCTCGCGCGCGCAACGTGCGGATCCGTTCGTCGAGCTGACGACGACGACGACGACGCCGCGAGGTCGTTTTAACGCGGTCGTTTGAAATTAAAATTAAAAAAAAATAACGATGATAATGAAAATATCTATACCGACGAGATTGATTGATTTTTTTTTTTTTTTTTTACTCTATTAATTAAACGGGCGAGCGATTCAAAACAAATAAATCAATAACCCGAAACCGACAGCGCCGCGCGACGATTTCCGCGCGGTCGCCCCTGATAAAATTAACGTACGCGTCGAAAAGCCCGCGGACCTCGCGTGGTGCGGTACAATGCGGTCCGACCGCGGGAAAACCGCGTGGCTAATCGGTGAAGCGGTTCCCCCGGTGGTGGTGGGGGGGGGGGGGGGTGGGAGAGGGTTAAGCGAAAGATCCTACACGGGGAAAAAAAACCCCGGCCGTTCGACTCGAATCTCGCGCGCCGCAACACGACAACAACAATAACAGTTGTCACGCGCAATGGCATGAGGTGGGCGACGACGACGCAGTCTCCCGGGTCCGGGCGCGTCGTACGCGTTTTATTCATTCGCGGTTCGCAGCCGTACCAGTGCCCGTCGAATACCCGCGCGCGCGCACACACGCGCACTTCGGAAGAATTCGCGCGATGCCTTTTTTTTTCTTCTTCTTCTTCTTCTTCTTCTTTCTCTCTTTCTTTCCCTTTTTTTCCCCTTTCCTCTCGCTCCCCCCTCCTCCCCCCACCGTTCGTCCGTCCGTCATATATACCTATACCGACCGCCGCCGCCGCCGCCACATGTTTGCGTGTCTCTGCGACGATAATAATAATAATAATAATACGTCGTCGGTCGTCGGCGATTCCGGAGCCGGCCGGTCCCCAGAAACGTCGTCGTCGCCGCGAGTCCGAGCGAATTCTTAGCATTGCGCGGCCGGCCCCGACATAAAGAGACGGGGTCCGTGCGCGGCGGACGGCGGCGTACGGCTTTGCCGAAGCTATTCGGTTTCCCCGCCGCCGCCGCCGCCGCCGCTGAAAGGGCAAAAAAAGAAGAAGAAGACCGGGGATAGGGGGAGGGGAAATAATAATAAAAAAAAAAATAATAACAATAAAAAAACGTACATATTCTTTATATATAATACTCGTATTTATATTATTTTATCGTCGCGTATACCCGACGTACGCGCGTAACATGCCCGCGGGTATGAACGCGTTCGCGCAGACGTTATAACGCGCTGCAAAGCACAATGCAAACCGCCATGCCGTACAATTACACGCCGCGCCAATAACAATAATAATATTATTATCCCGTTGCTCGTACCTGTCTCCGTGCAACGTCTCACTCTATCTCTCTCTCTCTCTCTTTCTCTCTCTCTCTGTGCGCCGCGGTTATAAATCGCGTTACGTTATAAATATATTATAATATTAATAAAATATCGCCCCGGGCCGCGCCTCCGGTTTTCGGCCGTTCGCCCGCGACGGACGAGCGTTATTTCACAACACGCCCGCGGTGTATAACGCCGCCGCAGCCCCGGTCGCGATGCGGGTAGGTCGCGGTTATCGCGCTGTATAAGTCGCCGCAGCAGAAATGCGGTTTAACCGTACGCCGCCGCCGCCGCCGTCGCCGGTAGAATGTGCCCGCGGAGCGGCCGCGGCAAAATAAAAGCCAAAGAACGCCGCCACCGCCGCCCGATTCGTATTTCAAAGCGTTTCGCGATGCGCCAAAGTTACTTTGTCATTCGCCGCCGCTGCCCCCTCTGTTCGGCGTCTCACGTAGCGAGAAAAACCGCCGGCGCGCGCTTGCGCAGGTCGAGATCGGCCCGCGGACAACACGCCATCCGGTGCCGCCGGGGGCGAGCCTCCCCTCTCCCGTCGCCGCGTTTGATGCGGCGTCCGGTTCGCGCGACTCTGTTTCCGTATGGGTTTCGACCGGACCGCGACCTCCGCGTAACGTGTTGACGCGCACGAAATAAAACGGGCAAGAGGCTCGCCGCCGCTCCGTGTGACATGCGCGGCGGCGTACGACTGACGCACTTCCGAAAAGGTCATTCGACAACGACCCGCGCCCGCAGTATCCGACAATTATGCCCGGGGGCCGTGGTCACGGCGTCAAGGCCACTGCCCGCGCGACGACCCGGCCGCGGTTCCCGGCTTCCCTACGACCCGCTTACTCTCGGAAATCAAACGCGTTTGTCAGTGGATAGTCTCGTCCGTCCGTATTAATTCATCCGGCCATGCCCGGAAAAATATTTCCGCGGCTGCGCCTCTGCCACCGCGGTATACCGACAACGTTCGGACTTTTCCGGGTCGGAAAACCGTTAGAATGAAGAAAAAATTATGTGTTTTTTTTTTTCCACAATAAACGCGCTGTGCCCGCGAAATACGGAAAATCCGACGGGCTCGGGGGGGGAGGGCACGATGTACCCCCCTCCACGGCGGACGGACGGATGCCGGTGAGGCCACCTGTTATGGCGCGTTGTAAAGAACACATTATCGCGCACGCGGATAACAGCGTAATTACGTCTCGATATCCGTCCCCGCAGACGTTCGTTCGTCCTTGAACGTACGGCCGCGCGTACGGGAAAAAAAAAAAATTGTTCGAAAAAAAAAAAAAAACGACTTATCGCCGTCGTCGGTTTTCTAACACCTTGTAAATTTGAATACAATCGACGGCGAAGACGATCGCTCTTGCCGCATTATAATAACGCGGGCCGCACGGCGTACCGTAACGTTCGGCGGACCACAGTAAAATATTATCATTACACGCCACGCGATTAGCACATCTGCCCGGAGTGAAACGCGTCGGTTTGCATAACCCGAGTAAACACGTACGTGCGCGTGCGTGCGCATCGGGTACCGGCTCGCAAGAGCCGTCGGCAATTAATGTCCGGTGGATATTTGTTTTTTTTTTTTTCTTTCGTCAGTCATTATTTCGATAGCCGCGGATAACTTTTGCCCGGGCCGTGTGTGATCGACGTGACGCGCAACGGCCGATTTATCAGACCGTGCGCGGATCGCGAATTACGGAATCGCGATCGCGTTTTAATTGGCCGCGCGTTAATGTTGTCCGGCGCGACGAGACAATGGGCAAAAAGACACCGGCCGAACCGTTGCCGGGGACGACGGCGGCGTGACACAGCGCCGCGGGAGTCGCGGGATACTGCGGCGAGAGTGTGCGAGAGAGAAAAAGAGTGAGTGTGAGAGAGTGATGTGGGGGGGGAGGGCGCGGATCGATACGTCCGGAGGAGGACTGGTCTTCAAAGGCCTGTAACTCTATTCGTATGCGTACACCGCGTTTCGCTGTCTCGCGACGGTAAACGCGCCGCTAATTGCGCCGATCGCCGCGTCCGCGGTGTGCCGTACGCGTACGGCGGAACGGGGACCGCAGATTTGTGCCGTTCGCGGCGGTTTTACGTTGTCGCCACCGTTCCGCCGGCCGGGCTGTCGCGCGCGCGATCCCCGCGACCGGCCGAGTCCGGACGACTACGCGGTTGTTTTTTGTTTGTTTCGCGTGCCCGTGCCGTCCGTACAGCGGCCGTTGTCGACAGCGCGCCCGCCTGATCACGCGTCGATCGAGACCGTAACCGTAAACGAAACGAAAAGAAAAAAAAAAAACGATAACCCCGTGCCGCGCAAGCTGTACGCACCTCCCTGCCCGCCCGCCCGCCCGCCCGCCCGCCGGGATGCGGCGGGTGGGCCCGTGCGAGAGTACGAGCGACAAACGACGACTGCGATGACTAACCCGTGTTGCGTTTTGTTTTTTTGTTTCCAGGTAAAAATATGGTTTCAAAACCGGAGGAGCAAGTATAAAAAAATGATGAAAGCTGCGCAACAACAAGTGTCGACTCCGTCCAACAACAGTAACAACGGCGGCCCGGGCCACATGTTGGGGGGCCCCGGCGGAGCCAACACGCCTAGTATACCGAACAGTCCTCCGCCGTCTGGCGTCCTTCTGGGAGGTGAGTTTTTTTTCTGTTTTTTATTTGTTTTTTTTTTTCCCCCCCGATCATTATATTATTACCACGACCATTATCGATAATGTTAGTGCCGCAGATGCGATACGTATAATGACGACATTTTTGTCAATCGAAGCGTATAATAACTGTGTCGTTGTGTACGTACATACGCAAGTTTCCGACGAGTGGAAATTCGTTCCTGTTTTTTACTCGGATCGCTGCGGGGGCGTGGGGGAGGGGGGGTTGAAACGAAAAATATCCGTTTTGGACGTCAAACGTTTTTCCGTGTAAACGAAAAAAATCAATGAAAAACGAAAATCCAACCGCAACCGAACGACAAATCGATACCGTCCGAAACGTCCGAAGACCGTTGCGCGTGTAAACCTCGTGATACCTCGCGAGGAAGTCGACGGGCGTGGCGTTAAAAATACTGATACACGGAAGCCAAACGGGCAGCCAACGTTTCATTCCGCTGTCGCGTGTCGTCCATATCAAAATGCCGTCACGTCCCGTTAAGTTGCTTAGCGACAAATTAAATAACGTGGAAAAATCGAAAATCCAAAAAAAAATCGAGTCGAGTCACGTTGACGTTTTACAATATTCTCCGCGTGCGTTCATTGTGTAATGAACGGCGTGAACGCGTCGGAAAAAGGCCGGCGAGATTGTCTCACGAATATCGTACAACGGCGTAAAATCGATTTTAAAGGCCTCCCGTTCCCAGTTTCGCACGTGATATGCCATATATAATATACTCTCGTCCGCGACCGTTCGATTGAATTGCCGCAGTCGTTTCCGCCGCGTTTCCATTCCGTAACTGTAACGTTCGGTCCTCGCGGCCATCGCGGTCCGTTTCCGTCCTCGGTCTTCCCACGCCGATCTGACCGTCCGGGACGCACCTCGTCAGGCCACCGTAACGCAGTGCGGTCGCCCTATCGTCTCGCGCCTTCCGACAATTGCGCCCGCGCCGAAATTCCCGTTTTCCCATTGTTCGACGACGGTTTCTCGTTCGTCATTCCGTTCGTGTGTCCGTGTCTCGATGTTCAGCGTGTTTTTCTATTGCACCGCATTTCAAAAGCCTCAACGGTATTCGATACGTACGCCCCGCGCGTACAATTTCAGAAACTTTATTTTAAGGAAAATAACGCGCGGTGTAACGACAAGATACCCCTCCCCCCCCCCATCTCCCCACCCGGAAAGCGTGAAATGCGAAAATACTAAGCGGACAAAGGACCGGGACTTTTGGGCTATAGGGCGCACTGTTGTTATCACCGCGGAGCATCCCCGTTTTGAAACCGCGGGCCCGCGGAATGGTACGCGGCGGAACGTGCAGCCGCGCTGGGTTTCGCGTTTCGCGCGGGAAGCGCCGGTTCGACACGTCCGCGCGGCCGAGACCGCCGGGACTTTAACCGTCGGCCAGAGCGTCGCGAGTTCGGAAAACCGGCGTTCCCGAATCCGGACGATCGCGTGACAATCGGCAGAGGGAAGGTAAAAGAAAAAAAATGCGTTTATAATTTTTTTCCCGCGCCGTTCGTCCGGTCCCCGGCGAGCCCGACTTTCCGGACGGCCGCCGCGCCTTTGCGCAGACGGGCGATTCCGGGTCGCCCGAGAGCGGTGCGAAGTAATGCGTTTTTGCGGCCGACGACGGTGTATGATACGTACACGCGCGTGCATAATAATATATCATGTACAATATAATATATATATATACAAACATATACATACATGTATATATATATAAATATATATAATATTTTTATTATTATCGTATGTATGTATGTATGTATGTATGTATGTATGTATGTATGTATATATATTATTATATAGGTGTATACGGACGAAAACAATAGCTCTGGAACAGGATGGGTCTGTCAAGTGACCGTGGGAGATTGCAACCGTTTCGGTTCACTGAGCTAGTGTACCCAGCGAGCCGTTCTATGGCCGGCTGGAACGTGCGTGTGCGCGCGCGCGTGAGCGCGTGCGTGCGGGCGCGTAGACCTGGCCGCAGGTATCTACGGTAGTACGCCTACCGTTCGGACGGTTCTGCGTTTGCGTTGTATTCCGACGGCGTAACTTTTTTTATCGTTTTTTTTTTTTCGTTTTTTTTCCTCTCTCTCTCTCTCTCTCTCTCTCTCTTTTTCTCTCCATAACTCGTCTCTTCTTCTCGTCCTAATATCGACGCATACAATATCAAAAACGTACACGCGTGTACCGCGCACAACACAATGCGCCGTCGCCTACCGCCGGGCCCGTTTCTTTTCGAGGAAAAAAAAACGAAAAATTATAACGAAAACCCGAATGCCGTTCGTTCATTCCCGTCTGTTACAGCCGCGCGCGGCTATACCGCACGATAGTAAGTCGTAAAAAACACCGTTGAAATCGGGGGTGGAGCGACGTCATAACGATAATCCGCGGCACAGCCACACGCCGGTCGTCGCATCGAATCGCGGCTGTTCGCGCGTTCGACACGCAGGCGAGACGTATTTATACAGCGACCGTCCCCGCCGCCCCCCCCACCGGTCGGAACGCGAGGACGGAAAACCGTTTTGGAGGTTTCGCCGCGAACGGTCTTTCTGCCGGCAACGCTGTTGCGATAACCGTCCGCGCGAGAGTAACCGGTCCGCAGTCGCTGCCGCGGTCGGACGGGCGATTTTCCCGGCAGTTTTCTCGGGTACCGGGAAAAGTCCCGGTAGACTGACGCTGGGTCACCGCTGGCGGCTGCCGCGGGGGAAACCGCCGGAGCGCCGACGGTTCCCGAAATTCTGTCCGAAACAGACGCGGGCACCGCCCGAAAGATTCGCGTGTGTGCGTTTTATAGTCCTCGTACTCACCGTGTTCGCTGCGGTCGCGTAGGCGCCTCTAAACAACCGTCTCGGTCCTTGATCGTTTTTCCGTCCGTCGTTCGTATCCGTTCCCCGGCCGTAGCGCGCCGCTGCAATACAAACGGATCGCCCCGCGCCCTTTTTTCCCGTCACGTTTTCCCCGTCTCGTTCGGAAAACGTTACGACGCGCGGGCCATGTAACGGCGCCCTCGGTCAGGTTTTGTTTCACTGTCCGCGCGGTCTTCGACGATTCCGAGCTACGCCGGCGGACGGACGGACGGACTCGCAGCTGCGCTGCCGCGACCCGCGGACCAAAACGAGATGAAAAAATATAATAAAATAAAATAAAACCTACCCGCGCGTAATTACATGTTATGATAATACGGGAACGATAATTCCCGGGGCGATAATCGTCGGCTGCCCAGACGTTCCACTAAGACATTACGTACACCGGGGGGACACCGCGTCGACGGGATAACGCGCGCCGCCACCCGCCCGCACGGGCGTACCGCCGGGAACATCAAACGCGCGGTCCTCTCGATCGTACGGCGATTAGTTTTTCGAAAATTTGATGTACGGTGGCGTTTGTCGGCTGCGGGGATTTTTTTTTCTTTCCATTATTTCCCCCCCCCTCCCCCGACGCGCCGTGCACGGTGCCCGCGGGGATTTCGGACGTTATTTTTCGGGAGGCCGGCGTAATAACAATAATAATAACAATAATAATAAAAATAATGTAAACGTCGCATTAATTTTTATTCGCGCGACTGCGGCCCGCGGTGTTGTACGAACGAGCGCGCATGTAAAACGCGTTAAAATTTATCGGCGCGCCACGATCCCGGGTGTTCGCCCGCCCCCGCCAAACGCCGACATTGCAGGTGTGCCGTATCAGACGTATCTAACGACCCGCGCCGCTGTGTCCGCATTATATCGCGCGCAGCGCCCATGTAAAACAAAATAAAAAAAAATAAAAAAAACCCGAAACCGATAATCGTCTTTTTTAATCGCCGTAACAGACGGCGCGTATAATACGCGCGTTCGCAATCACTGTCGCAGTCGATACCGCCGCGGAAATTACGACGTTTCTGTCCGCCCGAAACGGGGGAAAATAAATAATACCCCCCCGACGAATCGTTTCGAGTTCGGCGCAGGTCCCGTGATGTCCCCGCGGCCGTTTTATATTATTACGGCGAGCGGCCGGTGCGGACCGGGAGACCGCCGCCCGCGGGGTGCCCGGTCGTAGCCGTGCGACGCTCGCGGACGCGCCGTCGTCGTCGCCGTTAAATTTTATCGTTATTACGGTGCCCGACGCTCTCCGCCCCCCGCACGCACAGGCGAAAATAATCTAACCCCACCCCCCCCCCCCCCCCCTCCCCGACGGCGGGTACGGGCCGGGAAAAACACGAAAGACCGTCCGCGTCGTTCGATTACGAAAATGTCCGTATCAACGAACGGCGAATTACCGTAACAACGATGTCTCGCGTGCCTCTGGTCAGACGGCCCGCGGCGATTGTTTTTTTTTTTTTTCTATTTTTCGCGCCGTTATTTCGGTCATTGCGCGGACTGTGAACGCGCGCACAAAACGGGATTTCCACGCCGCCGTCCATCCGCGCGCGCGTTTCCATCTCGTCGGCGACTGCGATTTAACGCCGGCACTGTCGACGGGTTTCCACGCCCTAGCCCCGGTTTTTTTGCTAGCGCCGTTATCGTCGAACGTTGTCGTTTGCCGCGCGGAAAATGAAAACACGAAAACGACAAAATATCGGTGGGAACCGCGCGGCGCTGTTACGCTGCGGACCGCGACCAGACTATCCCACGGTTGCCGCGAACACACTCCCGCCGGGTCGCATGCCTTTGGGTTACGACCTGAGCCCTTGTCGGAACGTTACAAACGGTTCTACAATCGTACGAAATCGCAGAAACTCTCAGAAACGGCACCGTTATGTTATACTGTTACATTGCAAATATCCCGAGCCATTGTGGTGCGCTAAGAAAACCACCTAAAAATGGAATAATGAATCGTATTTTTAATGATCCGGCGATTCGATCGTCGTTATGGCATTTGGCGGTTCGCGCTCGAAATGTGCACGCGCAGCTCTTCGTACCCGGATGTTTTATAGACGGACAGAGTTCCGGAAAAATCCGACATTTTTTTCGTTTTCGGCCGAAACGTCGTCGATAGTAACCGTTATTACTGCTGTTCGTCGGGTGAAAACCACAAGTCGGATTACACGATTTTCCTCGTTTCCATACGCTCCGGAACGTACCGGCGGGGGGGAAGGGGGTGAGGAGAGGAGAGGAGAGGGCGTCGCGAGACCGAAAAAAAAGGAACGATCCCGTTGGTTTTTTTTTTTTTCAACGGATTATACAAACGCTTCAGATACTAATCTGAAACGTACATTGTTGTTATGTTCTTATACAAATTAAACGTGTTTTTTTTTTTTTTTTTCCCTCTCTGCAGGTAACGGTTCGTCGTCCGGCAGTCAGCCGAGTCCGACCGGATACATCGGCGGCGGCGGCGGCGGTGGCGGCGGCGGCGGCGGAGGAGGCGGCGGCGGCGGCGGTCACGTGGGCCCGGGCGGCATGGGCCAGCACGTCGGCAACAGCCCGACGCCCAGCTCGACGCCGGTGTCTTGCGACATGTCGCCCGTGCCGCCGGTACACCACTCGTCGTCCGGCGTTTCCGGTTCGCCGCCGGTGGTCGCGTGGGACATGAAGCCGCCGAACCTGTCGCTGTCCGGCAATCCCCATCACCATTCGCACCATCCGACCTCCGGGTACATGCCGCAGTACAGCTGGTACCAAGCCGACGGTCCGAACCAGGGCCTCCTGTCGTGAGTACTACACTGACGTCCGTCATCAGCTACATTATAATTTATCGCCGTGCCGTTTAGGGCGCGGCTGCGAGCCGCTCGTGAAATAATACCGTTCAATATCGCTTTTTTAAAAATGACCAACCGAAAGCCGCGCAGTTTGATTGTCTCGACACACGAAACAAATGTCGCGCTCGGAAAGCGTCGATATTGAAGACCTTCGGAAAATTAAAAAATAATAAATGCAATTCGCGTTACAATCCTCCACCGTAGTTGTATTACGGTCGCCGCTCTTTTCGCAATAACAATCACATTGTTTGTATTTCGTTCGTACGTGACGCTCAATACGTATACGCGTTACGATTCATAGATATTCCCGTGTATACGTATTGACGTAAAGAAAGCACAGGTCGTGCAGTCTTCGGCCGAAACTATAAATGACTTCATTGCACTCGGTTAGTGTTGAGATTAATGAAACGGAGATAAATCGGCGGGATTTTGGGTTGTTGGCCGGATTTCCGAGAGCACAAAAGTCGATTTTACAAACAATTTAATAACTTCAATACGTGTCGACACTGGAAAATACGGTTTTCTACCCGGAAAACCGGGGAAAAGAGCGGCGGCCCTGAATTATTTTTATTCGAGTATCCGCGTCAATTCGTGACGGGCATCGAAGAAAACCTTTGACTTGAGCACTGTACCCTCGACCTTTATCGGACGAGATGAAATCACTAACCGCCCACATAAAGTCGGTATACAGTTCGAACGCCGCGCCACCGCACAAATGTCGATCCTGCACCGCTCTGTATTATAATAATATTACCCCTATGCCCAAACCCAAAGTGCAATGTCTGATCCACGGGTTTAAATCGAAAACGGCGGCCGAAACCCCGTTTATTACTTACGGCTTCCTTACACATATTGTGTGTGGATCGGCATTTGAAAATCGAAAGCGGACCCAGGCGGTGTTGTTCCCGAAAACGTATAACGTTTTAGCGCTGCTCGTTTCGCAAATACGCCGAACAAAAACGCAAACACTTTTCGCAGTAGCGTGCGCGGGGGCAGGGGTGGTTAGAGGTTACGTCCCCCCGCCGTCGGCTTAAAAATACAAAGAAAAATTTAAAAAATAACGCGAGCAATCTAATGTCGAAACGCACGTATTCCGATCGCGGACCGCGAAGAAAGTTCGACGTGTTTGATTAGAAATCGGCTTTTTTTTTTTGTTTTTTTTTTTTTTTTTAATCCGGCTTTTAAATCTACCAATCGCCATACGGTCGAGTTACATGTGTGTAACGTCCCGCTGCGTCCCGTCCCGTCGACAATGTCCGCGGCTGACTTCCCGGCACACCAGAGTGTCGTGTTCGATAACATAAGTAGCTGCGGAAATCGCGGCGTTTACCATACGGACGCCGGGGCCCGATCCGTTTTCGTGTTTGTGCGCGGGAGCCGGTCCACACCGCGGGCACCGACGCGCGCTCGGATAATATTTTAATGGTCGGTTTTTGGCTTCGTCGCGTTCGCGGGGTGTACAAAAAAAAAAAAATACAAAAAAAAACAAAACAAAACAAAACATAATGAAATTGGTCACGGCATGTCTGTGTAACGTAACGTAATGATATTATAACCATAACCGTGGTAGCTATCCGCCGCCGTACGTGTACAACATAATGCCGCTACTCCGGCGGTGGCGGCCGGTCGCGGACGTCCCGCGGTTTTTTCTTTAACTAAGCAGAAACAATTCGATTAAAAAAAAAAAAAAAAAACCAGTCGAGAGGGATGCGCGCGGGCGTAATCTATATACGCGCGGGTGTCGATTGTACGCATCACGTCGGTGATTGATGAAGCCGGGGTAGAGGTATTTTTTCATATATATATATATATTTTTTTTTTTATTATTTTTTTTTTATCGCCCGTATATACACACACACGCGCGCGCACACATCTACACGAAATAATACGGGATGGTATAACGATAATACACGAGCCGGTGGTGTCTCCCGCGTCGCGCAGTACAGGGCGGTTGTGCGCATAAAAACGTAAAAGACTACGAGGATTTCTTGTAAAAAAAAACCGTTTAAAAAACATTGACGGTTTTCCGCGCGTATCGGCTTTCGATTTCCCGTAAACCGTGTCGCTTTCGAGTTTGACAGGGCGTCGTGCCCGCGCGTGCTGTCTCCGTCGCCATCAGCACGGTTCCGTCCGGCCGGGACAACACTGCGCCGTTGGTTTTGATATTAGAGCGAATTTACCCGTTGTGCATATTTAATGATACGAACGTCTCGCCGCGTCTCTTTCTCGCTGTTTCAGTTTCCAAGCGAGTTAACAAAGAGCGTGCATTCGGCAATCGCGGCGTATATAAAAATCGCGATATTTTTTTTTTATAAATATCGCACTTTGAAATTTAAATAACGAAAAACATAATCCGACGGCACGACACGGATGCGGCCAATGCTCGTATCTCCGAGTCCGATCGCGCGGGTCAGTTCGCACCGATACCCAAACCGGCAGCGCGAAGTCGCCACCGCTCGAGCGGTCGTACGGCGGCGGCGACGGTCGAATCTCCGGGACGGAGTTTTCGAAACGCCCACGTCCCGCGCGCCGAAACAACCGATCGCTCTGTATAATCCGACGCGCGAACCGCGAGCGCACTGATACGCGCGCAGCTGTTTCTCTCGCGCGCCGTTATTATCTTGTTACGTCGTGTTACAGCTGCCGCCGCCGCCGCCGTCGCCGCCGCGAACCCGCCCGATTAATTCGATTAGTAATATTATTATTAATTATCACATTATTAAACCCGCCGCCGCCGCACCCGGCAACGTTACACCAGCCGCCGCCGCCGCCGCCGCCGCGACGTTGTGCAGTGTTTTGTACCTGTCACTTATCGCTCCCTCTCCCCCCCCTCCCCCCGATCGCGGCCGTAATGCGTGACGCGTCGCCGTTCACTAAACCGAATAAAAACAAATAATGATATCACTGGAAAAAAAAAAAATAAATAATAATAACAATAAAAATATCACTAGTCATTCCGTGCGCCCGTCGTAGACAATCGAGATACGCGGACGGGCTATCCAATGTCCGTGCCCGCCCGTACCGTATCCCGGTCACCGGTGTCTCGAGAGGCCGCGGGCGCGCACGCTCGCGCGTTTCGCGCGGTCAAGCGTTTCGCCGCGGGCGACGAACGACGAATCGGCGCGGTTTAACCTCCGCAGCGTTGTGTTGTGTTACGAGAGAGCGCCCCGACGTCCGTTTCGCATTGCTGCGACTTTTCGATTAACCGCCCGAAAATCTGTCCTTTTTTTTTTTTATTTTTTTTTTTCTATGTTAATTTCAAGCCCGCGCAGTAACGCAACTCAATTTCCGAATCCAATCACTCGCGCCTCGGCGGGACGCGTCACCGATTCGAAACGGGACCACGCGAAAAATATACTTTTCCCCGCCCGTGAAACCGCACGCTCGACGTTCGGACGCGAAATCGCATCGTCGCATAACGTCGCAGTTTCGAATCGTACGCCAGAGCGTAGCGATCGGTTGTACATATACACACAATATTATTAGGCGCGTTCGTTTTTTCGCCGTCGTCGTTTTTCTTTTTACCCCCCCCTCGTCCGTCCCGCATTTCCCGCGGGATAATTATGTCGTTCAAACGCGCGTGCACCCGCGCGAATAACATCGCGCGAAACGCGGTACGGATATTGTATTATTATTGATGTGGCCCGATGTAGCCGATGCCGCCAATGGTCCAGTAAACAAGGAAAATAGGTTTTTTCGGTTTTCCGCCCGGAGAAAATAACGGTGTTAAACGACGACGACGACGACAATTGGACGAGGAAAATTAGGAGAGAAATCGAGATCCGCAATAATGGAGACAAGTGCAGTTGGCCGCTGCGCGGGCAGACAGTGCGGCGAACGGCTGTACGATATTGCGGCCGTGCCGTTACGGTGCGTTTGAAAGATTCTGCAACTTGTGCACACATTAATTTGTTGTCGTTCGGAAAAAAAAAAAAAATGAAATTTAAAATAAAACAGAAAAAAAAAACAAGTACCGAAAAGAACCGACGAAAAATTCGTGGAACTAAATAAATACCGCCCCGTTATTCGGGAAACCCGCGCGAAAAAAACACGTAGTAGTTATTATTTTTTTATGCTAAGTGAATATTATTTTACGATTATTACACAGCCCTGGGCGCCCGAATCCGATTATTACGTCAAACCGACTACCGAAGTGAAAGTAGAATAATATTGAACATTTTTTTTTTTTTTTTTTTAATTTTTTTCTGGGGTACGCATAATATTTATATGCGAGCAGATAGGTTCCTACGCGTTTTTCAAGGACCGCGCGACCTTTGATCGTTTTTTTTTTTTCTATGTTTTTTCGCAGTCACAGCGATGCATGCATTTTCGTATGTGTCTGCGGCGCGCGCGCGCGCGTGCGTGTGTGTTTTTATAACTTTCTAAAATAATAATCGAATTGCAATTTACAGTAGATAAACCTATACGTATGTATACCTGTAGAACTGCGCACAGTCGATAACCCGCAGCGGTCGTTCGTGAGACGATGTAAACATAATAATCTGCCGAAAGATCGTCGATACGCGTATAATTCGACACGTAATAAAAAAAAAAAAATAAATAAAATAAAATCGCGGGCGAATAGGTTAGGTTAGGTTAGGCGGTTACGTTTGGTGTTATCCTCCCTCCTCCGGTCCCGTTCGCTTGAAAAACACGATAACCACGCGTGTTATTTATTTAGTCGTTTCATCTTTGGAGAAGCCTATCGGCGAAAAATCGGCTTTTTTCCATCCCGTTTTCAAATACTCGTTTTCGAGTTCGATATCACCAGCAACGGACTCCGCAATGAACCGCGAGCATTGTTCACCAAAAACTCCTCGCATCGCAAACGCCTAGACACGCCACCACGGCCAGGTGCCCGATATAGAACACCGTGTCGTGGGTAAGGTGCACTGTGGTAGACAGGAAGGTGTATAAGAGCGCCAATATGCTACGCGGATAATAATTTAGTTTACACAACGATAGAACGGTTATATAATTGTAGTCGAGATAGGCGAACAACGCGGAAATCGACAAACAAATAAAACCGACGTCATCGTATTCCGCTATGAATATATTTTTATTATTATTTATTTTTTATTTTTTTTTTTATTTTTCTTTCTGAGCAACTGTTAGATTCCCGCACATAGGAAAACGTTGTCGAGACCCCGTGTCTTTTGAGGCGTACGGTGCACCGCGAACAATAGTTTGAAGCGTTTCTACAGTATAGTTATGGATTGCTCTCGGCAATTTCTAAATAAAACCGACATAATAGCTTTTTCACTGCGCTCAGGATCTGAGAAAAAATAAAAACCAGCAAAAGTCAGAGCTTTTACGGCGCGATCCCCGGAGAAATGCCAAATGGTATTGTACAGGCAACAGTGAATTGCGGAACGTTGCGAGCTGCTAAAACAGCGCGACACGCTATTGTGTACGACGAAACCCGCGGGCGCGACTTTTTCGTATTTAAAACGTCGCATTTTTATTATTGTTGTTATTATTTTTGTTGTTTTTTTTTTTTTTTAATGCTGGTAGACAGATGTTTGACGGTTTTCGTTACTTTTTTTTCCGCAATATTATATGGGTACAGTGACCTCTCCCGCGCGCCTAGACCGCGCGATGTACGTACCGAATACAATACGACTTTTTATTTTTTTTTTTTTTTTTTTTTTTTTTTTATACACACATTTTTTTCCCTTTTTTTTTTTTTTGTGTAGTACCTATGGTTGTTATTTCTGTGCGCGTTTTGTCGTCGGCATCGTCGACGTCTGTTTATAATATATATGTATACACATAGATATATACTACGTATGCGCGCATACCTCTCGAAATCGGTCTGCGTATTTGATATAGGTACCTGCGGCACAGCGATAATACCGCACTGTACGCAAAACAGAAATTTTTAGTACACCTCGTAATAACCGTTGAATTATAACCCGTTCCCGCGCTGGGTATTCCGCAAAATGTACCGGTATTCATCCGCGAAACCGCCTAGGTTTACCACCGCCAAAAGGCATGTCCCCCCGACGACTTGGCGTACGGTGTTTATTCGTTTTTCGAACCCCTCCGGGTCAAGACGTTAGTGTTGAGTACGGTCAGGGCAATATGTGTGTTCTGGGAAAATAATAAAAAAAAAAAAACCAAGCCTCGAGTACCCCCGTATTGAGTTTTGTGTGCATTCGTCGTGTCGTTTTCCGTGAAGAAAAATCATTTTTTAAACGGGCTGATACCGTTGATAGGTGTTGGCACACCTTCTCTTACGCTTCCGGCGGACATCGAAAACGCTACAAGAAAGTCCGCACAACGTTTTTAGTTGGAGCAAGATTTCCGGTAGAAAGGATTGTGAAAGACTACACGGGCACGAAAAACCACATCACACTGAAACCACGACACGTCCGTCGTTTCGTTCAAAATTTAAAATAAGCGAATTCGACTGTAGTTTATAGAAAATGTGAAAAAAAAAAAAAAAAACGTTCAGTGGGAATACTATTTGATATGTTTTATTCAGCGATGACGTTATTTCAGGTTTCATTTTTCTGGACCCGTGCGAAAATATCCCCGGTTCGCCGATTTTGGCAATCTCGAATTTCTATAATGACATTAGCGCTCGGTGTCGCGTCGGCGCCGTTTTGCCCGTTAGCCGCCGCGTCGTTTATTCTAATACGCCTACCTCATCATCAAACTACTGAGGACTTCCGCAGGACCGTCCCGTCTCTCACAACCCGTCCTCCGCAACACACGTTCCCGGAGCTCCCGTATACTTGTCTACGCCGTACGTCCGTTCGCTTCATCGCCGGCTTTCCCGAAAGGTTTTTTTCCCAGCACCGGATCGTGCCGTAGACCGTGTACGGCAGGTTTCGACTCCTCCGCCCGTGCGCACGTCCGGGTGTTTTTATTTTTTCGATAACCTCAAAACTATTCTACTGTCCGTGTTTTTCCTCCGTCTCAACCCTCCGCGCAGTCCCGTGCTATCCTCAATATTTACCGGTCCAAACGCGTCTCGCAGTATAGCATACGCGTTTCCCTCCGGTTACCGAACATAACGTTTTGTTTTCGTCCGTTTTCCTCGGCAACCTCGAGTTTCTGCGCACATAAATTATTATCACCGCCGCAGCAGCAGACCGAGAGACACGATTCGCGCACCGGAATCGTTTCGGTCGCAATTATAGCGTTATTATACCTATCTGATACGGACGAGAGAAAAAGAGAAAGAAAAAACCAAATAAAAAAAAAAAAAAAACGACAACCACGTATATATTATTATAAACGACACACGATAATATTCGTCTCCGCGACCGTACCGCAGAAGTCGCGTCGTCGTCGTAGCCGTCACGGTGCGGCGCTCACCGTCAGCCATCGTCCGTCCGAAACCTGTGTATTTTTTCCCTCGTTTTATTTTCTCTCCTTTTTTTTTTTTTTTTCTGTATTTTTATTTTTTGTGTTTTTTTTTTTTTTTAATTTTTATTAATGATGGCGACCCGCCGCCGTACTCGGTACGTTTGATCCGGCACACACACCCGCACAATACTTACGCGCGTCGTACACATACAGTAGAACGGCTACCGCGCGGGCACAATATTATTATGTTATAATACACGTCGTACGACATGGGATGGGTGGAGGGCGGAAGGTGGGTAAGGAGGAATGGGAAAAAAAAACAACACAAAAAAAAAAAAAAACCGTACCTATACCTGCCTACCGAACCTATACACGCGGTTGTTTCCGGCGAAACGAGGCCGCGTTTATTGTTTAAAAACAATCGTAAGTTAATGCACACACACACACACACACACATACACACACACACACATACACTCACACAGTCGTCTGAGGAAAGGCGCGAGAAATCAATTTATCATCTGGGCCGGCGCGCGCGCGCGCTCGAGCGCACTCTGTCCGTCGCCGCCGCGCCGTTTACGACGTTTCCCACGGACGCGCGGAGACTGTTGTTTTTGTTTTGTTTTGTTTTGTTTTTTCCCTTGTATACTTACCAGAGCAGCTATCCTCCTGCAACTCCGAATACTCCTGTCCGACCTACCCGGGGCCGCCGTCGTGTAGACCGTAAAGCTTGTACGTAAATACCGGTACTACGCGACACGGGTATGGCACACGTGTGCCGCCGTCGAGACCGCGTGGGTACCGCCGGGACGTTATTATGTTATTGTGCGTACGCAATATTTTCGTTTACGATCCGGGTCAGTAGCGCGTTCGTATAAACGCCGCCTGTACCGCCGACAGAGCTTGTAAATATAATAATAATATTATTATTGTGGGTAGAGAGAGACCCGTAGGTACGCGCAATCGTAGAGGTACCTGTATTATTATTATTATTATTATTATTATTATTATCATCAGCGGCTATAGGTATCGTCGAAAAAACGTAAAATAATTACACACAAAGGTCACGGTGAGTTGGTCACGCCGTCGTCGCCGCCGCCGACATTGACTAATGCCGAGACACTTGTTCGACCCTGACGACTACGACGACGGCGACGACGACGACGACGACGACGACGACGTAGACGACGACCGCCGCCGCCGCCACCGCCGACCGGACACCCGGTAGGGGAACCGACAAAAAAGTCCGCCGCCAAAACGCTGTAGAGTTACGTCTATATATATATATATGTGTGTAACCTGTACACACACACACACACACACACACACACCGGTCCTCTTCACACGGGGTCTCGCACATCGCCGAATCACATCGCTATTGTGTTTCGCCGTGTGCGTCCGAAAAAAAAAAAAAAATAAAAAAATAGTAACAATAATAATAATATTGTTATTATTTCGTCGTTGTTTTTACGCTCGAAAAAATTGTTTTGTACCGTCGTCCACGGCTCACTACAGCGAGCGCGGGTTTTCCACGGTATCCTCCCCCCCCCCCCCCCACCCCGCCCCACCCTGCCGCTTCCCCACCGCGGTTACGTACGTATTAATATCGATTCTCCGTGTTCGCCTGTACGTTATCGCCTATCAAGTCGGCGTGTTATCGGCTATTATGTGCCCGTCCCTCCGCCCCAACCCCCTCTCCCGCTTGATTGTAAAACGCGACGTCGTTGCAAATTTCGAATTTTCGATTTCGCGACATTCGAACGTTTCGAGTTTACCGGGCGGCTCACCGCGCGGTCCCGTCGAGTTGTCGCGGGCTATAGACGGGTACGAGCGATGTCCGCGCGGTAAAAAAACAAAGTTTCCGAACAAATGTAACGGATGGCTTGTCGTTATGATCGGACCGTTATCACAACGAACACCCGCACGGCACGGCGATCGCACTGCGAAATTCGACAGTGGTTTTTCGCCGGGATAACCCGTAGAATCGACCGGGGGAAAAAAAATAAATACGATTAGATTTGTCCGCGGACGAGAAGAACCGAATTTCGGGACACTGCGCGTTCGATCGCAGCGGGCGGCTGCGAACACATTAAATCTCGTTTTTGTTTCCCCACCCCCACCCCTTCACCCCTCCCCCCGGACGACGCGTAACGACCGCCCGAGAGTTTCGCGACGGCGATCGGACCAGACGCGCGGCGGGACTAAACGCGGACGCGCAGGCAGACGCTTGTACGCCGCCAGAAGACACCAATGCTTTCGGATCCCGGCAGAAGCGACAACCCCCCCACCCACCCACCCACCCACGAGAGTTTCCAGATTTCTCGTTTGTCGTCGACGCCGCCGGTGTACGGGAAAAAACAAAAAAAAAAAAAAAAAAAAAACGACACGTTACGCGTACAATACATTATTACGTACGGACGCGTCGCACGACATTATCGCCGGGCCGCGTACGTTTCAACGCAATACCGTGCGGTACCCGCGTACGCGCGGCCGGCCTGACCCAACCTACTTACAAAATATACACAGTCGCGTTTCACCGTGTAACGCAATGCGTCCGCAGTGCGCCCGTCCCTCGGGACATAATTACGCGCGACGTGTACGCGCGCCGGTATTTCGCGTACGCGCGCCGCGCGCCGTTTCTCGCGGTGATGTGTACGCACACGCGATCCGCTCCCGTAGGATTCGCGTGGCCTCTGCGACCGCGTACGCCCGTACGGTTTTTTTTTTTTTGACGAAAATGCCGTCGTCACGTACAATACCGGCGCGCGATCATACGGACCGCGAGCCGCGAATTTCCCCGTGTCCCGGTCGGCACGGCGCAGCGTTTGTGCAAAAATGTTGTGCACGGCGTAACGCAGTGCGCCCGAGACCGTGCCGTCAACGCGCCGATGTCAATTGAATTTTAACAACAGCGTCTTCTCGAAGTCGCTGTTTTGACGCGAACCTCGTTGCTGTTTTCGAATGTTTCGCGTCCAGCGCACGACGGACGCGCAACATGAATACTAAATGACGCCGCGGTGTTCTATCCGTATTTCACAAACGTTTGTTAAAAAGCAGTTTCCAACACTTTTGAAATGGATACGCGAATGAAAAACGTATGTGCGAAAATTCATCATCAGGCATATCGCGGTGAAAATGTAAAACTCGTAATACTCCAGGCGACGCGTTAATTCATTTAACGCGCCTGATTAATTAATTTTGGTAAAAAGTGCAATTCGACCATCCGGATCTATATAGTATCCACGGCCGAAGTCACTGATAAAAGTTCCTTTAAACTTTCTAACCAGTTCGTGCCCGGTCCCGTCAGTGGGTTTATACCGCGGTATTGTAGACATTTGCATTATGCTCTCGTAGTAGCTTGCCGGGTCCCGTTCTTAGCTGATATTATAATATTTTATGTCTATTAAACCGCGGGACAAACTCTCTATAATAAATAATACCGTCACGTAACGTTTCCCGCCGCCGTCGTGCGTCACGTCGATAAATAGTAAAATCAGAGTTGATATATACTAAAATCACGATCGA
Source organism: Cinara cedri (assembly GCA_902439185.1). Taxonomy (NCBI): domain Eukaryota; kingdom Metazoa; phylum Arthropoda; class Insecta; order Hemiptera; family Aphididae; genus Cinara; species Cinara cedri. The sequence continues at coordinate 120,353 of CABPRJ010000528.1, read as the reverse complement.
TCAAAAAAAAAAAAAAAACATACTTTTGAACGTATAAAACAGATTATAAAAAAAAAAAAACGATCGGTGTTTAAAACCATAGGCGCGAATAGCGTTTAAGACACGGCGGTAGGCTGACGTATTTTTTTTTTCACCGGAGCTTTATTATTACATTTTTGTTCGCGAAAGTCTGCGTCGTTGTAAAACAATTTCCAACGAATTTCCATTCTTCTGTACTCGCATTCGGTACTGTATCCTTCAATACCCGTCTATGTAACAGATCTCAAATATAGAAATGGAAAACTGTTCGTGCATCCCGAATATCGGTGTACGCACATTGATACTTACGGTCCTTATAGTTTTCGAGGGGACTACACGAAACGTCTGGGGGGACGGGGCCCAGCACTCCTCCGTCCCGCTCTCTATGATTGTTACCATTATACATATATATATGTATTTGAAATATAATCGGAAACCATTTATGAGACTATAGGCAACTGTGACTTTTTTCCTACAGTATAATGTAGCAGACCGCGTCTGGACAATAGTTTTAATCATCCGGAAATCAATAATATTTACGCGAACGGTACAACGAAAAAAGTATGAATATGCGCAGTCGTTTATTTCGTTCGCACAAATACCCAAACGTTTAATTTCAACACGAGTGGAATTTTTTATTATTTTTTTTTTTTCCGAACCATTTCGAATCGAAACGCAATATTATCGGCTCTTGTTTCGCGGTATACCCTGTACACGTGTGCGTATAGAATAATACAATATCGTAATACCATTATCGTTACTCTCTGTCTCTCTTCCTCTCGCTCTCTGACGCATACCTGTATATATATATATATATCTCGAACCGAGCCCCTCTTTCACCACCCCGGGGGTGGAGGGGGAGGAGGTCTTCGGATCCGACCGCGTGTAACGGCGAGGACGGACGGGCGAGCGGGCGACGGCCGGGTCGGTCATCACGCGCGCGCGGGTCTCCGCCGTCTCCGACTCTGCCCTCGGGACGGCCCCGGTCGCGTACATAGATAATATTATACTTAATACTCGTGTGTGCGTGTGTGTGTGTGTGTGTGTGTGTACATATACATACGCACACACTGACGGAGGTACACCGCTAGGCACCCGGGGCCCGTTATATATTATGTACACCCGGTATACATTCGTGTATAGATATACACAGCAGTACATAACCGGTGGAGGTTCATGCTTGCGTGTGCACGTTCGCGTGTCGGTAGGCGGTCCGAGGCGGCGTCTTCGGCGCGTGTCGTCATCGCCCGGCGAAAGGCGCACACGAATCGAGAACCGACCGCGCTTTCCACGCGCGGGGCCCCGAAGGACGAAAAACCCGGAGACGGGCGTCGAAACGATTGCGTTGTGTACAAATACGTTTTGTAAACAAGTGTGCGAAAAAAAAAAAACAAAAACAAAACAAAACGACCGTCTCGCAAAAACGTGTCTGTCATACAGTTTCGGTAATTTCTATTGAGAAAATTCAAAAAAGACAACGCGTACGTCCTAGCATATGATGTTAAAAAATGCCCTGCTATAGAAAATCATTCGGTCAAGAGTTCACGGACCACCAATATATTTTACCTTTTTACCTCTTTACCTTTGATGGTTAAGAAAAATATTACAAGTATAACATCGAAACGTTTATTGATAAAAATATTTAGTATTGTCTTCGGAAGGAAATGCAGACTCCTTTTTTCAGTTGATTTCTTTTTTCAACTAATTAATTTCATTATGTTGATTTTCTTTTTCTTTTCTTTTATCTACCAGTTGTACCATCCATATCAATTAATACAGCGTATTCATAAATATATCCATGTATAATTTGTTCATATTTTATTTTATTTTAAAATTAATTTATGTATATTACGTTTGTCTTTATTCTATATTGTAATCATGAGCTATACCTTATACACACACGCAGAGAGCACGTGCACGTGCTCTCTGCCTTCATCACGAGCATTCGCTTAAAGAAGGTAGATTACTCATTTCCACTAAATATTTTGTTCTTGAAATGTCTTTGTGACTTGAGTTAATAAAAAAAATATATATATAGGTATATAATAGTTCGACGCGCGTTTCAGAGCGATTTCGTCTTGCAAACCGTTCGCGCCGTATTTCTCCGAGTTTCTGGTCCGCGACAATATTCGCTTAGAATATTGTTATCCGGTTTTTGCTACCGGAGCGAAAAAAAAAAACAAATCCCTTTTCGACGTTTACCCGTGATCGAAACAATATAGCGTATTGTAACTTATTACTAGCCGTGCCGTGTAACACAGTAAAAAACTCGATCGAAACACCGGCTTCAAAAATCCTATATCGGCCTAACGTGATTTCCCGATCGTTTCGACTCTCGCGGTATTTGTTTTTCCCCGACCCTTTCTATTTTTTTCCCTACCCATAAATATATATATACATGTATATAGCCCGGGAATTTCGACGGTGGGAGGATATTGAATTTCGCACGGTTTTTTCGACGGTATCGGGCGGGTTTCGCTGATTTACATCACTATTATATTATCATGCGTTTGTTTGCGGTTGGAGTGTACACGTCGCAATACAAAATACAACTATATATTGTATATAAACACGGGAATCGTTATAAAACAAAAAAAAAAAAACCACTCACATTTCAGGGGCGGGCGGAGGATTAAAATCCAAAACTACACACCTAACAAGTTGCGTAACTGCGATCGCGTTACGATAGGATGCCGAGCAAAAGAACGTACTGCGATTTCGGAATCGGTATTTGATCTGTACAGATATTAAAACGACAACACGTTACGATTATGATTTTTATTTTTTTTTTCCTCCAAAGTCGTACGACGACAGATTACGCGGATATTTAATAATACGTAAAATCGTAATTTTAAACCCGCGTTCTTTTCAAACGGGTAACGCAGTTCTGATACAGTGCGGTACGTCGATCGACGGCGCGCTCACGTGATTGAATTAACGCGTCACGTTCGCGCGGATATTATAATATAATTTTTACACTTATATTATCCCGGTCGAGATGAGTTTTTATTTTTTTTAGTTTTTTTTTTTTTTTTTATAATACTGCATTATCTGTGTGTACACAGGCACGTGATTCCGTCACTCCGGTCCGGAGTCTGCAGCCGCCTCCTCTGCAATGCAGAGTGCTTTTCCTTAAAAAAAAAAATGATAATAGAAAATTGTATCACGTCCGAGATCGCGCGCGCGCGTCCGAAACCGCCCGACTGGAGAAACTACCGGACCGTTTTTTTTCCCCTCGCGTTTCCACGCCCAACCTATACCTATATCTACCTGCGGCCATTCGTTTCCCCTTTTGTTAAAAATCCGTAAAAATCGTTTTACCGACTCGCGCGCTCGATGGACGTTTCAGACGGCGCGGTGACGGCAGGACGAGAAAAGACTGTAGGAAAAAAAAAATTGAAATAAAAAATAATAATAATAATAATACACTACGCGCTCGTTCGAATGCCGGCAGGCAATACCCTCGGTACACGCACACACACACACGTAACGGATATTTCATCTAGTCGTTTTCGATTTACGTACAGACACAAAGTCTATATATACGTGCGAAAAATAACATTAATACAAACACGCACAAACACTATATACACGTATATTATATTTACTTTTTTTTACGTGTTTTTTTTTTTTCTCTCTTTCTCAAAGAACACCGCCGCAGATATTTCCGACCGCGTATACGAGCTGATAATAACGATAATAATAATAATAATAATAATATACGTTTATATATATATATACGTGTACAATAAAGAAGAGGAAGAACGAAACCCTCCCGAGACGTTTCCTATATTTTACTTATAACAAATCGTGTCCATATATATATATATATATATATATATACCTATATAATATCGTGTTCGCCGCAGTCACGCAAACATCACAGACGACGGGTCGTCGGAAAAAAAAATATACAGTGCAATCATTGATTATACAACAATAATAGACGGACGATAGCCCCGTGCAATGGTTAATATGTTCGGCTACCGCCCGTTTGATAAGATGCAGCCGTTGCGGAGCGCTAGAGTCGTTGCCGTTGATTCTCGTGCAAACGACTCGGGCGCAGCGTAACGGGGAATATCCGATTCTCGGACGTACACGGATTGTCAAAGTATACCCGTCGGAATTTTCTCACCGGCTTCGGTGCCGGATAACGAACTGGAACAATCAGAAGTCTTTAATTTCGGGAGAATACGATAAATTCAAAATTTACTATTGTTATTTCTTCGCGTGTGCACGAATGTTTTCAAAAACTATACGGTTTCACTGGGTTATTGTTGTTTTGAGTCCCAACATAATAAAAAATACTATTCTTTCCCTGGACATCATCTTTTATTATGCGTAGTTTTGAGCAAAACCCGATTTGTTAAAAACGAAAATGTTTTATTAATAGATTTTTTTTATTGGTACGCTTGAATTATTTTAAAAATATAAACTCCCGGATACAATTATCATATTACTTTTTACAATATTATAGATGGGTACAATCTTTTCTAAAACCCGACAATTTAGATACGTCTTGTACCGTGTTACAAGTTTTCAAATATTATCACTGGTAATGGCACTGCAAGCCGATTGCAGAACGTCAAGCTATTCGGATGCAGTGCTGCAGTATTTCAAAGTTAATACATTGCATAATATTTGAACTGTGGCGGTCTTGTTCCGGACGCAGTGATGCGATTTGCGGTTCGGTCAGAACAAACTGATGTTTAAAATGTTTTATTGTCGTGGCGGTCGTCTTATTGGTTACTAATTATATTATCACTATGCGGGTTTATTCGGCTAGTCTTCCCTTTTTCCCTGTCGGTTTCTGTTCAGGCGTTGTACGGAGACTTGCACGTAATAGTACTCGATGCAGTCGTTTCTGACATAATAGTCTTTTCTCCGGTCGTTATCTGTATACAGCTCTCGCTTTTTCCTTCGTCTCGGCCTTTAGTGGTCGCGTGCTATGATGTATCCCTCTACTGCATAATAATAACGTAATAATACCGATAATTTGTGTACGTATATTTAAATCGTCGCTATAACGATTCTTAATCCCGGGCACGCCTTTTATACCGGGGTGCCCGTGAAGCGACGCGATTGTACGCCGCGACCGTGATGGAGTCTAACGAAGTAGTATTATCATAGAAATATTATTATAATATTATGACGGACGGGGAAAAAAAAAAAATTGTCCGCGCACGTGCGCATAGATAATTAAAAAGCATTTTTCGCGACGACGACGTGCGAACACCGCCGTCCGTATGCACATATAGGTACGCGAGTGTATAATATTTATAAAGACCAATTTTACGATTCGTTAGGCACGACATGTGTGCGTTCGCGAAATCCTTTTCCTCCAACCCGGAGGAAAAAAAAATATAAAAAAAAAAAAGGGCGCGGTATACTCGCAGGCGTCGCGATAAAAAGGGAGAGAGGCCGTCGCCGTCGAGAGCACGCGCGCTTTTCGCTCGGCCGAAAAACTTTTTTCATATTTTTTTTTCTCTCTCTCTCTATTTCATTTCCTTTTTCTTTCTTTTTTTTTTATGCCCGGCGCTTTTAACGCGCATATATAAAACGCAGTACAATGCAATGCTAATGACACTCGGCCGCCATCATCATCGACGTCCCGCATAATGTATTATATACACATTATACATGTGCATATACATACATACGCGACAGAATATTATATCTATTATTATTATTATTATTATTATTATTATTATTATATGCCGTTTCGGTCAATTCGCCTTTCTCGGGACGTATGTTATACCCCCCCCCCTCCCCCCGGTGTACAAGAGATGACTGTAGCCACTCGAGAATTTGTGATTTTCGAATCGAACACGTCGTTCCGATAGACAGAGCCGTGTGTCGTAACTGAAAAAAAAAAAAAACGGTAATATCGTACATCACAGATACACATAGGTACCTCCGGGGGCGTCAGTTGTCCAACAGAAGCGCTAATCGGCCCGAATCTAGGGGGGGGGTCTCGTTTTTCACCGATTTTCCGCTCGCTTGTGTCCGTGTTTCCAAATTTAAATTTCCCAATACTATGTCGCTAATAAACAGTGTATATACGATCTGAAACGACGGCACTGCGGCGCGCGCCGGCCGCGCACGGGTGAACCTAATCAGCATTGGCTTCACGCGTGTGATACCTGTACGGATAACGCGCGTGTTGTCACGGTACGTGTTGGTGTAATGTCCGTGTACACGGCGTTTTGGAAAATGGCTCGCCACTGCCGGAGATAACGTCGTCGTCCATTGGGCGGTTCGGTACGTACAAACGGCGATATAATATTATATCGGGATTATATTACACGCGTTACCGCGGTAACGTCGCCGCGGGTAACCGTGCGTTACACCGCGACGACTACCTATGGCTGTGAATATTATCGTACCTGTACGTTTTTTTTTTTTTTTTTTTTTTTTTTTTTTTAAACGGGGNCCCCCAAAAAAAAAAAAAAAAAAAAAAAGAAAAAAAGATGGCTATCGCGGTTGTCGTCGCCCCGAATACGTAATTATTATTGATCGCGTAACGTTTAGACACCGGTATTTATACGGGTGTAGTAGTATTTATACCACGGATTTTATTTGTCGCCCCGAATACGTAATTATTATTGATCGCGTAACGTTTAGACACCGGTATTTATACGGGTGTAGTAGTATTTATACCACGGATTTTATTTTTGGCCCATCGAATGTGCGCGGAGAACACGGTGGAAATATCGGAAAGAGTATAATAGATGGATGAGTAATGTTTTGCGGAGAACAGCCGAACGAATCTTACGCGCGATTCGAACGAAAATATCTCTTTTATTATTATTCATTTTTGGAATGTTTATCAAAACAGATCACCAATCACGTATATATAAACGCGTAGTACGGTAGAAGATCAGCGGCGTGCCGGGGAATTTTTAACGGGACCGGATGTAGTGAGAATAATAATAATAACTGTTGTGGGTAACCGTTGGGAGGGGGGGAAGAGGAGTACTTGTTTCTCCCTCCCGTCGGAAAATATTAAAACTCGGCAAAAAATCGTTTTTTATCGTGCCTTGATAGCTCGTAATGTCGATAAATGATTACTGATTCATTCTTCCGTTAACCTATATCAGCACAAATCTAAAACATTTTTATTTTTTGCAAGCCCTCGCGTTCTTACGCGTGTATCCGTTTATTATTAATTTCAGCCTTGCAGCGCGTTTACTACCGCGCGGACATGTTACCGGGATTTATAAAAGCCGGATCCAAAAGCGCGCGATTTCGAGACGAAATTTTCTAAACAATTAAACACACCCGCGGGGGCATTGTAAATTTTATGTAAATATTCGTGTCCAGTATGGTGTGTGTATGTAGGAAAACACCAACTCGCAAAAAGTAACCGCGGCGGCCGTATACGCACGGACAGACAGATAGCGACGCGTGTGTACACTGTATGTAATTATTTAAAGACCGATTTCGGGATTGCGAAAAAAAAAACGATAATAATAATAATAAAACTAATATCGACGTGTGTTCGTGCGCATTTCGCTTTGTTGTCGTGTCGCACGCGACACGTCTTCGGTACACATGATAATGTTCGTTCGCGCTCGCTGTTAGATTATATTAATATTTCGTATAGTACGCGTTGTAAAATAATTTATACGTCACGTATAACACGACGTGGTAAACGCGTATGTGCGCGTGTGTGTGTGAGTAAATCATTTATACACCGAACACTCGAAGTGTTGTACACTCGGCACAAGAGCCGGAGTCGTGTACACACACACGATGACGTTGTTCCTATTATACTTGCGTTTAATGCCAGCAGTGTTTTTTATGAATGGCTTTACAATGGCATCGGGACGGGGCACAGGGTTCGCGGTTTCCTGCAGGAAAACGTTATGTCTACTCCCGTATTAAAACGTTCGAGAGCCCGTACACCGCGGTGACTGTCGGCGGCGGCGGCGGCGGTGGTGGCGGTATCCGACAAAATGATCGATATCATAATTGAGACGTCACAATACGTATATGATTATCTCGCGTACAATCGTGATAATAATATCGTGTTCTTATTGTTATTATCATTGTACGATACACGCCAATCGGCCAATGAGGCCGCGAATCGTTCATTATCGGCTCGATACGTCTATCAATTATAATATTATTATGTACAGGTGCACGGTGATCAATCCTCGATGTCGGACACTATCGTTATCCGGGGAATAAGTATTGACTTTTTTTTTCGAAATTCGTTTTTTTTAGAACATTTAAGATACAATTGTAGTTCTAAAATGTACCCAAATTTTCTGTTGCTCTTATTTTCGGGCATTTAAAATAACAGCATAATGTATTAAAAAGACTGACTTATACTTCGCACGATGCGTGGGCCACTGTTGTTGGTAAAAGTTCGGTAGGTACGGTGTAGCGGAGAATTTAATTTATATTCGCACGTAACGATAAACCATTGCTAATGAAAAACGATTCGGAATGGAGTTTCTTTATTTATACGCGTGTATGCGTACATTTTCTTACGTTTTTTCTCGGTTTATTCCAATTATTATGAAAACCACTCGGAAAATCAACGAAATTTCATACTTTAAGTATCATCCAGGTAAAATTTCCTTTTAAAAAAGGTACTACAGTTGAAAATCGGAGCACGGTTTCTGATAGAAAAGTTGTGCTCAGATAAAAAAATGTATTGTAAAACTAATACATTCCTCGCTATGCTCCGAATCTAAAATTCCATAAGCAGACGGTGTATTAATTTAAATGCATTTCAGTGTCACAAAAAATGACGCTCCACTACTTTCCTCCCCCCATATATATATATATATCCCATATACCATAACTTGTAAAGTGGAATATGTCGTCACCGGGTCCACGGAAATAAAAAATCTCGAGAACAAAATGGATTTTAATTAATGCTCCGTCTATTTTTGGAATTTTTAAAATCAAAAAATGATTAGCGGTTTCGCGCTCTAAAATAAGGGCGACGAAAATAACGGCAAAGTAACATTTTAATGGTACTATCGACGTGTTGTCGATCGACAATTCTATCTCACGTAGAACAAAAAACCTCGATTTGTATAGTTCAAACCAAACCTATTCAAATGCATTATCCGAAAATTGCATCGCGGTTGTATAATGTTTACAAGACAAAGTTAAGTGATTGATAAGTGATTTTTAACGGTATATCGGTACACGTAAAAACACCTTTTCTTTTCTCGTGATGTTTTTTATGCGTTCCTTATAACGGACGTTATTATTATAATATATTATATTGAATTCGTTTCAATAGCTGAATATATAATAATATTACGAGTCTTTGAATTATATATATATATATGTACGGAGTATGAAATATAGCGTAAAGAAGTCAATTTTCCGGGGAGGAGGCGGGGGGGTGAAAAAAAAAGGTCGATTTATATATATATATATAGTAAGAACCTTTTCATATTCGGAGTCCGTGAAGCGTCACGTTTCTTTTTGTTTTGTATTGTTTTTTTTTTTTTTTTTTTTTCTGCATGGGAACTATAAACACTGGGTATATATACAATATAATATATACGAGTATGTATAGGCTGTTACACGAATTTATAGCGTTGTTTTTTTTTTTATTATTTTTCTTTTTTGACATCAAAACTAATTGCCAGTGTTTCGCTTTCTTTAAATTCGATCGCGTCGAAGTATTATGCTCAGTGTCACTGCACGCATATAATGGACGGCTATAATACGCGTGTTCTTTATAATATATTATGACGTATGTCTATGGGTTTTTAGTATAACATAGGAACCGATTTGTAATGTTTTATTCCTTCCGGAAACATAGAATAGCAAAAAAAAAAAAACACAACAACAACCGTTTATAAATCGATTAGCTTTACTTATACTGCAGTACGCAGCCATATCTACATTACTCGTAACTGCTGCGATATACGCTCTATATATTATAATGTTATTATACTCGGTTTCTATAGTTTATAATATTCGTAATCCGCGACTTTAATAATGTTCGTAATTCACAATACAATATCAAGAATTAGGTGTGAGGGGGAAAAAAATAGAGTTAAAGTTTTAGTTCAATTAAATAGTTGTTTGAAAACAAAAAAAAAAAAAAATGAAATGAAATATTGTAATTATACATTATGTTATTCGAGATGTAACTATTATATCCGTCTGTCCCGAAATGGTGATCCCGATTACCTGTAATGTTTTGTTGTTGTTGTGTCTGATGTAACGGCTTTTGTACCAGAAATCTCGATCCAATCAAAAACTTTCTAGGGACTTACTTGTAGAATTTTTGAAAAGTTTGAAGGAGGGAAAAACCTTCTCTTTTTTTTTTTAGGGAAATTTTTTTTTTTTAAACTGAAAAATCTCGCGGACATTACCGCCGCCGTGTACGCATGTATATTATAATAGATAATGCGCCGTACGGTGTACGCTGTATATACCCGCTATTGGACACGGTCGTTGTTGTCGTCGGTTTTTTTTTTTTATTTTTTTTTCATTTCGTAAATACATTATTAATAATATAAGCGTAACGATCGTTCCGTAACCGATTTTGTACATAGGTACCCAGGTTGATAGGTTGGTATATCGGGTATTATGTAGGAATCGGTAGGTATGTACGTTCCCAGCGAAAATATCGACCGAAGAGCGAGCGAGGACAAACAAAAAAAAAAAAAAAAAAAAAATAAAAATAAAAATAAAAAAAAAAAACCATCGGAGCCACGATTTTCTCGTACTTATTCGCGTACAGAGTAATTATATATATTATGAAAAAAAGAAAAAAAAAAACGGTCTACTTATGAATAATAACATAGCGAAACGATATCGCGATCCCACAGGACTATTTTTATGCAAGTATACGTATAAATACGCGGGTACGAAAAAAAAAGAAACATTTACGTACGGGTACGTCGACGAACCGTCGCGCGTCGCCCACTCTGAATTCAAAACTGTATTATTATTGTTATTATTATTATCAACATACTCTGGTAACGAATATGCGGTTGCACGGTCGACGGCATCATTACGCTGCCTGTATGTAGCCAACGTCTGTGTGTGATTTTACCGGCCGACAAAGGAAAAACAAAAAAAAAAAAAAAAAAAAAAAAACAAAAAGTACACGTATTTTTTTTTTATATACGAGCTTACCTAAGAATATTGTTGTAATACTGTACACGGTACACAGATTATAGATATGCGTGAGCAGGGTCGGCTCGGAACATATCGATGGCCCGCCATGGTTAATTTCGTATAGGTCCTCGGTGCGATACATTTTCCCGTATACTCGTTTTATAAACCGTTTTAAAGACGGTTTCACATTGTCACTCTGTCGAACGGGCCGCAGCTATTCGAAACAATCGCGTATACGATACAAAAGTAATAATATAACATAATAACATGGCGAGATCAGAAAGAAAAAAAAAAAAGGTGGAAAGTCACGGGGGTTCGCTATAGGCACTTTTCCCGAAATCGTGGAAAAGACAAACAAAATTAGATTACGCCAATCTAATTCGAAGATCCGTAACAGCTATTTCGGCGACGCGAAATCTCGTAAAAATAATTAATATAAATATATATATATTTACATCGCGAATATATTATGACAATAATATTATCACGTAATTATTTGAACTGTAGTATTTGTTTTTTTTTACGTTCTTTTCGAAAACCGTCAGAGTATTTTTCGGGGCTCGCGCGATAAAAACGAAACGTTATACGCGAGTGTCAGTACAATGCATTTAAAAACGCTTTTGGGGTTTCTTTTTTTCCAAACAAAAGTGCACTTATCCTGACGCGTTTTGTTCGGCGAGCTTTTTGTCCCGACGATTCTGTTACATTGTTGTTATTTGTAATGCATTGTGCGCGAAAAACTCGCGTACCTATTAATACCGATCGCGCCATATGCCGATTAATACAAGACCGACCACCCGAGCCAGTAAATATATTATAGTTATAGCCTTGCGAAGAATACTTTTATTTTGCATATTGTTCACTGTTCAGAATATTTGTGTTCGAATGAACGAGTGAAAACAGGATAACCAGAAAACGTGTTTGGATATTACTCTTAAAAAGAAGGACGTTACTGCCGATGGGTGAGCCGCTGTTTTATCGAAAACTCGGGAGAAATAATCGAACGATTTAATTTATACGTAATCCAAACGCTAATACTTCTTAACTATTAAGAAAACCAGCGCGGAAATCAAAATAAAAAAAAAATAATAGCCCTCCTCATCGCACCGAGTAGATCAAAAGTGCTACACAAGAAAGTTCCGATAAAGCTTTTGATTGTGGAACGAGATTTCTGGAACGGAAAACCGTTTACAGACACGACCCGGCCTATATATTCAGAAGATAATATACGTGTTCGAATATTTTTATCGAAAATCATTTAAAAACGCACATACAAAAGTACGAATATATTTAAAAACACCATTGTTGTTTAAATATAAATCCATTCCGGACACGAACGTCACAAAACCGACCTCCGGGCCTCGCGCGTTATTCTCATAATATTATTATCGCGTAGTGTCACCTATATAGCGCTGGCTTTCTTGCACTTGCCTACACGTATACCGGGTAATCCATTTAATTGGGTACACTCGTTATCTCGGAAACTATTGTCTTTTTCCGGAATTAGTTTTCTAGAAAATTTAAGAAACAAGCAGCCCTGCAATTGTACATCCATGCTATTTTTTGTCACCCTTATTTTCGGGAGAAAAACCACTATCTACTTTTAATTTTCAAATAGCAACCTATATTTAAAATTCCACAATTAGAGTATTAGTTCGAACACATTTTAGTGTTGACAATTTTTGACTTCCGTCAATCCGTTGACGAGATATTCCACTTTTAAGATTTTGGTTGGAGGAGAGTAGTAGTGGAGTATCATTTGTGTGGCTGTACGACGCGCGGCGTGTTAATAATGCACGTTCTGCATTGTAGAACAGGTGGTTTCTTAAATGTTCTACGGAACGAATCCCGGAAAAAGTCAAAAATTTCTGAGATAATGAGCGTATACCCAATGGAATGGATCACCTTGTATATGGCACGTGAAAAATTCGACTAAAAATAATATATTCGCCCTCGGGGCCGCGTGGGTTATTAAAGACGCTAAACGCCCGTTGCTCTTGTAATCGCCCTACACACAGTATTATTGCCGATGATTTTTTTTTTTTTCCTGCTTGTATTATTTTCCCATGTCGTTGTTGCAATTTGTTTTGATTTGTATTTTTCCGTTTGTTACAGAGTTTGGCCTGCCGTCTAACAATTAACAAAATAGTAGTGGAGGAAACGAGCCGCGACAATCGTAGTAATTTTTTTTTTTTTTTTACTGTTGCAGTGTACCTATTAACTCAAAATAATTTAAACTGCAGGTGATAATATACATTATATTATGATTATTATGATAATATTGTAAGTGTTTTTAAGTTTTTTTTTTTTTTTTTTCTTTTACTGGTTTATGCGAAACATATTACATATACATACCACTATTATAAAATATATTATTATGTTTAATATATTACAATGTATCATGTGTATGGTGTACATATTATTATTACAATATTATTATTGACGCGCGAGTGTATCGCCGGGTTTATACAATAATAAAAATTCGTCCGCGAAACCGCCTGAAAAAAAAAAATTTTTAACGAATATTCAATTGGAAGGATATTTATCATTATTTTAATATTATTATTTTATTATTTTATTTTATTTTCAATTCATTTTATTTCTAAAAAATATTATGCGTAATATTATTATTATTATTATTATTATTATTATTATTATTATTATTATTATTATTATCATCATTATTATTATTATTATTATTATTATTATTATTATAATTATTATCTCGATAGATAATAATAATATTATTATTATTATCATCATCCTTGTTGTATATATTATTATACATTATTATTATATTATATGCCTACTGGATTTGTGTATTATTATAATTATTTTTATTTTTCTGATTATATATTATCATCGTGCGTTACTCGCGAATAATAATGAACAACGTCGTAGAAGAAAAAAACTAAAAATAATGTAAATTACGCATTGTAAAACGACGACGATAATATTATTATGATATGATATTAATGTACTTTGGAAACTTCCATAAAATTATGATATAATATTATTATATAATATATAAGACTCGTGTAAATAATGGAAAAAAGTGTTATGTTGAACGTATATATAAATGTTAGACACTAGAAAAAAAAAATCATTTAGGTAATAGAATTTTTAAACAGTAATATCGACTTTTGTGTTTTTTTTTTACTTATAATATTACTAGTATACACCTTACCCTATACTACACGACTCCGTTCCTCGATCCTATCCAGCCGGCGTGCCTTTTTTTTTTTTTTTTATCAATAATATATCTATTATTTATAATACGATTATTACCACAATGTTTAAATCCTAATGACTCGAGGTTTTTTAGTCGGAAAACATGTGGGTTTTCGGTACCTGAGCCTAATTAATGAAATATGTAAAGGTATTAAAAAAATCCGAACGGTATTGGTTTTCTGGTTTAAAACCGATCCCGTCCGAAACACTGTAATGTGCAGAGACGGACAAAACGCCCATTATTCAACGTGGATATTCAGAAGATCATCATAAAAAAGTGTGTCGGCGCAACTAGGTTTTTTCCTCGAACCTAACCATCTAATTGTGCCATGTTAACATAATAGATAATCGTTAATACTAACGATTATGCATAATACCAAATATAATATACTAAAATAAATCTTTCTTAAATAATATTTCTTTTATTCATCAATAAAACTGTCTATTTTGACGGGCAATGTATAGCAAAAACGTGTACTCGTACTTCCAAATTCCAATAGCAACCGGAATCCATACCAAATTTAAAACGAAAACATTTTACTACCTATGCTATGCATTTTACAACTGTAATACCTATTTATGATAGCTATATGTTCCAGATGATCATTTCGCACTGCAAAGTCGAACTTGAATACAATTGTTTTATATAATGAACATATCGAAAATCTCCCCATGAAAACATTATTTAACGTTATTGTGTTTAATTTCGGTGAGCTAATTTTTAGTATTAGATCAAATAAATCCTAAATACTTATACTATTGGAAGTACAGAAAATAATTGAAAACGTTGAAGTATAAATAAAAAAACCGAAAATGAACGGTCAAAATTATAACATGCTAATGAATGTCATTATTTTAAAATTTAAAGCAAAACGAAAACAAACCTATTTAATATAATAACGGAATTTTACAACAGACAAAGAAAAAAATATTTTTTATTAAAAAATAATATATATAAATAAATAATTTTAAAATTTATTTTAATAAATTGAGTGCACATAATATGTAATTAACTCACAGTAAGTTTAAAGCAGCTACGTCAAAAAAAAAAATAATAATAATAATAATAAATACTATAGAAATCTTATGGCTACCTTTAGGAAAATCATTAGGAAAATTTTTCATACATTAAGTCCGCACGTTTGGATCTATTTGCAGGTTTATTTGTATACACGGAGGTATGAACAATTTTCATTAATAAACTAAAAATAATTAATATAATGCCTAATAGTTTCATTAATTCGATAGTCGAATTGTGTACCGAAAACAATGAGCAATCATTGACATAAAAAAAAAAAAAAAACGTTTCTGGACGGAGCTTACAGGTAAACCGATAAGGTTATTATAGCGTTAGTCGAGATTTTTTACTCTTTATAGACTTATAGCCGCCAATGTGTATACAATAACCCAGAAATCTAAGAAAATATAAGTAACTGATGTGTCGTCATTGGTCGACTGACTGGAGCATATAATCATTTTTTACAAATAAAACACCATCGAGCGAGAATTTCGCATTTTCAGAGCAGGCACGGTACATTTTGAAAAAAAAAAAACAGAGCTGTGAAAATTAAAAAATATTGTAAGTAAAATAGGTATCTACTTCAAATAAGTTTTTCAAATGACGGACGGAAATCATCTTTTAAGCACTGCGTGAAAAAATTCGATACACTTAAAATCTAAAAAATTAACAATTCAACGCGTTAAAAGGTAATTTTTTTTATTGCAATTATCAAGGTAAGTAATGTTGACTAAACAATTAATTTGAACATGCAAATATCCTATTAATTTAAACTATTAACGGCCAAAATTGCGTGTACACAACATTAATTTCAATAATTCTTTTAGCGTTAATTAGTGTTTTTTTTAGATTCTGAGTGGAGCTTATTGTTTTAAAAAGATGTTTAATTTTTTTTTCTGTAGACGAATTTTCTACCAGCCGTTTCTTTCCGATTTAAAATGATAGCACTTTTTCATAGGGAAATCTGAATGGGAAGGTACTTTAGGAAGGTAATTTTTCGATTTCTCAAGAGTTTTCTCATCAAATGCGAAATACTGAAAAGAAATAAGGCAAAACGGGAAAATGTACGAAATATATTATAGTATTTTATTATTATTAACTATATTATTAAGATATTTTGTTTTCTGTGGATAAATTTTCTACCAGCAATTTCGCTCAAAGTTATATTGACAGCAAAAATTCTAAAAGAAAATTTCACTTGGAAGGTACTTTAGAAAAGCTATTTTTCGATTTTATCAAGTGTTTTCCCGGCAAATGTGGCAACCCGGAAAAAACCCGAGTAATTGGGAAAAACGGGAAAATGGGTGAGGAAAACAAATATTATATTAAAGATAATATATAATGCCTGTTTACTTATTTGGACGTTTTTCATGTAAAAGGGCACAAGTTATTTTTTGTTGATTTTCAGTAGGTGCAAAAAACCTTCCAAATTAATGTTTATTTTCCTCTAAATCTAAATTGTCTTTTTATTTATATTATAACACGGGACAATAAATTTAATGTTCGTTTAGACATCGTGTGACGTATAACTGGATAAATGTTAAATTTATAAACTAATAAAATTATAAGTAAATTATTATAATTCACAAACGACTTGTGCCTTATTGCATTTTAAAATACTGTGGTAACATATCATCGCGCGACCACGACAGTTCTACCATTCGATCGGGCGTAAAATTTCACACAAAATTAGCGTGTAAAAAAAAAGTTAAAATTTGACTTGTGGGCACAAAAAAACATAAAAACCGTCCATTTTACAATATGACCCATATATTATTGACAAAGCATCACTATCAACTGAACTCCGCTCATAATCGTTTTTTCGTTAGCAATGGTTAATCATTGCTAACATATATATATAAAATTACGTGTAACGGTGACTGCGCCCGTCCCCGTTATCTTAGGCAACTAGGACGTCTTTTTCATTTATAAAATACAACTGTGATCAGCACCACGTCATCCAAAATTGGATTGACCAAACAAATTGAAATTTGTGTTTTCCTAGTAAAATGATAAAAATTAGCAAATACCAATACAAAAATAATAGGTTTTCAGTTTTTTTTAATACTTTGGCCGTTAATGCGTTAAATTAAGTTGACTTTGAATTTCTTTGTAAAACTGTTATTTTTTATACTAACCGTACTTGAACTATAATATGTAGATTTTTAAAAATATTTACGAATGATTAATGTTTCACGTGTTTAATAATGATTAAAAAGTATCTGCAGGAAACATAATGCAATATTTATTTTAAACTCAAAATTCCAATACTCATAATAGAATAAAAAAAAAATTATTATGGTACCTATTCAAATTATAATTAAATTAATGGAAATTGTAATTGCAGATTAAACGTCACATATTTTAAAATTATCTCGTTATTTAAAGAAGAAATTGTGATAATGAACTGATACTGGGGATGAGGGCTGCCACTATAGTAAATGAGATTGGGCAAGTAGAATACATGTGGTTATTTCATTTATATCTGTAAGCAACGATAAACCATTGCTTGATGAAAGATGATTCCGAATGCAGTTCAGTAATACAAAATTGGAAGTACCGTAAACTTTTTTGCGATTTTCGTTTAAATTTGGTTTCAAAACGCTTATTTGAAAAAAAGTTTTTCGATGATTTTGGAAATTTTACCACGCCTAGGTAAGTCTAACATAAGTAATATTACCAAGTCACAAGTCTCTACGTTTATTTATAACCGAATTACAGCAAACCAATCTCAAATCATTTTTTCTGGAAGAAAACGTTAACTGTGTATTTATATGTTTTTTGAAAGAAAAAAAATATACACAAATGGTTGACATGTCATTTATCTGATAATAGTTTTAAACGATTTAATATGAACCTGCTATGATGTCATGATAACCTGTCGATATTTCTTATTTTGGTATTTATATAAGTATCAGTTTTTGTGCCCAACCAAAACTAGTTTTACTGTTTTACGAATGCCGAAGGCTTTTGAAAAAAATAAGTACCTAAGGTTTTTTTCTGAAAATCTATATTTTTATTTTCTTATATTATATTATTATAGGTTATCTTTCTCACTAACAATCTTTCTCGCCTATATATTTTTGGCTTGGTCGAAAAAGAAACGGTGTTCGGTCGTTAACGGTTAAGCCCATTTTTCGTCACCCTTATTTTTGGTATTAAATCCTCGATCTAATTATGATTCTCAAATGGTAACCTTCTTTAAGTCCATAAAAAGATGGAGTATTTGTGAAAATACATTTTAGTGTTGCCATTTTTAATATCTATCAACCTAAACTTAAAAGTGGAAAATTCAACACTCAAATTTATTTTAACTAATACTCNGTAGGAAGTGGTTTTACTCCCAAAACTACGGGTGTCAAAAAATAACTTAAATATAAAATTGCAGATCTGCATATTTATTAAATGTTCTAGAAAACAAATCCCGAAAATATTTAATATTTTCCGAGATCATGAGTATACCTAACCACTATTACCCGGTATAATGCAATTAAATTTCATTCTTTTGATTCTTTAGATATGTTTGGTATTGCTACGTATACACAACTGTCTACTAAATTGAAGGTAGAATACTATCATTAGTATCATTTTTAAATTTTACTATGTTTTTTAGTCTGGGGTTAATGTTGAGTTTGTTCTAATTTTTTGAATATATGAATATATATTTATGTACTTAAATCATATTTTGCTTTACTGCAAAAATAATATTTTGATATAAATATTTCACTATATTTGGATTAGATTTTTCACAATGCTGGTCGCACTAAATTTTATTTTAAAAAAAAAAGTGCGAAAATCGAAAATGGAGGAGAAATTCAATCTTTTATTAGGCCATAGTAATAAAAAAAAACCGAAAAAATGTTAAAAATAAAAATAAAAAGTGAAAAAACCAATAATTTATCGAGAAAAATGTAGCAAAAGAAAATTTTTTGTGATTGATTTATCGTCAAGTACAAAAAATTTTGTTGTTTCCGCCCAGGATCGAACTGGGGACCTTCTGCGTGTTAGGCAGATGTGATAACCGCTACACCACGGAAACGTCCCGAAGGTTTCTACTTTTTTCCATCTATTTAAATGCTTCAAGTTACTTAAAATCGCAATTGACTTAAAACTATTGGGCCGATTTTTACCATTGTTTTCCTATAGATTCTTTATGTTACTACTGTGGATTTGAGCTAGGCATAATTCATTTTATACTTGTTTAACATTTAAAAACGTCAAAAAATAGTAAAATAAGGCTTATTCTGCTATTTAAATAAACTAAAAAAAATGGGCGCGCTGCTCAGATATGGTAGCGCGCATGTGTTCACATTGCGTTTCACTCTAGAGGTCTCGGGTTCGAATCCCGTACGCGTTCATTATATTTTTTTCGCTTTTACAAAACTTTTTACCCTATCATTACTTTTTAAAACATATTGTTTACGTTTTAAACATATTTTAATTGTAACTATTAATTTATTAGTCTGTTTTTGTCGATTTCTACCTGTAAATATTAAAGACTATTGTACCGTATTGATGTATAGGTACATTNTGGAGCGAAGAACCTTATGGTTTTGCATAGATTTTTTTTTTTTTTTTTTATCTGTGCGCAACTTTTCTACCAAAAGTCTTATTCCGATTTTCAAGTGTAACACCTTTTCTAATCGGAAATTATTTACTATATTATAGCATATATATTGTTGACATCGCTATCAGCTGAATTCCACTCAGGACCATTCTTCGTAAGCAATGGTTTACCGTTGCTTACAGGTATACAATAAATTATCTTTAACAGTGTCTTTACCCGTCCCATTATCCTATGATTTCATTTTGTGTTTTTATGGTATAAAAATATTAATTTATGAATTAATTAACTATGTAAATGACACAACGGTAGTAAAAAAAAAAATTATCATTTTACATAGGTATTCAGCAAAAATATAAAAACATTCGTCAGTATTCACTGATTATAATTATTTCTTTTTTATCGAAATGGAAGTGGTAGGTAATCGCGTCTAAATATATCATAATTGTTATTTCGTCTATATTCGATATAAATTAAAACACATTTAAGATAAGATTTAATGTATTTTAATTGTATGATTCAATAATTAATATTTACCGCTTTTTTGCAGTTTTCATTCGAATCCCGTACGCGTTCATTATATTTTTTTCGCTTTTACAAAACTTTTTACCCTACTATTATTTTTCAAAACATATTATATTCGTTTCAAAGACATTTTAATTGTTACTATTAATTTATTAGTCTGTTTTTTTCCGAATTCCACCTGTAAATATTAAAGACTATTGCACCGTATTGATGTATAGGTCAATTTTATCGAAAAATCGTTTCTCATAAACCCATTTTTTTATCTGTGGGCAACTTTTCTACCAAAAGTCTTATTCCGATTTTCAAGTGTAACACCTTTTCTAAAAGAAATTCGGCGTAGGAAGCTACTATTTCGATTTTCTCATGAGTTCTCTCGTTAATTTTGAAAAATCGTGGGGAAAAATAGAAAAACCGAAAAAAACGTAAGGAAATCGTAACAACATTAAACAAATATTATAAATGAAAATATATATAACCTATTTCATTATTTCACTATAACATAGCATAAGTATTTTTGACAAGGCCTCGCTACAAACTGAACTCCACTCAGGATTGTTCTTCGTAAGCAATGCTTTGAATTATTTCATTATTTTTCAACGTCTAATATTACAAGAAATTTGCTTTTGACTTAAAACTACTGCGTCGATTTTTACCATTGTTTTCCTATAGTTTCTTTATGTTACTACTGTGGATTTGAGCTAAACATAATTTATTTTTTACTTGTTTAACATTTAATAACGTCGAAAAATATTAAAATATAGTTTGTTCCTCTATCCAAATAAATTGAAAAAAAATAGGCGCGCTGCTCAAACACGGTGGCGCATATGTGTTCACATTGCGTTTCACTCTAGAGGTCTCGGGTTCGAATCCCATACGCGTTCATTATATTTTTTTCGCTTTTACAAAACTTTTTACCCTACTATTATTTTTTAAAACATATTAAATTCGTTTTAAAAACATTTTAATTGTTACTATTAATTTTTTAGTCTGTTTTTTCGAATTCTATCTGTAAATATTAAAGACTATTGCACCGTATTGTGACTATCATGTATGTTACGGTAAAAGTAAAAATACCGTTGAAACCGATAAGTCTTACCAATTTTTTTTATTTAAACAACTTGGTAAAATTCCTAAACTTGTTCAATGGTGGTAATAAGAGTCCGAAATGTCGTTTCTTTTAGTTTCTGATCGAAGCCATATAATGTATTAGTTTTACTACGTTTTTTTTTTATCTATCCGTGAACGAA
This sequence comes from Cinara cedri, assembly GCA_902439185.1. Taxonomy (NCBI): domain Eukaryota; kingdom Metazoa; phylum Arthropoda; class Insecta; order Hemiptera; family Aphididae; genus Cinara; species Cinara cedri. The sequence continues at coordinate 98,644 of CABPRJ010000528.1, read as the reverse complement.
TTTTTTGCCCGAAAACTTGCTCCGAAATATAAACTATGGTGCCTTTCCCGAAAATCGTTTGAGTAAAAATTATGTGGAACAAATATAGTAACTGCGAATTTTTAAATTCATTTTATTTGAATCATATGTATAGCTAATGTAAAAAATTGACGTAAAATGTTTTTTTTGCATGAAAATTATCGAGAAGAAGATACCTTAGAGGGGGAATGTGGAAAAAATAGAAAATTTATCAAGCATTATATACTACTTTGTTCCTGTTCATTAAATTAATTATACATTTTTCCTAGATTTTCTTAAATTTCGTCAAAGTATCTGGAAAATCTATGATTTTCAGCGTGGTGCAGTTATAAAAATCGTTGGAGCATTAATTATGAGCCATTCATTTTCAACTATTAATGTAAACAACATAAATAATTAATTAATTACATAAATTAATTAGATAATTAATAATTACTAATTATTTTTAACATTTTATTTTAAAAATATTAAAGTTTACAATAATTATTGTTATTGTATGCTTTATTTTAATAACATTTTTTCTATATCAACCGAAAACTAGGTGATAACATGTGGATACGTAAATTTGATTTATCGAGAGTAAAAACTTAGTAATAATTCCTTTTTTTTTCAATATTCGTGGAATGCACAATCTTGTTACATTTAATCTTTTAGCCTACTAGAAGCGGATGTCAAATTAACTGACCTCTGCAACAGTTCTGTGGGATGCCATTCACAAAATAACTCACATGCCCATCGGCTGGTCTCAATGTCGAGTACATCCAAGCAAACAGGAGCTTCTTCGATGCCACGGCTTCGGGTATTCTTCTCGGTTTATGGTCACATCCCCGTCGGACATTTCCTCGTCTGATTAATTTCCCCGTCCAATTAACCTCAGAATTTTAACAAATTGTGTAATATAGGTATAATTATTATAAGGTTAGTAAATCTGTACATTTTTTTTTTTCTTAAACTAAAATGAAAGTGTTTATTATCTGTTGATATCATTGCATGGTATGCATGAATCGCGGCCGGTTCAGCTGTATTTGGCCTATGCGAAAACATTTTATCTATAACAATACCGTAATAATTTAGAAAAAAACAGTGAATTAGGTATATACTAGTGAAATGGTACTTTGTTATAAACAATCTTTCGGCAATCATCATTCTTATAATAATATATTTTCCGCTGAAAATCTTATTCGGTCTTGTGTATTAAGTATTTTATTATAATTTTATTTTTTAAAGTTATATTTATTATTTTTTTTTTTTATTTCTAAATCTCAATTATTTATTACGGCCTTAACATACGTAAAAAGTGAAATACTGACAGTTTTAATTTAAGAAAAAAACGAGGTTTTGTTGGACGGGGAAACGGTAACGGGGATATGTCTGACGGGGTGACCTGCTACCCTCTTCTCGGCAGTGCAATGAACCGGATCATACGGCCTCTTACCGTGACTATGGTGAAGGTAGTCATTTGCAGAACAAATGTGAAGCCAGAATCCGGCAACGATCATTGTGTAACTTGTGACCGTATGGGCGCACCGAGAGTTATCTATAAGTCTGGATCCGAATCCTGTGCTGATCAGTTGATCGGAGGAATGCCATCCTAGAATGGCTAACACCAAGCTATTCAAATGACTCACTTTTTGCAGATAAATCTATTGCAGATAAAACAGATCATGACCTAAAGAGAAGTTCATGTCATTCTAGCTTCCGAACAAAACTGGAATCCAGCTCATAATGAAAATTGGATTTGCAGCAATCACCCCTCACTTGTGCAGTAGCGCTATTCCCTGCGGCCGATCTTACGGTTAAGGATAGTGACGTCGGGCGAGATTTCACCAGGATTTAAACGCAGGAGTTTCACATTTATAGTTGCTACAACTCGAAATATCCTGGTAGGCAGGTGTCGACAGAGCCATGTGGTAACTTGCGACGTTCCCCAGTGTTTGGTTCTTGAACTAGCCCTGCGGAACATCTTTTATGATGATATTCTCCTTCTTATCGAGTTTCACATGCCTCCGGGGGTCCAGCTTGTGGCTTTAACCGACAACGTTAAAGTAATAGAATCATTTGGACTGGTGAACCGTTAGAAGGATTCAGGCTGGACAAGAGAGAATTGCCTTCAACTAGTATCATAGAAGATAAAAGCGGTTGTAAAAGTGGTATTTTTATAGATTTGTCATTGTCTGTTGAGAAACAAACTATCACCGTCTACCAGCAATTTGTTTCAACTTATATTGATTGCAATGTTTTTAAAAGGAAATTTCACAAGGGAGGTACTTTAGTGAGGTCATTTTTCGATATTCCCCGGAGTTTTCTCAGCAAATATGAAAAACTGGGAAAAACGTAAGAAAACCGGGGAAATCGGTACAATATTAAACAAATATTATTAAAGAAAATATATAATACTTATTTAATTATTTTATTATAATATAGCATATATATTGTTCACAAAGCATCACTATCGACTGAACTCCGCTCAGAATCGTTTTTTCGTAAGCAATAGTTTATCGTTCTTTACAGGAATATATTTAATTACTTATAACAGTGGTGACTCCCGTATTCATTATCCTAGGACGCCTTTTCAAACTTTTTATTTCTCAAAAAAAATCTATGTAAAACTCAATTTTTTTTTTTGACCACAAAGTACGAAATTTAAGGAACCGCCTGTTAAATTTTCAAGCATTTCTCTTCAGTCAAACAATTTTATCTACGAATACCTAACGAATAAAAATTACGTAAAGCCTCGCGAAATTAAAATGTCTACAATTAGCTAAAAAATGGATCAAACATTTTGAAAATTTTACTAGGTCTAGAAAAAGTAAATTTAAGTTTTCTGTAAATATTTCAAATCTCTATGAATATATTATATTAAATTACATTAAAAAACAAAATTGAAAATAATAAATTAATACTTACTTTTGGTACACTTTCTCGTACTTCTATTTTTGTTCAACTATTAAAATAACTAAAAAGAAAATTAAAAAATGTCTTTCTTGGTCACCAACTAAATTAAAAATTTAACAAAATAGGTCATTTATCATTTATCTTTTGTGGCACTATTTATGGTAGAAAATATAAACTGTAATAATTTAATATAATGAAATCGTTTTGCTGTCATTTGAAAAAATTTTACATTTCGTCTTTTTTGGTTTTTCCTAGTTATTTAAAAAAACTTAAAATATCAAAAACTACTTTTTCTTTCAGTACCTAAGTGTTAAAATGAACAAAATCAATCTCTTGTCAATTTTTGATTGAAGTAATATTTCTGATGTAAAACTTAAGTATTACACAATGAAAACAGTGAAAACGGTAACGTCGCGTCGGGCCGTAAATATTTGCCATTTTACCCACACACTTCTTTCGGGTTTGTCCCGATTACTTTAAAATCCATTGAGAAAGTTGACCCCCTCAGTTCACAAACGAGAGAAAATTACCTTTCAGAAAAAGTGCTACAGTCTATACTTTGGAGCAATTTTTCTGATAGAAAAGTTATATACAGACACAAAAAAAAATATAAAATCACGCATAATTATAAAATAATAATAAAACCAATAGATCCCTCACTACATTTCGAATCTAAAAAAAAAAAAATCGAGTTATTGTTTTAAGTAAAAAATCTGACGTAGAATAATAGGGACAGGTGTAGCCACTGTTGTAGATGGGAATTTCAGAAAGTAAGATGTAGAAACGAATTAATATATATTTGTACGCAACGATTAGGCATTGATAACAAAAATAGGATTCTGAGCGGAGTTTGGTTGATAGTGTAGCTCTGCCAACAATATATATGTCACATTATGGTAAAATAATTACAATAATATGCGTACAACTTTTTCTTTAATAATATTTGATTAACATTGTTATTTAATTTTTTCCCGGTTTTCCTATGTTTTTCAAATTAATTGGAAATACTCCTGGAAAAATCAAAAAATGATCAACTTAAAGTATTTTCCCGGTTAGAATATTCTTTTATAAATTGTACTATCATTGTGAATCGGACCAAAAAAATTGATAGAAAAGTTGTTCAGAAAAAAAAAAGGCAGTTACATTTTTTTATTAATATCTACATTCAGAGTTGGGCATTATTTAAATATAATTTTATTTAGATAATTATTTAAATAAAATTACATTCGAATAAATTATTATTCTGATGAACTTTTCATACTTATTCGAATTCAAATGTATTCGAATAATTTTCAAACATAATATTGAGCTCTATACAAAAAATATTGTTTGGGCACAATACTGTTGTTGTTATTTGCATTTAATTGAAACAATATGAAATTTACAATAGTGTTACTGAAAAATACAAGGCCAACTATTGTTTTTAATGTTTGCGTATTTTAAAAATACCAACCTCTGTTTAACCAAATAAAATAAACGAAAATTATATCAGTAATTTCATGTTTGAAAATTATTCGAATAAAAAAATGATTGTACAAAAATCATTCGAATAATTTCTTATTCGAACACACATTTATTCTATGAGTTATCAACTAACATTTTCTAGACGAAGTTGAATTTGCAGCATCTTTAATTTGTTTGTGTTGAAAAACGCATTGATCACATCAGAAATAATGGGCCAATTTTTTGTATGATCATTGGGTATAGCGTATCGTAGTGCATTGAATTTAAATGGGTGTTAAACTCTTTCATATAAAGTTCATGATGTTCAGACATGAGAACTTTTAATACAAAAATATCTTTAAACTTTATACTTTTATTGAAAACAATGTCTACAATTTGCCTAAGAATAATATACAGTTGCCAAATTCGAATTTTCTGGTACTAAGTTGCCGACTATTAGACTTATATATCTCATAAAACACCACATTTCACTGGCAATCGTTTCTAAAATATCGGTGGGTTATATATTTTCAATTTATTAAACACGTGAATCACCATTGACTATTGTCATTCATTCGTCAATACATGTTATTCATAGTTTGATAGACCAACAATTATTTTACTAATTGCAATACCTACTAAACATCGCCTAGCAGACACCATAGAAAAAAAAAAACATTAGGTTAACTAAGTCTACATATATTATCATTCATTACCATCTACTTATAATAATACATAATAAGAACTGCATACTGCCTATTAATACTAACTATTACGTGGTTTATTCAAATTATGCATTTACTACAAAATATACTTTAAATAATTAAGGCAGGCGAATTGAAGAGAATAAATATTGAATTCTATTAATTATTTAACTTCAATTAAATTTGTAAATAAGACCAATAACAAATAAAAATGTTATTTCTCATATTATATTTTAATAGTTGAACGGTTTGCAAAATGAATTAAGTATGTATACATTTTTTTTACCTTTAAATTATTTTATTGCTATCATATTTTTAAATAATAAAACCAATATCAAAGAAGCTTAAAAAATCAAGCTGGACTTATCACATTCTAGGAGAAAACTTAACAAATATTTTAAACGCAAATTGTGAAAACTAATGTTGTTCTAAAATTTTAATGATATATTATAACTTAATTTAATTAGGTAGCAACATCAATAATTAAAACTTTATAGTGTGGTTTGTAAACAATTTGGTAAAAATATTTTTACAAAATCATAACCACCCACCATCATGAAATTGGCCCCCTCACTTTGTCCGTTTGATTACAAAATACCACCGAATAATTACAAATCGAGTTTCGCTAATTGCAAATCTTTTTTATATTTTTTACGAATTTTTCAATTTTTTGAATGAACCTGGATAGAGCACAGTTAAAAATAAAATCGGTTTACGCATACGCTTATACATTTTTCGTTCTCTACTCGTATAGATATGTAGTATTCTTTATGAGAGCCTGGAGCCTGGAATTATAAAATTCGTTTGAATTGTATTTAAATGACCGACTTGAGTATAAAATGTTATATATATATATAAGTATAACGCAACTAAATTGCAAAAAATGCAGACTGATTACAAATAATAACATAAATATACAATTTTAGAGCTGCATATTTTTTAAATGTTCTAGAAAACAAATCCCGAAAAAATTTAATACTTTCCGAGATAATGAGTGTAACTAACCTCTATCACCCAGTATAATACAATTATCTTTCATTTCTACTAAATTGGAGGTAGAATACCATTATTTGTACCATTTTTTCTATGTTTTTATGTCTATTTTGCATTACTGCAAAAGGAATATTTTGCATTACTGCAGAAAGAATATTATGATATAAATATTTCACTATACTTAGATTAGATTTTTCATAGTCCTGGTCGCACATAATTTTATTTTAAAAATGTGCGAAAATCAAAAGGAGAAGGAAATACACGCCCACTACATTTTTAATAGGTTGTCATCATTTTAAAAACTAAAATAAATGTTAAAAGTGAAAATACCAATAATTTATCAAGAGAAATGTAGTAAAAGAAAATTTTTTGTGTTTGGTTACAAATCAAGCACAAAAAATTTTGTTGTTTCCGCCCAGGATCGAACTGGGGACCTTCTGCGTGTTAGGCAGATGTGATAACCGCTACACCACGGAAACGTCGGAAAGCTCCTATTTTTTCCTATTAATTTAAATGTTTCAAGATGTTACAAATTGTCTCAATTGCTATAAATCTACTATGTCGATTTTTACCATTGTTTTCTTATAGATTCTTTATGTTACTGCCGTGGATTTGAACTAGACATGATTCATTTTATACTAGTTTAACATTTAAAAACGTCGACAAATAGTAAAATAAGGTTTTTTCCGCTATCTAAATAAACTAAAAAATATGGGCGCGCTGCTCAAATATGGTAGCGCGCAAGTGTTCACATTGCGTTCCACTCTAGAGGTCTCGAGTTCGAATCCCGTACGCGTTCATTATATTTTTTTCGCTTTTACAAAACTTTTTACCCTATCATTACTTTTTAAAACATATTGCTTACGTTTCAAACATATTTTAATTGTAACTATTAATTTATTAGTTTGTTTTTGTCGATTTCTACCTGTAAATATTAAAGACTATTGTACCGTATTGATGTATAGGTCCATTTTTATCGAAAAATCATTTCGCAAAAACCCATCTCGCCGAATCATAATAAATACTATAATTTAACTGTATTTTATATTCTGAGTGGAGCGAAGAACCTTATGGTTTTGCATAGATTTTTTTTTTTTTTTTTTATCTGTGCGCAACTTTTCTACCAAAAGTCTTATTCCGATTTTCAAGTGTAACACCTTTTCTAATCGGAAATTATTTACTATATTATAGCATATATATTGTTGACATCGCTATCAGCTGAATTCCACTCAGGATCATTCTTCGTAAGCAATGGTTTACGAATAAATTATCTTTAACAGTGACTTTACCCGTCCCATTATCCTATGATTTCATTTTGTGTTTTTATGGTATAAAAATATTAATTTATGAATTAATTAACTTGGATCTTCTTTTAAGAGATTGTGGCAGTAGATACATAAACGAAATAGACTTATGCAATGAAATAAAACTATTTTGCAACATAATTGATTCCTCTTACAATACACTAATTCAGTGCATACAACTTTTACATCAAATTCGCGATTCATTTCCTAATAAAACGGTGACTTTAAGAATTCTNGTTTTTGTCGATTTCTACCTGTAAATATTAAAGACTATTGTACCGTATTGATGTATAGGTACATTTTTATCGAAAAATCATTTCGCAAAAACCCATCTCGCCGAGTCATAATAAATACTATATTTTAACTGTATTTTATATTCTTAGTGGAGCGAAGAAGCTTTTGGTTTTGCATAGATGTTTTTTTTTTTTATCTGTGGGCAACTTTCCTACCTGAAGTCTTATTCCGATTTCCAAGTGTAACACCTTTTCTAAAAGGAAATCGGCGTAGGAAGCTACTATTCTGATTTTTTTTAAGAGTTCTCTCGACGATTTTGAAAAATCGTGGGGAAAAATAGAAAAACCGGAAAAACGTAAGGAAATCGTAACAACATTAAACAAATATTATAAACGAAAATATATATAACCTATTTCATTATTTCACTTTAACATAGCATAAGTATTTTTGACAAGGCCTCGCTACAAACTGAACTCCACTCAGGATTGTTCTTCGTAAGCAATGCTTTGAATTATTTCATTATTTTTCAACGTCTAATATTACAAGAAATTTGCTTTTGACTTAAAACTACTGCGTCGATTTTTACCATTGTTTTCCTATAGTTTCTTTATGTTACTACTGTGGATTTGAGCTAAACATAATTTATTTTTTACTTGTTTAACATTTAATAACGTCGAAAAATATTAAAATATAGTTTGTTCCGCTATCCAAATAAATTGATAAAAAATAGGCGCGCTGCTCAAACACGGTGGCGCATATGTGTTCACATTGCGTTTCACTCTAGAGGTCTCGGGTTCGAATCCCATACGCGTTCATTATATTTTTTTCGCTTTTACAAAACTTTTTACCCTACTATTATTTTTTAAAACATATTAAATTCGTTTTAAAAACATTTTAATTGTTACTATTAATTTATTAGTCTGTTATTTTCCGAATTCCACCTGTAAATATTCAAGACTATTGCACCGTATTGATGTATAGGTCAATTTTATCGAAAAATCGTTTCACAAAAACCCATTTTGCCGAATCATAATAAATACTATACTTTAACTGTATTTTATATTCTGAGTGGAGCGAAGAACCTTATGGTTTTGCATAGATGTTTTTTTTTTTTATCTGTGGGCAACTTTTCTACCAGAAGTCTTATTCCGATTTTCAAGTACTATTACAATTTTTTGTTTTCTGTGGACTACTTTTCTACCAGCAATTTTGCTCCAACCTATATTGATAACAACAATTGTAAAAGAAAATTTCACTAGGGAGGTACTTTAGAAAGGCTATTTTTCGATTTTATCAAGAGTTTTGCCAGCAAATGTGATAAACCTGAAAAACCTGAAAAACCGGAAAAATAGGAAAATGGGTGAGGAAAACAAATATTATATTTTAGATAATATATAATGCTTGATAACCTATTTGGGCGTTTTTTATGTTAACGGGCACAAGTCATTTTTTGTTGATTTTCAGTAGGTGTAAAAAACCTTCCAAATTAATTTTTATTTTCTTCTAAATCTAAATTGTTTTTTTATTTATATTAAATATAATATAACACGGACAATAAATTTAATGTTCCTTTATCGTGTTAAGTATAACTGGATAAATGTTAAATTCATAAACTAACAAAAAATTATATCATAGCATAAATTCACAAACGAATCGAGTCGTTTTGCATATAAAAAAAATCATTCATTTTGACTTTTGCCTTATCGCATTTCAAAATACTATGATAAAAAATCATCGCGCGACCATGACAATTCTACCATTCGATCGAGCGTAAAATTTCACAAAATATAAGTATTATTACCAAGTTTCAAGTCTCTACATGTATTTATAACCGAATTACAGCAAACCAATCTCAAATCATTTTTTCTGGTAGAAAACGTTAACTGTGTTTTTATATGTTTTTCGAAAAAAAAAATATATACACAAATAGTTGACATGTCATTTATCTGATAATAGTTTTAAACGATTTAATGTGAACCTGCTATGATGTCATGAAAACCTGTCGATATTTATTATTTTGGTATTTATATAAGTATCAGTTGTTGTGCCAAACCAAAACTAGTTTTACTGTTTTACGAATGCCGAAGGCTTTTGAAAAAAATAAGTACCTAAGGTTTTTTTCTGAAAATCTATATTTTTATTTTCTTATATTATATTATTATAGGTTATCTTTCTCACTAACAATCTTTCTCGCCTATATATTTTTGGCTTGGTCGAAAAAGAAACGGTGTTCGGTCGTTAACGGTTAAGCCCATTTTTCGTCACCCTTATTTTTGGTATTAAATCCTCGATCTAATTATGATTCTCAAATGGTAACCTTCTTTAAGTCCATAAAAAGATGGAGTATTTGTGAAAATACATTTTAGTGTTGCCATTTTTAATATCTATCAACCTAAACTTAAAAGTGGAAAATTCAACACTCAAATTTATTTTAACTAATACTCCATTTATTTATGGAATTTTTAACATAGGTGCCGTTTGAAAATCAAAAGTAGGAAGTGGTTTTACTCCCAAAACTACGGGTGTCAAAAAATAACTTAAATATAAAATTGCAGATCTGCATATTTATTAAATGTTCTAGAAAACAAATCCCGAAAATATTTAATATTTTCCGAGATCATGAGTATACCTAACCACTATTACCCGGTATAATGCAATTAAATTTCATTCTTTTGATTCTTTAGATATGTTTGGTATTGCTACGTATACAAAACTGTCTACTAAATTGAAGGTAGAATACTATCATTAGTATCATTTTTAAATTTTACTATGTTTTTTAGTCTGGGGTTAATGTTGAGTTTGTTCTAATTTTTTGAATATTTGAATATGTATTAGTAGTACAATAATGATTGTTCTGTGACAGCCATATATTTTTCACTCTAGAAACTAATTTTTGATCTTTTTGCACAACATAAATTTAAAAAATTATAGTTAGAAAAATAAATTTAAAAAATTTAATTTAATAATATTTAAAAAAATAAATTTAAAATAATTTTGTTTTTTAAAAGTCCTAAAAGTGATATCTAAACAAGAGAAATATGCATTTATTATTTTTAAAATTAAATAATATTTAAAAACTATTTACGAGCTTTCAATTAGTTAATGGACTGATTTTCTTCTTTTTAACTTGTAAATTTTTAACATTATTGACAATTTTTTCCATTTCTTTATTATATTTTTCTTGTTCTTTTTCCGCTGCTATCTTATGTTTTATTTCTATAATAGTATTTGCAACTTATCCTCCCAGCTAATGCACTTGCAGCTCCTATTTCAGCAAAAAGAAGTGGAGGAAATCTACCTTGTTTAATTTATTCATATTTTAATTCTAATCTAGATTCCTTTTTCCTTTTCTTAGATTTGTTTAATTTTATTATTTTGGTTAAATTAAACCTTTGATTTAGTGTTCCAATTTGGTTATTTGATAGTTGAATCATAATAACTACGAGTATAATATATTAAAATATAAATAGGAAAATACAATAACAATATTTGATTGTAAAATGTATAAAATATAAACAATTCCGATATTTTTTCGTTTCGATTAATATTTTTCTCAAAGAGAATAATAATTCTATTAACAAGAAATAGTGTTGGTAATATTGGATTATAAATAAATCCTAATGATCCAATTGTAGTTGAAAACAACTTTAAAATAAGTATACATAAACTAAGGTTATTATAGAAATTATAACTTTTGCGATATATATACATTCTCTTTTCTAAATATTCATTCATCATCTGTTTATTAAACTAAGATAAACAATAAATTCTGTACATTTATTAAATATATTCCCTTCTAAGTCAAAATTATTTAATCTAATGTTTTGAATTTTTCTCTGATTTATAGGTATATAAGTTATAGTTGGTGGTTTTATGATCAAATAATCTTGTGGGTTATTAAAAATAAATAAAAGATCTTCATAGTGAATATTAACGTTTTCTTTGTGATTGGATATGGATTTTTCTACTATATTACAATGTAATTCTAAGGGAAAATTAGATGGTTTACTTGCCGGATAAATTCCAATTTTTGAAAAACCAGCAAACTTAATCCCTAGATTATCACAAAGGAATTTATCAAACATAAAATTATTTTCATCATTTTTAATTTCAATTAAATCATTATCAAAAACTTTTATATTAATTTTTAAAATATTATTTAATTGTTCAATAGTATAGTTCGATCTTTAAATATTAATAATTAAACCGTTATCAAAATATATGTTTACTATATACTATATATTGCTTAAATATTTTGCATTATTTAAATTTGATGTTTTTTTCAGCAGTTGCAGTAAAAAATGTTTTTCCTGTCTCAATATCTTCTTGAAAAGGCCATCTATAGCCGAATAATTTTGAATATTTTTCTCCATTAGGTTTTGTAACATCGTTATCATTTAATTTATATTCAAAATCTAGACAATCGGATAAATATGAATCAAACCCAATATTAAATGGAGATTATATTTTTAATAATCCGTTTTCAAGTGTAACTTTTGTGTTTTTATTTAGACTTTATTCTGGGTAACTATTAAATATTTCTTCATTAGATTTTAATGAATACCATCGAACTGTTAATGTATTCGTTGGTATATGTCCGTTTTTCCCAATAATAAATTTACATTCTTGATTAAATTGTACAATCTCATCTTTCGGATTAGGTTATATAAATTTTAATGGAAAATATCCAACTATAGTATTTTTTATTGTGTTAAACTACTTATCTTTTTCAAGATCAAAACTTAAATATTTATTTAACTTTTCTTCTAATTTAAAAAAACATTAGATTTAATATTAATTTTATCTCTTTCTATAGAAATTATTAATGGTTTAACAATTTTATTTAACTCATCTATAGTATATTTTCCAGATTTTAATTAAATTATATTACTTTCAACTTTTAATAAACAATCTGTTTCAATATTTATTAAATTTGAAGTAATACTTAAACCTAAAACATCAACAAATAAATTATCACTATTTATAGGATTTTCTTACCTTATAAATCCGTTTTTTATTTTTATTATTCTTATTTATTACAAATAATATTTTTTAAATTAAAAAATACGTACTAGAAAGAATATACGAGTATAAAAATTATAGAATACAGATAATATATTATAATGCTACTAGTAACACTATTTAAATTCAATCAAAAAAAAAATATTTTATTGTTATTCAGTTGTTTTACACCTTTACAAACCAAAAAGATTTGTTCTTGTGTGTCTTAATTGATTGTTTCAATTTCTCTATGAGAAAAATTATTTAAAAATCTATCAGGTAAAAATAATTTAAATTTATCATCTAAAATAACACGTAATTTGTCACCACATCTTGTTTTATCAATACTAAAATATTTGCATAAATATTTTTGATCAGTTTCTATATCACTTAATTTAATGAATTTATAATTAAAAGTGACGCTATTTAATTTTAAAATTTTCCATTTATTATAGAAAATATTTTTTTTTAATCAAGTTTCAAAAAAAAATTTTAAAACGAAAATGGAAAATAAAAAAATTTGAATTAAAAATATAGAAAAAATTTGCAATAGTTTTCCCAATGCAATCACATACACTGTGGCCACTTTTTTTTTTGTTTTTCTCACACGTTTTAGATATTTTTTTTACACGATTGGAATGGGTTAACTATTGTCCTAATGTTCTAATCTATATATCCATAATATGATTACGCCAATTTTTAATTTCGGTTGCGCATGAGTTTATTACCATGGATAAGCTACTAAAATTATGAAATCAAGCAACAAACAACATGTACAAGCGTCACAAACATATAACAAATACAGTTTTATCCAACGGTTTCGGTTTACGAATATTACATCACGCCAGTGGTTGAATTTTGTTTTGCTAATTTATAATAGCTTATTGGGTTCGAACCTGCTACATATTGAATTATAATCGAAGTATTGACCACTAGACCAGAACACTAGGACATAAAAGTACAATGAAGTCAGTACATTTAAGTATTATAAATTTAATATTATTTCAATATAATGATAGATCTTATAAATAATATATATTTATATATTTAGGAAGGGGCAATTTTTGAAATGCTCTAACTTATTCAATAATAATCAGAAAAATGTAAAACAAAGACGAATGTTATTTTTAAACTTATTTACACTACATACTAAAAATCGATTTTCGGGTAGTCCAATTTTGAGAATTTTTGAGTTTGAATATCTCAGCGAGAAATCAACGTAGCTCAATTCTGTTTTCATCTACTCCTACTAAACCTTAAACGATCTTTTAGAATATGTTATCAAATTTTGTCTGAAATGATTATTAAGAGATTTTGAATTCTACTAGATCGATTGACTTCAAATTTTATATATACTTTTAAAATATAATCTTTGTTAACACATAGAAATTTGGTAAAATTCTAAAAGATAGAAATAAATTTATTAACAATACAAATTGTAATGTTACATTATTGGTAAATACATAATATTTTAATAACAAAAAAAAATATTATTAGATATTTACGATTTGAAAAGAGAACTTTTACTAGCACAATGTTTATGTGAAAATAGTTTTTAAATATAATTAAACTTTAAAAATAATAAATTTATCTTGTTTTGATATAACCTTTTGGACTTTTTAAAACATTTTATTTTTTTAAATATAATATTTTAATTTATATATGTGAACAAAGAACAGGAAAGAAAATAATGTGAACAGAGATCAGAAATTAGTTTCAAAATGAAAAATATCTGTCTGCCCCAGAACAAACATTATTATACTACTTGTATTTATGTAATTAAACCATATTTTGTATTGCTGCAAAAAGAATATTATGATATAAATATTTCACTATACTTAGATTAGATTTTTCATAGTCCTGGTCGCACATAATTTTATTTAAAAAATGTGCGAAAATCAAAAAGAGGAGGAAATACACGTCCACTAAATTGTTTAAAGGTTGTCATCATTTTAAAAACAAAAATAAATGTTAAAAGTGAAAAAAAATAGTGAAAAAACCAATAATTTATCAAGAGAAATGTAGTAAAAGAAAATTTTTTGTGTTTGGTTACAAATCAAGCACAAAAAATTTTGTTGTTTCCGCCCAGGATCGAACTGGGGACCTTCTGCGTGTTAGGCAGATGTGATAACCGCTACACCACGGAAACGTCCCGAGAACTCCTATTTTTTCCTATTAATTTAAATATTTCAAGATGCTACAACTTGTTGCGATTGTTATAAATCTACTATGTCGATTTTTACCATTGTTTTCCTGTAGATTCTTTATGATACTACCGTGGATTTGGGCTAGACATAATTCATTTTATACTAGTTTAACATTTAAAAACGTCGAAAAATAGTAAAATAAGGTTTATTCCGCTATCTAAATAAACTAAAAAAATATGGGCGCGCTGCTTAAACACGATGGCACACATGTATTTATATTGCGATTCACGCTAGAGGTCTCGGGTTCGAATCCCGTACGTGTTCATTATATTTTTTTCGCTTTTACAAAACTTTTTACCCTATCATTACTTTTTAAAACATATTGTTTACGTTTCAAACATATTTTAATTGTAACTATTAATTTATTAGTCTGTTTTTGTCGATTTCTACCTGTAAATATTAAAGACTATTGTACCGTATTGATGTATAGGTCCATTTTTATCGAAAAATCATTTCGCAAANTTTTTATCTGTGCGCAACTTTTCTACCAGAAGTCTTATTCCGATTTTCAAGTGTAACACCTTTTCTAATCGGAAATTATTTACTATATTATAGCATATATATTGTTGACATCGCTATCAGCTGAATTCCACTCAGGATCATTCTTCGTAAGCAATGGTTTACGAATAAATTATCTTTAACAGTGACTTTACCCGTCCCATTATCCTATGATTTCATTTTGTGTTTTTATGGAATAAAAATATTAATTTATGAATTAATTAACTTGGATCTTCTTTTAAGAGATTGTGGCAGTAGATACATAAACGAAATAGACTTATGCAATGAAATAAAACTATTTTGCAACATAATTGATTCCTCTTACAATACACTAATTCAGTGCATACAACTTTTACATCAAATTCGCGATTCATTTCCTAATAAAACGGTGACTTTAAGAATTCTTTTAACAACGCTAGTAACTACTGCGCATAGGTAGATCCGAGATGGCTTAAGGGGTCTTAGCCCCCCAAATATATTAGAATTTATCAGAATTTGTCTAGATTACAGTTAATTAATCAATTCTTTTGCTGAACACAAAGTTAGGAAAATACATTTTCTGTAATTGTAAATTGTTTTGTTAATAAATATGTGTGTATAGCATATACTTAAATTTTTGTTTTGTAATTATAAACCATGTTATATATATATATATTTAGGAAGAAATATATATTATAAACCAGTAGCAAATCTGAAGCTTATTCAGAGCTTATTATAAGAGGGGCTGAATTGGTATCATAGATTCATAAGTACTACCAAGGTCGTAACTGAAAACACATTTCCGGGGGGGAGGGGGGGATCCAAATTTGTTTTAATATAGTAAACATTTATATTTGTTTACGTTCAAAACGTTTTTTAATAATTGCAGGAAGTTCTAGTCGTTCTGGACCACCGGAGACGTCTCCTGCTAAGCAGCAAAATTAATTTATCTGTCTTTGTATCTATAATCAAAAACTATAACTGTTGTCTACAACAAATTTTGCTTATAACCAATTTATTTTGAACATATTGTTATTTAAATTTGATAATTTATATTGATAATTAAATAATAAAAATTGATAAGATATTCAAAAGAGCATCTAATTTATATCAAATATTAAGTTATAGTTGTGATTTATAAATTTCATATTCATTATATTAATGGCGCTTTAGATTGAGTAACGAAAAAAAATTTAGGGGAGAGGCAATCACCACGTCACGCGTCACCCTCCCCCTCAAATCCACCACTGTAATAAACTAGAATCATTTAAATTAAGGAGCCCCATTAAAATATTTTGCTATATACAATTTAACAGGTTATAACCTTTTTTTTTTGTTTGCTTGTGAAGAGCTGACATAGAGATATTAGATTTATTGGTATTTTGAAAAGTAGATGTAATATTATGTAAAATGATAACGAGTCAAAAAAATATTTATTATCGATTTTATTTATTTATTTAAATTATTATCACTAAATATCAGTTAAACAGGAAACTCCATATTACCTAAAAAAAAAAAACCACGGGGGGATGGGATCCATTCCCCATATCGGATATGTTTTATTATATGTATATAAAATAATAAATGTTTTAAGAATATTATAATGTGTAATACATAAAAATACGATTTATAGAATTACGTAATGCACAAATTTGTATTTTATATTTTATTAATTTCTATCTAGTGTAACATAAATACTAAGGGTCCGGCTTGAAGGCGGCGCGAGCCCTGCGTTAATAATACAGTCAGATAGTAATGTTTCACGTGATTATTCGGGAAAATACAAATTAAAATTAATACGAACCAAGAATAATGTTATTGGTATTGTAGAGATTCACTTACGCGTTTTGTTCACGTTGTAGATGAAGTCCAAATAACATAATATTGTGCGGTTCGCCGTAGCCGAAATATTGTGCCCGTTGAACAGACGACACGACGGAATTGAGTAATTCGCCGACAAAAAAAAAATCACTACGAAAAATACATAGATTCAAAGATACGTGATGACGTTTCACATATTTCCACTTATTACCATAGACGCCCTCACGGCACTGGGATTGCACTATAACAATAATTTTATTAACGGTTTATTTTTTAATCCGTATTATCGAGATGACCTATAGGCTTAATTATTATTAGTGCCTACGTCATACACATTCGAATCTTATCAGTTTTATCGATTGGATCCAAACAAATAAAATAGCCCGTTTAAAATGCATGCAAGTTAAATTAATTTTTATCAGTTTAAGTTATCTGAAAACATTTTAGAGCAATTTTTACAAAGACTACTTTTACAAGAAGTTATAGAAAGTATATGCAATTTATATTATTGTATTCCCTCTGTTATTATTATTCTTTATATATCTTGCAACATTAAAATTATTTGTTAATAAACATTACTAATAAATATTTATTTTCATTACACAAAATATTAATTATGATTTTAAGTTACTTAATAAATATCAATAAACAAGAAATGTTATTACAAAAAAAAACGAAATCTATCTGATATTATATGATTATTATGTATTTATATCATTAATATATTAATACATATGAACTATTACAAAGTCTTAAAATAATAAAATATTTAAATATTATTAAGATATGATAAATATTTTTAAATAATGGTTTAAGGAACTCTCAAATTTATCTCCCTTTCAACATCTTTTTAAATTTCTGATATTATGGCCTGTTGTGGTGTCCAAACTACTAAATAACAAAACCGACGATGTGTTAAATAAAGTTGTCCTTGAATTTGGTCGCAACAAGGACGTTTTTTATTTACAAGGATTTCATTATTTTTGTTGTTCAAAATGTAATTATGATTTTTTTCAATTTCATTTTCAAGAACAGAATTCCTTAACTTTCATGGGCATTTTATCTCTACAATGTGAGTTGTATTAAGTAAACCATCTAGTGATGCAACTAGTATTCCATTATTAGTAAGCATTATTATTATTCATATTTTGTTCATGTTCTAGTACCCTAATACCATTTACTTCATTAATATTACCCCATCGTGCATGTACACCAGTGAGATTTGTATTATTATCTAACGATTCAAACAAAAACATAGGATATCTATTTCTTTTACAAACAGTCAGAACTCGTCCAAAATTACTAGCTGTCAGTCTATTTTGCCTGTAATGAAACTATAAATAATTTTTACTCTGCCCAGTCTGCCCTATTGTGTCCTTAGTAATTCTTAGTACAGTGTTATTAGTGATATAGAACTTAGAATTCTTCACATTTTTCAAGTAAACTAAAATTATTAGTTTGTATTAAATTTCTGAATTTCAGATTATGCATAACAGTTTGTATAGCATCAACTAACTGTATTATTATGTTCAGGCGGTTCAAGGTTCAGATTGTAATAATCATAAAAATCCAATAGTTTTTGGAAAATTTCTTATTTCGTCTTTAAATTTAGTAACATCTTCTATGATGTCTGAGACATTACTGTATCCATATATTTCGTTAAAATTGTTCACTTTAGAAGACAAGTTATTTTTCACAACACTCCGAGAACAAGTTTTATCAGTAAAGCTAAGATTATGATACGTATAGATGACTAAAGCAGCTATGTAGTGACAAATAACTATGCCACAAGGCCAAGAACATCCAGAATCAGTAATATTTTCGTCATTAATTTAAAGTTGAATTTTATATGATGCATTGCGCATACTAGCATTAACTTCACCTACTATAATTCCTTCCAGCAACTTTACTTCTTTTGAGTTGTTTTATATTGTTTGTGAAATATTCAGGAATAGATGTTATCAGTACAAAATGATTACCAGGCAATGTTGCTATTTCCAATAAAATACAAAGTTAAACAATGTGCTAATTTATTTTAAAAGACTATAATTTACGAGTTTATTTTACTTTATATGTCTTTTAAATGGACAACTTTGTTTTGTTTGGATCCAAAACGAAATTTTGATGAGAATTGATATAAATATGCAGGGTCGTCCCAAGGGTTTTTGGGGTCAGAGGCAAATTAATGTAGGGCCCTTCGACCTTCATAATACGATATGATGAAAAAATAGTCACTAAAATTAACAAAATTCTTGAAAATTTATTTTTCTGAACCTTTATCAACCAAATTTAGATGAAACTTATTTATTACCACACTATATAACTAATTCAAACCAATCAGGTATAACTAGCCTGTGTTTTCACGAACACAAATGCTCGAATTCAAAATTTTGTACATGTTAAATTTCATTAAAAATAGTAAAATCTTGTAAATACTTAGGCATTGAAATGTGCCATAACCTCAAATAGTATGACCACATTAAACAGACAACGATAAAACTAAGAAAAATAATCTACGCTTCCAAAAATTTAACTAATTTACTTGAACTTAAGAAAATTATAATTGTATACCAAGTTCTAGTAGAATCCATAATCAACTATGGTATTACTATTTGAGGAGATGCCTACGATACAACACTAAATCCATTAAAAATAATACAAACTATAATAATACAAATTATTTTGAAAAAGAATCATTTGTATCACATAGAATATCTTTACAAAGAATTAAATATTCTTCTAATAAAAATTGTTCTATAAGGCATCAGTAATTTACATAATTAAAAATAACCTAACACCTAGTATTGATCATAGATATAATACAAGACAATTATCAAATATTACTGTTCCCTTAATACACAAAAAACGAACTCAATCTACTCACTTGTATAAAGAATCAAAAATATATAATATGCTACCATTAGACTTTAAAACAACTCTATCGTTTAATACTTTAAAAAAAAAATAACTAACTGGCTGCAAAATGAATCAAATTAAAAACTTTAAATATTTTTATATTATCTTTAATCTAATTGCTTGCACTTTTATTTTATCAAACTGTATTATACATTAAATCTCCATGTATTAATTATTGTTACGTGCATTGTATATGTTTAAATTAGTTTCATCAGTCTGAAATTGTAAAAAAAAAAAGTTAAATTTAAATTATTATTTGAATATAATATTTTTCTTATTATAAATTGTAAACTCGTGGACCCCAAACGAACCTGTTCAGTGGAGCCCATTATCTTTTCGAAGAAATATACAATAACAATAATAATAATAATAATAATAGTATGGGCCGTCGAATATGATGGACACGGTCGTAAAACAATATGATTATGATGACGTCCGTCAAGTATATTTCATAGAAGTGTCGAATTTTAAATTTTAGCGCTGTCCTAATTTTCACAATATCTGCGTATGTAATTTTTAATTATAAACACCGGCCTACATAGCTTATGTTGCCTTAGTCGTGCACCTAATTTACCCAGGCATGTTATTAGGTTCTCGTAGATATCGTATGTTCAATCGCCGATAATAATATCACATACATACGTCATCATTTTATAGCTACCGATAAAAATCTTATCATATCGTATAATAATATAATGCCTAAAATTATAATTTGTATGTTACAATTATTATTATTATACGTTTATTACGTATACAGGTTATCCCACGAAAATATAACCATTGTGATATCTCGGGATATATTCACTGTTTTTGGTTTTTTTTTTTTTTTTATTGTCAAAAACTTTAGAATTCCCTTATTTTTGAGGCAAATCAAGTAGTTAATTATTTTATTTTTAAACGATAACCTGCACTATTAAATATAAATGCAGTATCAGTTCAAATTCATTTTGATGTTGATATTTTCGATTTTCGTAAACCCGTTGACAAGATATTCCACTTTAAAAGTTGGATAAAGGGTGGCTAAAGAGTAGTGTAGCATAATATGTGTGGCGGCTCGGCGTGCGAGGTTTGAATAGTTCTCCACTACTCTCTCTCTATCCAAACTTAAAAATAGACGATTTCGTCAACATGTTGACGGAAATATAAAAAATCAACACAAAAGTATACTTTTATAAACTTTTCTACTAGAATTCTTGCTTCGATTTTTAAGTGTAGCATCTTTTCTGAAAGGAAATCGAACTGGAGAGGTTCTTTTAGCATGTAATTTATTGATTTTCCCAGGAGTTTTCTTAATAAATGGGAAAAACCGGGAAAATCGTAGGAAAAACGGGAAAACAGGTACATACACGATTAAACAAATATTACTAAAGAAAATTTTTCGTGCATAATATGTAATTATTTTACCATAATATGGCATATAATATATTGTTCACAAAGCAACACTATCAACTGAACTCTGCTCTGAATAATTCGTTGGCAATGGTTCATCGTTGATTACAGATATACATTATATTTCTTCTCTACTACCTTTCCAACTTCTCATCTCCAACAGTCTGCACCCACGTGCAAAGTTGC
Source organism: Cinara cedri (assembly GCA_902439185.1). Classification (NCBI taxonomy): domain Eukaryota; kingdom Metazoa; phylum Arthropoda; class Insecta; order Hemiptera; family Aphididae; genus Cinara; species Cinara cedri. The sequence goes on along the minus strand of CABPRJ010000528.1, from coordinate 77,056 downwards.
CCGGTTTTTTTAATATAGGTTGTTATTTCAAATTAAATTTAGGCAGTCGTGTAAGCTTCAAATATAAGGAGGAGAAAAAATAACGGCAATGTAACATTTTTTCAGTAACCCTTTTTTTTTAAATTGACGAAAAAAATGTAAAAAAACGTTTATTACAAGATTATTGGTTACTATAGGTTTCCTGTCAGTTCGGCGTGGTCGTTTCGAAAAATGTCGAGAATTTACAAAATCAAACAATATTAAACAGGTACAACGTGTGGAATGTATATTATAAAATATAATTTTTTATCGTAGTCAAAACATACCACAAAACTAAATGATATCAACATGTCAGTACTCTCTTGGCCAACCCCTCTAAATTGTTCCAGAAGACATGGAATAATTATAAATCACCTTAGAATTGGTCACTCTTCTATAATTACTCACCGACATCTAATGACAAAATAACGCATTACCTGCGGCACGCGGCGTTTATATGATATTCAAGCACATTCTCACTGAATGCCATCATCATTACGGAGATATCCCGAGGAAATTCTCTGCTTTACACAATTATCCAAAATACTCTGTCCAAATGCTATTCATAAATTAATTAAGTATTTAAAAATATCTATGCAACGATAAACCATTATTAACAAAAAAATGATTCTGAACGGAGTTCAGTTAATAGTGATGTTTTGTCAACAATACTTTTATATATATACATATTTTCTTTAATATTATTTGTTTAATGTACCAATTTTCTCGTTTTTCCCGGTTTTCCCATGTTTTTTTTCCGGTTGTTCATATTTACTGGGAAAAATCCTGAGAAAATCAAAAAGTGTCCTCCTTAAAGTACTTTGCCAGTCATATTTTCTTTCAAAAAAAATGCTATCATTGTAAATCGGAGCAAATTGCTTGTATAAAAATAGTCCACGGTATAAAAAAATCGTAATATATTTTGTACATTTTCACGTTTTTTTTTCAGTTTTTCATATTTGACGATAAAATCGAAAAATGATCTTCTTAAAGTACATCTCCATACCGATCTCTTTTCAAAAATGGTGCTACACTTAAAATTCGGAGCAAGATCTCTAGTAGAAAAATTGTCCACAAAAAAAAAACCATAAGTTTCTTCGCTCCACTCAGAATTTAAAAAAAAATAAAAAATAGTTGTAAATTTTAGTTAGTAAAAAAATATTATATAATATTGAATTAGTTAAATTGTGCATAATATTTGAATAATTTATTATGTTCTATGCTTGATCATTTTCATGGTATAACACTATAACTCCACCGTGAACAAAATCTCTTGAGGGAGTTGAATTTTTATGTACTCCAATGGCATTTAATTTTTTTTTTTTTTTAATTTTATAACGTTGGAAAAATAATACCAATCCGCTCTTGAATTGATACACGTTCTATTTTTATCGTATTGTTATTACATAGCTATAATGTCAAATTCCTTGAAATCAAATAACTATATAGGTATTATAGTAACATTAACTACCCACGTTTAGGCAGGTACTGTAATCAAATTTTCTTCATATTATTACAGTGATTTAGATAAATTTCGGTTTTGAAACAAGAAATTTTAGACGTTTGGGGTTTTTCCATTTATTAACTAGGCAGGTAAGTATACCAATACGATTTTTCTGACTAAAAAGCGAAGAAATTTAAATTTAAAATAAATAACTGATACTGGAGACGGATAAGTCACTGTTATAGATAGGAAGTCGGGAAGGTAGAGGAGTATTAAAGTTGTTTAATGTATACCTAAGTAATAACTTTATATGTATGTCTTACCTTCTCAACTTCCCACCTACCATAGTGGCTGCACCCATCCCCAGTATCAGCTCTTTTTGTTTCGTGTATGTACTTTTCTACCAGGAATCTTTCTGTGACGTGTGGAGTACATTACCTTTTCTGAAAGAAAATTGTATCGAGTTGGTACATTATAGAGAGGTCATTTTTTGATTACGTATTTTTTTTTAAGAATATCTAATTGTTTATTTATTTATTTTTGTTCATTCATGGTCAACATTTGTTCAATGGGTAACATTGCACCTTGGTAACATTTATGACAATTTGGCTATCATCATGGACAAAAACCTAGTATTATTAATATAATTATTACTATTATTTACATTATTATCTAGCAATAGCATAACATTGCCGGGTCAGCTAATTATCAATAAAACTACAGAGAAATTAAATAAACGATTATCTTACTTACCAATTATACTAAAAATGCATCAAAAAAAGTCTCTTGTTGTTTTTCTATTGGAGCAATATTTTTGGTAGAAAATATACCGTAAATTCATAAACCGTACAAATTTAAAATTAATAAGGAATCCTCATGCCGTAAATTTATTACTTTTCATTTTTCGCCTTTTTCCGGTTTTTTTAAAATTATTATGAAAACTTCAATTAAAAATGTATTGCTAAAAAATTATGTTATAATTCGCTTACAATAAAATGATAATATTTTTGTTCATAAATAATATGTATATTGTATATTATAAACAGTTTATTGATTTTGATTGTATTTAATTACACTATGAACTGTTTTTTTAGACTCTGAGTTTAGCAAAGAATATATTGGTTTTACAAAATGTTTATTTTTTTTTTATGTAAACATTTTTTTCACCAGATTTCATTCCGATTACTAAGTATAGTACCTTTTCCGAAAGGAAATGTTCTCTGAATGGTACTTTAATGAGATCATTTTTTAAAATTCTCATTAATATTCGAGATAATGAGGAAACTTGGTTCCAAAAAAATTGAAAAATTAAAAATATGGTTATCATTAGCAACCGTTTTTATTTATTTTTTGTTATTATTAAGTTTTTATTATTTTAATATTTTTTAAACAATCATTGTTATCATGAAAACGCACATTGATGTAATAATTTTACCATAATATAACGTTTATGTCATTGACAAAGCAACACTATCAATTGAACTCCGTTCAGAATCGTTTTTTCGTTAGCAATCATTTATCGTTGCTTACAAATGTACATTAAATTCCCGTCTATATTCTACCCTCCAACTTCCCACCTACAACGGTGGCTTCACCTACGTGCGAAGTATGTCCATCCTTTTTTTTTGAATTTTAAATGCTTTTCAAGTTAATTTTTCGAATGGTTCTTTTAGTGTTTTAAAATGTACAGACTTAATACTGATTATACATAGTTTTATAGCTATATAACGCTTCAAAAGGAAATATTATACCTATAATAATATAATTTGTGATACGGTTTTTTTGTTTTTTTCTTTATTTAATGCCCGGATCATTACTAATCTATTTGTATGTTAAAAATAATACCGTTGAGTCTTCGAAACAAACACAAAAAACTAAATTGTACGTAGATATAAAATGAATCATACTATTATAAAATATTATATAGGTATAAGCATAAATAATAATTTCAAATGCCATTAGCACTATACAAAACGATCAATTATCGAATAACACCAATTTAATTATATTCATATAATATGTTCTCGTCCAGCTGTTTGTAGAATAATACTATTATAATATTATGTAGTATGGGAATCTATACAAATTTTAAAAAAACGCATAAACTATTTTTTAACGACTGTCTGTTGTGCGGTTTAAAATGGGAAACAGACACCCGGCAAACTATACTAAACACAATCATAACATCTACACATCGCGAAAACTATGTACAGTTTTAGTTATGGGTACCTACCGTCGAATTTCGAAACGTCGTTTTATTTTTCCCTCTTTTGCCGTAAAACCGTAAAATAACATAAAAAAAAAAAAAACCAGTAATAGCATAATTTAATAATATTATACTATCGTAATATAAACCGATAAAAAAAAAAATACGAACAGTGAATTTCACGGGTATACGTATATATAGGTACACCGGCGTGAGCCCTAGCTGCAACGTCTCATAACCGGAACGATAAAATATAATAATAGACCTTCGCGTGTACCGACGTTTATTCTCTGTCGAAAAAAAAAATGCGTATTACCCCGCAGCAGCTGGTTAAATTATATTATTATTAATGGAAATCGCAATAATAACACGGACGACTCGGGCGATTTTGCCATTTGAACGCCGTTTGCATGTTATTATTATTATTACGAACAGTTTTTTTTTTTTTTTTTTTCAAATAGATTTCTACTTTGCAAATTAATTGTATTTTTCAAACACACGCGTGTCTCGCAAACCGAGGTGTAGGTACATACATTCGCCGTGCGTACTGTATCGAAAAATAAAATATACTTTATACGAGATTATTTGGATATAATAGATTAAATGGGTTAACTAAAGTTGTTTTTCTTTTTAAAACGTTTTTACTTGACCAGTTTAAGTTTTCACCGTACAAACCAGTGGCGTTCTCAAGAGGGTTGACGTGGGTGATACCTCACTGCCTGCCCACCCCCAAACGGATCTATACTCCAGACCATTTTTTCTTTTCTATTCGAAAGGAACTTGTTACACTCAATACTCGTACATAACGCGAAATATCGTATGTGAAACGTGCCATATTAACAATGTTTGTTCGTTTATTGTTTATACATGTTACAATATGTTAATCGAATTATTTGATAATATACTACATTAATTATCAGTTATGACTTTTTTCTCGGTATTTTCAATAAATATTCATACCCACCCCCAAAGTAACGTCTTGGTTACGCCACTGAATTATAAACATAATACGTTTTCATAAACATCTGGACATCCGGATAACGAGTTGAAAACGAATGGAATTTTTGTTGAAATTAACATTATTTTAAATCGAGTTCAGTCAACATAATATTTTTAGATTTTAATCTAAAACTTATAATTGATGGCTTTTTGTTTGTGGAATTCAATTGTAAATGGCTACATAATACGAACATTTATCCATTTATGTTTAGCATTTGTTATTAAACGTACCATACTCAGTTTTTAACGCATATACCTACAAAAATAGATGTACTTACTGTTTCAGTATACCAGATATACCACTTTTAATTTTAGGTTGGAGGAGAATAGTGGAGTATTATTAGTGTCGCGGTGCGGCGCGCGGTATAAAAGTGGTATATCTCGTCAACGGCTTGACAGGAATCAAAAATTTCAAAACTAAAATTTATTTTAACTAATACTCATTCTATTTATGGACTTTTTAATATAAGTTGCCGTTTGAAAATTAAAAGTAGGTAGTGGTTTTACCCCCGAAAATAAGGATGATAAAGAATAACACAAATATAAAATTGTGGAGCAGCTTGTTTCTTAAGTGTTCTAGAAAACAAGTTAACACTTTTCGAGATAATGAGTGTACCCACTTAAATGAATAACCTGGTATATATTATTATACCTAATACGCGTGAGCTGCTTATTTATAAACCGTATATATGAATAATAAAATAAATACGAATATTCTTGATAGTAGCAAACTGATGTTCAATAAATCAACCTATAACGCAGTGTCGTAAATAGTCGCGAAAAATATCGCATGCGGTTTCAAAACCGAAATCGCAGTCTCTTTTTTTTTTTATATATAGGTACCTATACATAAACTATGTACAGTATAAGTACACTAAACAGGTGTTTTTTTTTTTTTTATCACATTAGGTCTCTCGCGTATTGTCGTCGTGTGTACAAAACAATGACGACTCCGTGACACAATGTGATATTTCGACCAAAACATCAAATCATTATGCGCATAATATAATAATGAAATTATGTATAACAATACGAATTCCGAGCGTATACATCGCTCTCGTAATGTTTGTGCGTGTGAATCTACCTGGAACTTTTTTTTTTTTTATGCACACCGTACTTCGACGCGATCTATATGGTAAAATAATAATAATTTAGGTAACACAATGCGTATATACACCGACATATTCGTATTATTGTACGATACAGACGACTAGACGAGTAAATGAAATTTCGAGTTGACCTATATTATTGTTTAAGAGTAAAAATAATATTATATTTTGTTTTATACAGAGTGATTTTATCACAATCCGGTGATTTCCTCATAGGGGATTTTAAGTATAGATTTCTGTCCCATTCCACAAAACCATTATAGGTATATAGGTTTATTATAGGGAATTATTTAAAGGTTCGCTTAAACACTGTTCCTTATACCATAAACACCTATTAAATGTGCATTGACTTTTGATTTTCTACCTCTACATTTCTTTTCAATACGTATATAATATCCAAAAGCGTAAATTGTTTACTAAAATTCAGTTTTTCAACGATACAACCGCTATAGTTTTTAATAAACAAACAATAAAACCGTATTTTACCTTAAAAAAATGTATTAACTACCCACACGTATAATACCAATGAATTTGATTATTAACCAAAATATTCGCGAATATTATTGTGTAGGAGTACCTGTAAAAACCTGGAATATAATATAAATAATAATCTCATCAAAATTTTTTTTAACAAATCGTAGTCAAAGAGTTAAAATAAATAATGAATTCCAGTAACTGTAACACTTTAAACTACGGAGTTCCACAAGAAATTGAGCCGGGACCTCCACTTTTCATTGTACGTATATATATATATTAATGATTTACCAGAATTCAAATATGATGTCACAAAATTATCATGTACTTTGCTGATAATACCACAATTTTAATAACATATTATAATAAAGCCAAACTAGTTTTTAAAACGATGCATATTTGTCTGATGTTAATAAATTGTTAATTTCAAATTTTCTTGAAATAAATTATGTAAAAACATGGTAGAATGGGTTTTTGTGCATTTTTTCAATAGATTTTTAATTTTGGAATTTCAGCTTAAGGAAGAGCTTATAATGTACATCTAAAAGAACTTACATCAACGATAAATTCACTTCTTAGAATAACCTTCGAACTGAATAATCATACAAATACTGATATAGTGTATACAAATTATAATTTATTCAAACTTATACAACTTTATATAAAAGAAGTATTGTGTAACTTGTACTCCTATAAACATAAAGAATTTAGTTTTAAGCGTAGTTATAGTACATGCCAAATTTTAACTAACACTTTTAGAGTGTTTAAATGTAATAGTGAATTCGGTAAACGAAATCCCTAATATATACGTTTATATTATTGTAATTATTTTTCGTATTAATAATAACAGATTTGATTACTTTAACACGTATAAAACATATGTTATTAATTTGCAAATTTTTTCACATTCTATTATTATTATATTTTTGTTTAATTGCAACTATTTTGAAATAACAATAAATCTATCTATCTATTATATAAGTTTAGATTTAACACATCTGTAACCCAAATTTGAATTTTTGGAACATCGGCATCTGAACCGTACAAATCTGATAAGTGATATTATGTTCACGTTTTAAACTTCGAAATCCGTTAAACCCCGAGAAGGTAAAATGTTTAAAAAAAAAAACCTTATACAGTTTTGTGTGAGTACTTTTAGGCGATCTCCACGAGAGAAAATAAAATAATATAAAAAATTATGAAAGTTAAAAAATAGCCATCAAATAATGTAATAATAATGTTTTATAAACCGAGTGTATATTAATGAATTCATTCTTTAAAAACAGAATATTCTAAAGATAAACTTATCTTAAATAAAACAATAATTTTTGGATATTTAAAAATAGTAGTATAGGTCAACTAAAATTGTCAGTGATACCACTGTGGATCAATCGAATAGGCACTTGACAATCGAATACTTAATAATCGAATACATAGATACTCATTTTGGTGCAAACTACAAACACTATTTTCGGCTACCTGTAGTCGTGCAAGTTACATATCTTTATTTTAGTGCAAATCACTAACTCCCCTCAAGTGTAAGTCAGATTAACGACGAAAATAATTTTGGACGCTTACGAGTAAATAGGTTACTAACAATTACCGATAATTGATTCGTGGCTATAGTATAATATACGCTAGTATAGGTAACATACAAATTATTATTTTTTCCAATGAACTGTCGTTTTAATAATAAAACAGAATTATTTTATTACAAACCGACAATATTAGTTTTTTTCTCATTTTACACAGACTTATAGTAACTGTCTAAAAAACCTATTGGAAATCCTTAGCGGTCGTTGAAAAAATAAATGATATTTAGACCGAATGGTCTGACAAAACAGCAGGGTTTGGATTTGACGGATTTTAATTTGAAAATGAAAACAGATTTTGATTGGTATAACAAGTTTACTGGGTTTTGACGATACAATATCGATCTGAATTGCCTACATGAAACACGCGATTAAACTTATACAGTTATACTTACTATTTAAACCTATTTCTACATACGGAAGCCAATCCGACTAGTTTGATGGTGCTATGTGATTTTTGTCGGGAATCAGATTGTATGTTTTTTTTTTCGACCAGCGAACCAATTTCGTGAATTCCATTAATTTCGTTGAAATTCAAACATTTTACATTTTATATTTTTACAGCAAATCAGAGGATCCGCAAACCATGACCGGCGGCGCTTATTCGGATTATGTATACAAGTACTATATATAGGTACCTACTTCCGGGTATATAATACAATATTTGTGAAGTGTGTGTGCGATGTGTAATTAAAAAAAAAAACCAAATACCGCTCTTATACGCAAATGAAAAAATAAAACAATAATATTCTCATTTCATGAATTTTATATTCAATTTATTTACTCGTCACAAACTACGATAAAACTATAACGTCACGTCAATGTATCTGTTGGTTCACGAGCTCTTGTTTTGATAATGCGTACAAATATTTACAGACAGTGGTGTGAGAAAAAAGTGAACAGAAAAAAATACACTTTTCAGTATCGTTTTTCGTTAGCAAATGATATATTGCTGTGTACAAATATAAATTAAATTACTCTACCTTTCAACTTTCTTGCTAAAATAGCGACACGCCCATCAACAGTATCAGATTTTCATTAATTTTGAGTGTTTTGTTTTGGTAATTTTATTTATATTTATGTATAATTTATATTATCTATTTCCCTGTGTAAACAGTATAAACCATAAAGAAAAATACAAATACCTCATGTAAGACACATGACATTATAATATACTGTCAAAAAAGTCAACGAGAACACCGCTGATTATAATATGCTATATGCATCAATAATATTGATATTCTAATTCTAATTTATTTTTAAATTTTAGATTATTTATACTATTTATTTTTAAATGATTTGTATAGAAAAATGAAACAAAAGTGTTTGGTATTTTGATATTTATATTTCTTTTTCTAAAAACCAAACTCAAATATTCGATGTTTTTAAAAGTGACAACACAAAAAAATACATTTTAATGATTTATCACCCGATGTTATCGCATTGAACAATATTAATGGCATGAATAAGTTTTTAAACAACAATAATGAATGATGATTGTCCGTTAACAGATCTTTGTAACGTGAAAATGATTGTGAAAAAATTAATAAAACCATTTTATCTAAAACACTAGTACATATATATAGTGCCTACTACCTATTACTACCTGATATTTATAAATCTCAAATAATTATTTTGTGAATTCCGAACTGTTGACTTGAAAATGTCTTAAAAACGTACGAAATCCTTGAAATATGCCCTAAAAATCCTAAAACGCCAATACAGGCTCGTTAGGTCATTTTGATATTGACAAGTTATTTTTTTTGCTTCTTGGTCCTATTTATAAATAACACAATAGGACGAAAACTTCAAAACGCATTGTCTTCTCGTGCAGATAATTATTTAACATAAAAACGGTGTTGCGAGACATATTGCGGGTAGACATGTTGCCGGCGTCTCGCAATTCACCACGCTTGTAATAATTACATTATGTAGTTCGCAAGGGCAATATGAAATTGGTTTCCAATAGAAATTATTTATCACCATTCAACTGCTCGAATCGGTTCCAATATTGTATACAAATCTGTAATGTTTTCATATTTTTTTTAGGTTTATAAACTCTGGAGATTGTTTAAAAAAGTTCTCGTATTATATAACATATAATACGGTAATATAAATAGAATATTATATCTGATAGATATGTTGAAATGATATGTTTGTTGCCCGTATCTCATGAGTCTTGTGACAACTATACCCTAACAGCTAATCACACGTATATTTATGATTATTTAAGCACGCGAGTTAAAATGAAAGTGATGTTAAGTGAGAAAAATAAAAAGCTCTACTACGTGATTAATGATGGTTTTAAATACAGCAAAAGAATTATTGAAAAATATCGAACGGTGAATTTTTATTAAAACAAATCGCAAATCAGTTTAGATTCTGAGTGGAGCGAAGAAGCTTATGGTTTTACAAGGGTGTTTTTTTTTCTGAAGACAACTTTTCTACCAGCAATTTTGCTGCAACTTTTAATGATAGCAATGTTTCTAAAAGAAAATTTTACTCGGGAGATACTTTAGTTAGGTCGTTTTTCAATTTTCCCCTGAGTTTTCTCAGCAAATGCTAAAACTGGGAAAAAACATGGGTAAACCAGGAAAAGCGTAGAAAAACCGGGCAAATCGGTACAACATAAAACAAATATTATTAAATAAAATATATACAGTGTTAGCAAAGCATCGCTATCAACTGAACTCCACTCAAAATCATTTTTTCGTAAGCTATGGTTTATCGTTGCTTACAGTTGTATACAATAAATTACCTATAACAGTGGCTTTACCCGTCCACATTATCACAGGATGTTTTTTTTCTTTTTGTGGCATACTAATATTAACTTAATAATTTTTTTTAAATGAATAGTTTAAATAATATTGAGGAAAGTGACCTCGAACACAATTACGAAAAGGAAGTTGATTACACACTAGATAGGCAAGTATTAAGCAATAAATTGAAAAGAAAAGTGGGAAGAAATTTGTATTGTTGTTTGAAAAAAGGATATTTTTATTTTTTTTGTGTCTGTGAACAACTTTTCTACCAGAAATCTTGTTTCAATTTTCTAATGAAGCATCTTTTCTGAAAACGGACCACTTTTAATTTTTCTTGTAGTTTTCTTCATAGCTGAGAAAAAAATGTACGAAAAACGGGACAGTTTACGAAATAATGGTTTCTGTTATTTTCGATTTAGTTTTTTTGTTGCAATTCAATAAAATATAATTGCAGACTAGAAATTTTCACCGAATAACTTATATTTTCCCTTTATAGACTTGGCAAGTAAAATGTTCAGAATATTCTAGTGATTTTTGTGCTATTTATTGACGTTTAACATTGTCGCGTTTTCATTTGGTTTTATATAGGTAAAATTAGTTTGGCCGAGCAGAAATGCTTGAAAAATTTAACATGGGGTTTATTGAAAGTTGTACTTTTCAAAACAAATATTTAAGTTAAAACGTTTTTAATTTACATTTTCGAAAAGATATGTTTATAATAATACGTCGATATTGATGTCATGCATGCAGTCAAAGAATGTTCAGATGCTGAAAATAATTTCATCACGTTGTAATGCTATTTTACCCGTGAATTTCACAAAAAATCATCCAATAATCCGAATTGTATTATATAATATTATCCAGTAAATGAAAATTGCACACATATGGATACTTTTCATGGTTTGGATGTACGCGAAAATTTCAAAACGAATATACTTCACACGAGCCAGGACAAATATATCCAGAGTTCCAATGCCCTTATTTCACTTTGGTTGGGCAAGTTTCACGCTTTATAAATACAATAAAAAAATCCAATATGTCTCTAAAAAAGGGTCCCCAATCACCTCGCTCTAAATTTTCCTCTGTTATCACGCCGAATACGTTCTGTAGATATGCACATGATGTACATTTTGATGTGATTATGTGATTGTAGGACCCACAATTCGTCTCTGCCCTGTACCCCACAAACCGAAAGAACGACCCTGACGTCATGGTTATACATCGTGTGTACCTACTTTGAATAACCTATATATATTTTATTTTACACAACGGCTCGTTTATACGCCTATATACACATATTATATACTCGTGTGTAATATATAAGTGTTACTACAGCTGTTGTCCTGCAGTATTACTTTCTCGAATGATTTTTTTTTTTTCATCTGGTTGTTACAGTATTTGTTACACGGAGCCACGGAGGTGAGGAAACAGCGGTTCGTTTTGTTTTTACAAATACACGCGTGCACTATTCAGTATACATCGTATATTATTATGACCACTATGACCACATATAATGCGTCCTCGTACATAGGTATATTTTATAATCTATAGTGTTATATTATAATGTTGTCATTGAATCGCGAACAAAACGGCAATCTAGAGCGCTCCGATCAGAAACGTTTTACTCCGTGGAAGTATATAATATGGACGGCATGCATGCTTACAACTTGATATTACTTAACTTGATATAACTTGGTATTATCTGTAATAAAAATGCAGTGCTTATTATTATTATTATAATAAAAAACAAAACCAAATAACGCGCTCTGATAAATAAATGATATCAAGGAATATATGAATGATATGAAGGAAAAATTTATAATACATTATAATCACATCGAACTAAAATATTATAATAGCTGCTATTTATACAGCTCAAATTATCGACTATTTACCAGACACATGAAGTGGTTGAGTATAAGTGGAACCATCCGCATTTAAGAAGTTGCGTATATAGGTAATAACGAAATTAAAAAAAAAATGTAAATTTATCAATTTAAACATTTTCGAATATTTGAAATCGATTTACAAGCGGTCCCGTATTATTATCACAATAACTATTCATTGTATTATCACGAAGTAAATTAAAATGTTTTTCAGTAACTGTTAAGCGGTTGATAAATTAACTTATATCGTATTTACAATAAAAATACCAAAATGTTAGAACACATAGTTAAGAAATGTATTTTTGCTACAACATTTTTATTTGTTTGATCCAATAAGTAAATGACAAAACCAAAAACAACTAAAAGTTGGCCAACAAATAACTTTAGATGTATTCATGTTATCAAAAAAAAAAAAAACGCATTGCAACACAGATAAAGTTTTTCTTTATACGTTATCAAAATGTGTTCATTTTACTATAAATTAGGAAAGAGCTAAGTTCGCAAAACAATTTTCACGATTGAATTACAAGTAATACCTCGTCCTCTTAAGTATTTTTAAGAACCAATACTCATTAACAGAAACAACTCAGTATTGTATTTTCAGAATTATTTGTATTTGAATTCAAAAACTTTTTTAAATGCTTTTATTTCTTCGTAAACTGAAGTGCATCACTCTACATAACGTCGAAATTTTTAATTCGCAAGTTTTCATTGAAAATTAAAATTTAATAATTTTTATTTTTTTCGTATATGTCCAAATTTTTTACCAGAAATCTTGTTCCAATCAAAAAACGACAAGCTAGCTTTTTTATCACATTTCATATTTAGTTCATACATTGAGGAGCTTTTTTCTTCTTTCCTAGTAGTTTTTATAATAATTAGAATAGTTTATTAAATAGTTAAATAATCTATTATATATATATATATATATATTTTTCCGATATATGTTGATTCATTTAGCGGCTCCCTTTGGACTAAAAGAGCACAAAATCGAAAATTCTAGTTTTTTACCGGCCAATTAAAGTGGCAACATTTTGGTTGAATTTCAATACAATAAACTTCATCGTGTTGTTGTCTGGGAGGGAGAGTGTTTTCAACTTTATATACCCTTATACGAACTTCTCAAATGAAACCAAGAGAATGCAATTTTTTTATAAGCATGGTGTATGTATCAATTATCGATGTGCCTTTCAGTGGTTTCAACTTTAAACCCACTTCCCAACCATTTTTATAATGGAATTTTATGTTTTCACAGGAAATAATGTGTTATAAATTTCCTTACAGGCTCATGAAAATAAGCTACTTGGATAAAACAATACAAAAAAATACAAATATGTTCGGGATTCGAATCCAAGAATACTTGGGTGGAATTTAACATGAATATAACTGCATTGATATAGTTACAATGCGTGGCTATTTTTTTCATCGCATTTAAATGGTGAAACAGATTATTTTTGGATTCTGAGCGAAGCGAGGAATGTATTGGTTTCACAATGGATGTTTGTTTATTAATTTTTTTTATATTGTTAAAAAATGTCTACTAGAAATCGTACTCTGATTTGCAAATGTAGCATCTTTTCTGAAAAGAAATTTTATCTAGTTAGTTAATACTTTAGGAAGGTAATCTTTTGATTTCCCAAGCGGTTTTCATAATAATAAGAAAAAACCTGTGTATTTATATTTATTCTATTTGCTTTTACTGTACAGTAAATTCATAATATAAATAGTGTAAAACTCAAAAAAATATTTGAATGATTCTCTGGTGTAGCGTCTATCATATCTGCCTATCACGCAGAAGGTCCTCCAGTTCGACCCTGGGCCGAAACAATCTTGTGCTCAAAACATTGTTTTATTATATTGAAACCATTTATTTGATTTATTATTGATTTTACTATATTACATTTTTTCCTTTTTTTTCTGTCTCATACAACTTTTCTACCGACTTTTAGCAATTGTTTATCGTTGCTTACATATAAAATTAAGAACTTTATGTATTATATGTTAACTACTCTGTCTACGGGATAATATCAGTGGCGTACTGAACATTGTTCGTACTTGAGACGAAAAAAAAAAATTTGAACCCACCCAATTAAAACATAAATTTTTACATGGACTACACATAATTGCAGAAAAAACATTATTTAGATATATTAACTACATAATATAGACTATCATTTTCGTAATTAGATACTTATAGTAATAATATAATATATAAAACCTAAGGCATATATTATGATCTCTGAACTAGTCGATCTCAATCAACATTCGATCTATTTGGTCAGCTAAAAATAAGGATTTTAAAGTATTTTTAATAAATTAATTATAATAGTTAGTATAAACAAAAACATTAAAATCATATCGGAAGTTGATGGTTTTTTTTTTTTTTTTTTATGTACAAAATTTACAATATAGTTAATATTTTTGTGACAAAAGTAACTCGAATATTAGAAAAAAACCTAAAAGTTAAGTGGGAATTTCGTCCTGTTGTCCGTGACATTGTTCCGCCGTGGTATTTTCACAATGCATACAATTTATGGATTACAATTTACGGACTTTTCAAATTAAATATCTCCTTCCATGACGAAATCCTAAACAGTAAACACGCCACTGTTCTAAGTACCGGTCGGGGACTTGTTGGTATCTACTTTGTAGACGATAATGTCGTCGTCATCGTTCGCTTACTCGTGAAATTCATTATTCTATTCTATTTGTTTATGCGTGTTTCGTAACCTTGCGCGTTTCGCGAACGAAAACACGATTGTATTATTTCAAATGTATATAATAATATATTACATAAATATTTATAGATATATATATAGGTACACTAGCGCGAATATAAAATTATAATATTATGCGCGAGGATCAAGGTCTGTGTTATAGCAGCGTCAGTTATTATCTCCCGAATTATTATCTTACGAAAATAATATTAAGTCCGACGCGTTTTTACCATACTTAACATTATGTTTCCTATACGTTGACACCGTGACCCGCAGTAATCTGAAATTTCGTAAAGTTCAAGAAAAACAGTTAATATAAGTACCCGCAGATAAACGCCACCCGATTTATTTTACCGGTACAATGATTGGTGTAAAGATGACACCACCGGTGTAAGCGCCAGAGACACTAAAAAACAGCAGATTATTGTTTTACGCTTATACGTTCTAACGAATTATATTCTTTAGAATATTTTTCTGAAAATCAAGACTTTCAAGACAGTATAAACGAGTAGAATAAAATATATAATATAGGATTATCGAGTCAAAAGTAAAAATGTTTATAATAATATTTACAAACCGATACAATAATATAACATTATGTTTTTATTGCATCGTACATAACGATAAAAATCGTTGTAAATGTACGACACATTCGGTTCAATCAATTTCAATTGCGATCCGCGGCAAAAAAACTCTATTGCCCCCTAAGTCAAATACCAAGGGGTCAGTCACCTCCTCCCCCCTTTCAAATTACAGCTAAGTATTTTGTAGCAAATCTAAAACAACAATTATTTTATCAAATTAAAGACGAAACCATTTACTATGTTTCCAAAGATGTATTATCAATAATATTATAATCTTTGAACAATTGTATATTTGGATATCATTATTTTTTCGTTTTTAAGTTTGATGTATGAATATATTTTAGATGCGGATGTAACGCCCTCTTACCAAACCTACACAATTCGTGCGCTCAGTAATATAATCGTCAACAATTTTAAAACGAATAATATCCCTTATTCGCATTTGCGGTTCGTGAGTCTTGTAAAGTGGCGAGGCAAATATATATTGTATACTATAGGTATCTGAAATAAAAAACAATATGCTGTTATCATTAACAATTCTCATGTGTTGATTTTAAACTTCAGTATTATTACTTAGTAATTATTTTAAAAAATTTTTAAAAATATTTAGTATAGGTTTCATATTTTTCTGAAACCAATCAATACTACAATATATGTTGAATGAAATTAATTTTAAGACGACATTCCCCCTCCTTTTCTATAATTCTACCGTAAACATTTGTTTTACGTAGACAAAAACTACCGAATTAAGAAACCAAATATTTCCTATAAAAATGATAGGTTCCTTGAAACTTTTCGAACTCAAATAATTTATTTTGCGATAGTTATTTCGAAAAAATTAAAACGTAGCACAGTGCATATTCTATTTTTTTTTTTATGGAGAACCTATTTTAGTCTCTTAATTACATACTTAAATCCATTGGCCAAGTATAGTTTTTGCCCTCACGAAACAGTTTTTCGTAAATGTTTTTGATCGATTCACGAACATACCATAAATACTTTAAACATGCAATATGAATTGATGTTAAATGCAGTGGCGCAAACAGGATTAATTTTTAGGGGGCGTTACGAATTCGATTACGAATTTGAATGTATAAATTCAAAATCCAATGATATAGATTATTAATAAATAACACCTGTATACCGTTTGTTAGAACACACTTTATAATATTATTATTAGCATTATAATGCTAATATGAGTGAATTTTTCAGATTGGTTTTTTTTCTCCGAGCTATATAGATGCCTATTGAATTTTTTACGCGAAGTCACATCATTTTCAAATACATATCGTATATTTTCAACGTCGTCATTATGTAACCGATTGTTAGGTATAACGCGGTGACATCGCCATATTATAATCTATTGTATGTTATTTACATTTTTATAAATATTTTTCAGTCGGTTGAATAATTTGACATGATAATAATAAAAATAACGGGACAATGATGCACAAATAATATAGCCTCGATTTAATAATTTATGTAGGTGTAGGTACATTCTAAGAAGATTAGCAAATTATTACTGCTACATGTATAATTTTTGTTCTCGTATTCAACAACTCCAGCGATCATTGTATAATACGCAGATAAAAAACCAATTTACGGTCGACTTCGATAACAGTTCGAATTCGGACATAATTCTAATTATTCACCCTGTGGCAATTTTGTAAATTTAAGAAAAATAACCGAATAACCGACTCGAACGAGATAAATTAAAATCTAAACGCATGTATGCAAGTACAGCTTAACTTTTCCTCCTGTCCTGTCACTTCTAATTTATCTGGCTATTGCTGTATGCCGTCTATCAATCGTTTTTCCGAACATTCCCTCTGATTCACATTCGATTACTCTAAAATCTCACGAATTTACTGAATATTATAATTATTAAGATGACATGATACCTGCTTGATGTGTCATCTCCGTTTTGCAAATGCAAGACATAGCAAATTTGCATTGTAATGCAGGGACAATTTTGTGCTGTTAGTTTTAATATAAGAATGAATTGATCTATTGTTATCAAATATTCAAACTTAAAGGGGCTGGCAAAATATGTAAAATATCACAGCCATTGTTTTAAATTTTTCAATACAAAATTGTTTTATTCATTACCGAATTGCAACAAACTTGATATGAGAAAATTACTGTTGATTTTTTAATAATGATGGGTGAAAACATTTTTTTTAACGATAACAAAATCATTATTTTTAAATGTTTAAACACAAAAGCCTGAGGCCCCTGGTAACATATGCCCTTTTTTACCCTTTTATGAGCGTGAACAAATTTTTAAAACATTGGCGATTTTTGAGCTATTAATTATAATTTTAAATTTTCTTAATTTTCTAAATTTGTTTGGTTTTTATTTTATGGTTGAGCAGAAATAACAACTTTCCAAGTGTAGAACCTTTTCTAAATTAAATATATTTGGGATTGGTGCATTAGAGAAGTAATGTTTTGCTATTGTTGTAATTTTGTAAGAACATTATCTCTGCTTATGTATGTTGGTTTTTTTTTCGATATTTTATTTTTTAAAAGAAATATGAGTATGTAAAATAAATACGATTTACTAGTGTACCATATATTATGTTACTGCTATTATAATTTATTCCGGTAAAATAAAACTTATTATAATGTTTATTCGGGCAACAAAAAAAAAAAAACAAAGTAATCAGTACCGCCCGGATAGGAAGAAACAATATTTTACATAAACACTATATTATTAGGTATACTATTTTCCCCAGTGGAATGACCTTTAAAAATATTTTTTATAATGTTATACATAAGTGAAATTACGACGAGAGCTCTTCGATGTCACACTATAATATCAATTAAGGGATTGCGTATAGGCAATTTGTTCGACATTTTCGAGATCAAACGATTTTTCAACATATTGGGTTTTCCATAACGATATTTTCAAAAACAATACAATTACTATAATAAATTCTACAAGACCAATGTGACTAACCGTACATTATTTTGTCTCTAGAATTGTTTACGAATAAGTTTAGTGGTCAATTACTGGTAAGATTTTCAACTGACCTTATATGTATATTAATATAATAGCCGTGCAATGTGTAAATTCGATAATAGTCGTTTTTGGCCACATGTAGACGTGTATGGCGGAAATGTATAACGTGGAGAAGTGTACCTCTGAAATAATGATTAATGATGTTATTATCGTTCGTCTCTCACTGCGCGTTCAGTCACACACAACTGTATGAACACTATTTATTGATGTTGCCTATATAGTGCTCCTTAATAATCGAACACATATCCGGTGCAATGATTGAATAAAAAGCAAAAAACGCCGAAAGTCACGTAGAATAACGTTTTATAAGTGATAGTAAAATTAAAACAACAAATAATATGAGTTCAAAACTATTATCGTGTTACAATATGGTACAAGTATAATATGTACGGATAGATACCACTATCAAAACGTCTACAATCCAGGAATAGTTTCCTAAACAGATGTGAACCACTAAAAGTCCAGCCGCCGGAAGGAAGAACACGTGCAACTATGACAGAGAGAACCGTCACCTAATGAAAAAATAGTATTTATTTGAACCAAAAAGTAAGTAATATTTTATTTCAACCATTTCGTTCCACCTCGGAGTCATGATTCATTAATTCCGTAATACCCCTTAAAATATGATTCTAGTTTGTCATTTTGGAACTATTTCAGAGTACCGCACCTACCCGGTCAACCGCTGTCGAAATCCGTTTGCAGCAGGCACTGTGAATATTTAAAACCAGACGGCGTGCCACGGCGATCCGTAATGTCGATTCGCAGTGTATATGTTTTATGCAGGCGATGTCTGGTTGTTTTAGAATAAAAAAGAAACAAAACAAAACAATCCCAATAGATAAGAGCTGTCAATCTCTAAATTTTTGTGGACTCATATGTTGTGTTCATCTGGTTTTAAACTGGGTTACATTATTAGAGGACTGCGAATCGCGAGCGGTGCCTTGAAATTTTATATGATGATCTACATACATATTTACAGGGCAAATCGGTCGTAGCCGTTCAGTCTTGCGTGTGGAAAAAGAAATACGATCAAATGATAGTCTTGTTTTATGTTAAACTGTAAAATATTTAATAGAAGCGCCAAATGTTTTTCGGGTCGAGTGTCATAATGTGCAGGTTATCGGAATGGTTTTTTTTTCTTTTTTAAACATCGCGTGTCTGCATTGTTGAATTTCTGCGTTATCCGATAATTTTATTAGATAGGTTTTTAAAATATAATATATTTTCTGTTTAATTATCCTTCATTTTGTTCCGTATTACAGGTATACATATTTTAATTTTAATTATTACACTTGTATAGCACTTACATAATATTATTATATTATAGTACTTCATAGATTACCCGATACTATTTTGCATAAGGATTAAAACATTTAGATTGACTTTCAGATTGTTTTTTTTTTTTTTTCAACACTAAAGTTTTACGAGTTTAAGACCTTTAAAATCGGGTTTAGCAATAAAAAAAACTATACTATACAGTTTTTAGATAGCAATATATTTTATTGAAGACAACTTCGTCGACGGTTTTTGAAATATTATTTAAAAAAAAATTAATTACGACTTTTTATACCATCGACAATAACAGTGTGCAGTGGAGTCAATTTCCCCCTCCCCCAAGCCCGTATCATAGTTGAGGGTTTGAACGCATCAGTAGCCTGTTCCAACAAATGGTTAATGGGAGCAATACAGCTTTTTAATTACTTTGAAAATTTGTTCGAAAAAATCAATGTTAAAAAAATGAATTTAATTATTTTTTATTATTAAATATTGATGCATCTAAGACATAATTTTGGAACAATCATGCAGAATTCTCCAAATTATTACTTATTATTGGACAGGCCACTTATGCCCTCGCGCATAGTTATTATTAACCATAAAACAGATCAAATTTTTAAATAAAAATAATTTTAATTTATGACACTATTATACAATTTTTTTTTATTTATTAATATAATTGTGTCAATACACTAAGTATTTTCACAATGTTTTTATTATTATATAATTATGTGATGTATAATAGATTTGGTTAGGTTAGTCTGGGTCAGACTCTGAGGTTGAGGTGTTTTCATTGGGATCTAGTAGGATGTCTTGAGGTAGCCCGAGGTTTGAGTCTTAGATTTGTGGATCTCTTGCCGATATTGTAGTGACGGGCTCCGTCAACTTTGTGGAGTTTTTCGTGGAAATTTTTAAATTGTTATGTTATCCAGGTAGATAGGTGTGGTATGCCTGTATCGTTATGCAATTGTTTATTGTCTATTGTTTGTTGTGCAATTAAACAATTTAAACCTTTATTAAAAACAAAATATGTTATTACAAAGTCATCTAATAAATAAACAAGATGAATATCTTTGTTTTATTTTTATTGTTATATGATAAAATCACAATATTTTTCAAAATAAATAATTGTAAGTTTAATAACAATTTAAAAATTATGACGTATAAGTGTATAACAAATAAAGATAACTTCTATTATTAATATATAATAAAAAAAAAATTCAGCATTTTAATATTTTTGTTACAACGCAATAAAATCACAACGTTTAAAATATATTTGAAAACACAATCTTTTGGTAATATTTTCTATAACTAATAAAAAGAAATTAACCTTTTGATATTTTTTTTATAAAACCCATATCACATATTTTAAGTTACTAAGTACATAAAATTGACAATCAAAAATATTATACTTTTAAAAAATTAATTATTAAAAATTTTAAAATTATTATTATTTTTTTTTTAAATTTTTATAGAATTCATGATGTATTTTAATATAATATTATGATAACAACAGTGGCCTATCCCACACACAGTGATAGGTCATAAAATGTCAATGCAACAACTTATATAGTGCTGCCATTTAATGTTAAAATGGAGAAAACAAAAATAGGCCGGTGTTGCATTAAAATATTTTTAATTTTTAATTCTAAACAAGATTATATCATTATCTCAGTTTATGAATTTGGTAGGTTAGGCCACTATTACGATAAACCTCCTCAGTTGATCTTCTATAATTATCGTTGAAAACGAAAACGATTCTGAGCGGAGTTCGATAGAAGTCTGTATAACAATAAAGTAGTGAGGATGTGAATCTCGATACAACGCTTCATTTTTACCACTAAATACAACTCTTTTTGTACTACACTATAAAAATGGACGGACATACTTCCACGTGGGTGCAGCCACTGTTGTAGGTTGGAAGTTGGGAGAATAAAATATAGACGGGAATTTAATGTACATCTGTTAGCAACGATAAATGATTGCTAACGAAAAAACGATTCTGAGCGGAGTTCAATTGATAGTGTTGCTTTGTCAACAATATATACGTTATATTATGGTAAAATGATTACATCAATGTGCGTTTTCATGACAATAATGATTGTTTAAAAAAGATTAAAATAATAAAAACTTAATAATGACAAAAAATAAATAAAAACGGTTGCTAATGACAGCCATATTTTTAATCTTTCAATTTTTTTGGAACCAGGTTTTCCTCATTATCTTAAATATTATTTATAATAGAGCACGGAGTGATCTCCGATGTGTTCTTGATTTGATAATGTTAAGTAATAAAAATTATAAGATATATTTATGAACTATAAATATTATCTAAAATGTTAACACTTTAAAATATATTTCAGTGAAAGATAACTTTTATGAAATCGACGACTGAAGGCAAACTGCTACAACTCTACCGCAGAAACCAATTTACGATTACGAAAGAAATGTTTGTACAGATCGACAATGTACCGGATGTTTCAATTTCATTGCGAGATACAACTCGTGCCTTCTATAATTTAGAAGGATAAGAATACGATCAATGCACAATGCACTTGTGTGAGCTTTTTAAAACGAATAAATGCAAATGTAGAAAATCAAATAGACTTTAAAAATCTAAATGCCATTCGAGTAAATCGTAAAAATACTAATATTATTTAATGATAATAAATTAAATTAAAATATTGAGCAAAACACTTATTAACCTACCCATATTTAAATCGTTTTAATAAATTGTTTTTATTTGTGGTTCAAATTGTCCGTAACATATTCATGCAAAATATAAATTAGTTTTTTAGAATAGCAACATCTATTTTCAACATTAGATTCTAATATTTCTATTTTTCAATAATTTTTTTGATCAATACAATTTCTATTTCATCTAAAAAATTACTTACCTAATATACAACTATCCAAAGTTGATTAAAAATATGATTTTTACACTATTTTTCTAAAAATTTAAAACCCATAGCTCAAGTTACTTTTGAAATAAAACAATTTTAGTGATCAAAGTCGTTAGAAAATTTTGACTAATCGAATATATAGGTTATAGTTGTGGCCTTTTAACAAATTTTGGGCGGTCCGTACTAAAACGTCTAAAATTTAATTTTACATTCTAAAATCCAAAATTCTACTATTTTAAAGAATAATTAAAATAAAATACACGCAACTGCCTAGGTATACACGTATACCTTTTACTCATATCTAATTTTTCTTGTTTATTTTATCTGTCGATTTTTAACTTTAACTGAATTGACAGTTTTCCAGATAATTAGGTAGGTACTAACAAGAATTTATTTAATAAAACAAAATACGCTAACAGACATTTTTTTTAGGTCAATATTGGAAAAACAAATTCGAATTGATTTTCTGCGGCCTGCAAGTAATTTTCAAAAATTATATTTGGCCCTTTTCAGAATCCTAGTGGTGACCGTTGGATTAGAGGTCCTTGTACAATTGAATAATGTCCGTGCGATAGTGTAACATATTAAACCTTATGGTCGTTTTTAATATATACTACAGAGTGTAAACGGTTAATAATCGGAGGCAGTTAATTGGTCGCGTCACAATAATAAATTGCAGTTTGAATTATATTGACAAATGTCATTTTAAATATAAATTTAATAACTTGAGTGTGTATTTGTTTACATCACCGTGTTTTTTCCGATACCGAATTTTAAAAATAATATACTGCGGTTCGTACGTAAATCTAATAATATAGAACACGTGTCAGATAAAGTATCACATTTCACTGTTATCACTTTCATTTTATTTGTTATGATCCCGACCCATGTCAATATCATTCGAATGACATTGATAGTAGGCAGCCTGCTGTCATAGTGGTATAATTAATTATACACAAGTGGAACAATCTAATATTTTTCAAAATACGTTATTATCATTTAATTACATAGTAAAATGGTAGTGCTGGTTTATAACATAACGCGTAACGTTTTTTGAGGGTTCGCGTTTGGCGTAGATTGGTGTTTTAAAATATTTTGTTATCTTTTTCAGTTATCTAGATAACTTCAAATTATCTTTCGTCTTTATTTTAGATGAAGTTATAAGGATTAAATGTATTATTAATGGTTATTAAGAGGACTCCACACTGACATCTATCTCCGTCTTACAAAAGCGAGACATAACAAATTTGCGTTCAGTAAGACACATTTTCTGCCGTCAGTTTTAATATTAAAGCAAATTAACTTGTTACCAAATTTAAAGGTAAGAAGATTATACATGCCTGAGTGTTGATGTTTTTTCGATATTCTAATTTTTAAAACAAGATATAATCATTTTTAAATTGTGATATTTAACATACTCATATCTCATTTAAAAATAAAAATATCGAAAAATTATCAACGTTAAGGCATGTATAATCTTTTTACTGTTAAGTTTGGTAATAAGTTAATTTGCATTAATATTAAAACTGACGTCACAAAATATGTCCTACTGAACGCGAATTTGATATGTCTCGCGTTTGTAAGACGAAGACAGTAGATGCCGGTGTGGCGACCTCTTAGCACAATAAGTATTACGAAAAGGAATGACAAAGGAAAAATAAAATCTAGAAAAACGAGCAGGAACTGTAAAGTTAATTTGAGAAAGAAGAGAAAGGAGAAAGGAGAATTAATATACGTATGCCCATCAATCAACTTTCGCAAGGATGTCCATCAGTCGTCAGCAGGGTTGTGAATTTAATGTACTTACATGTTTTTATATTTGCTGAACACTTTCAGGAAATGGATTCGGCCAGAATTTGTTTTGGCTTATCTATAGTTAAAATTTAAAAAAATCTTATATTGCATATTTTTTACGGGAAAGGGCATATAAATGCACGTGTTTATGATTTTTTCGCATTAATGTTTTTTTCCTTAATATTCATATTTTTTCGGTCTATCTAGTATAAATTGGAAATTGATCTAAATGTTTTTGTTTAAAATAATATAGTTTATAGCAATAATATGGTTTCAATGAAAATATTCTATTCTTAGTCGTGTATTTAATTTAAATTGTTACCCGATAACAAAATGAGAATTGTTCTGATATCTACAAAATATATCTATACCATATAAATTCGTTATCTTTTATACATTTATTAGAAACATAAATAGATACCTACTATAATAACAACTATATTTAATTCACGAAATTCACGAAGATAATGCTTTAATTATTTTTCAATTTTGTTATTTTGTTGTAATCCAGTTAAAAATAATCATAAGACTCGAAATTTAGACAGAAAACTTATATTTGCCTTTTTTAGACGTGGTAAAATTTTTAAAAAATTTAAGCCATTTATAAAAATTTTAATTTTGTACGTTATTTTTATTCGGTAAGTACTCTGTGGTAAAACTGTTAGACTTGAACAGAAATACTTGAAAATTTAACAGGAGGTTCATTGAAAGTATTACTTTGTAGTCAAAAAAATAAAATTTGTGTTTAATTTAGTATTTTTTTTTTTTATAAGGGAATTTTAATATCAAATTTTGACGAAAAAGTTTTGTTGAACAAATCTAATTATTCAATTTTTTTTTTTTTGAACTTATGTATATTGCTTATTTAAGAATGATGGTGAAGTCAGAATTAAGCGGACTAAGTTTCGAAATTATAGCTTTTTAAAGTTCTGATATTATATGTTATGTTAAATAACTAAATATTGTCTTCTTTAAAGTATGTTTGTCATAGCTGAATGGTTATACATACCTATTTGTCATCCTAGAGTTCGCGAGTTCGAACCCGTGTTTCTAAAAACTGTGTACAACAATTCAACCAGAAATCTTGCTCCGAAGTATTAATGGTGATTTTCCAATTTGCTAACTCCCAGTTTGCTGACCCCTGATTGGCCCACACCCAGTTGCCGATTCCCAATTCGACGATATCAGATTCATCTAGTCTTAATACAATTTATTTTTATGAAAATTTACATCAATCAATATGAGTTATATTTCATAAAAACAATTAATAATTAAAAATTGTTATCAAAAAAATAATTATATATATATACCTTCATTAATAATAATAATAATAATAATAATAATAAAGGAAATATAAATAATATATGGATATGATATTTTATAGTATCAACATACTATTTGGTTTGGACAACTACATTTACATTTTTTAATATTGCACGACCGCCACAATTATCTACACATTTATAATTTCACGTTTTCGATCCATTCTGTGGATATAATTGTTAACTATTAGTAATTCCTAATTTTTTTCAGACAGAACGGCGGAAAAATTAAATAAAAAAATACGTATGTATATTGTATCGTACTATACTGTGTTCAAGTTCATGCAGTGAAATATTACTACAAACTAAAATTATAATTTCTATCTAATAACCACTGTGGTCAGTAGACTTTTTCAGTTATTTATATTCTGTGTATAGATTAATCGTGCTGAGTATGTTGAATTTTTAAAGTAAAAGCTATAGATGATAAATAAAATCTCCGCCTCTGAACTTACTCTAAATGCGAGGAGTTAGTTTTCAAATAACTAATGTACACAGTAAGGACCGAACAATAAAGGTAGTAACAGTGGCGTAGGAAGGGTATGGCGAACTGGGGCTACGCCAGGGGCGCAAATTGTCAAGGGGCGAACAAATTGTGAAAATCTTATTTTTTTATTATCTTCAAAACGAAATTTTTTCATTATACGTACCTACTTTTTGAAATGTGTAGATTTTGTCTAATTGACTGACCTCGAGTTGGATTCCGGCATATTTTAACGTATACACGAGTTGGGTCCCGACATATTTATTTTATTATTATTTATATTGAAAACATTAGTCTAGGCTATAAGAGTTACCCATGAGACACAACGTGGAGGTTGGCTAGCAGGCCCGGATTAAGGGGTGTGGGCAGAGGGGGCCATGGCCCCAGGCCCCTGGGTATCGTAATGTTGTGAGCCCCTGGCCTTGGCTGGTAGCACTGTATAAACACCAATATTTTGAATAGGTTTATGGACCTCTAAAATTGTTTGGCCCCAGGCCCAAAATCATCTTGATCCGGACTTAGGGGCTAGAAAGTCTTCCAAAAATTTGATTTTTTTTGTTACTTTACTCTTATACAATCTATATGATTATATAATATTAAAATGATTACTATTATTATTAAAACTTTACTCATATACAATTAAAAAATATTAAAATTGCAATTATTATTAAATATTATTTTCCTATTAAAATACGTAATTCGTATTATTATAATATAATATTTATAAATATTATTACCGCAGACCAAACCCGAGTACTATCGAATAATACCACGAACCCAATTCGAATTTAATTTAAGCGATAATATATCCAGGAACTCAACTCGAGTTTTCCTGTCTAATTGTACACACTATTGTATACGTGTAAACTTTATGATGAAACTATGAAAATAACACAAGGGAATTCCAAATTGTTCCACTAATTGTTGTTATACATAAATAACATATTTTTAGACAAGTTTAAATGACAACATTTGTACTTTTAACGGTGTGCGTGCGTTGCACAAATATGGACACCGAGCTAATCTTTATCGCAGATTATTTTTCATAACAAAACAAAAATAGGACCCACCCAATCAAAAACATGGACTTTAAGGATGTCGTAATACTAACAGCAACAACGTTATTTAGCTATATTGACTACATAACAATATAGGCTATCATATAAGTATATTAATAATATAATACACAAAACTAAAAGCATTTATGATCTCTGAACTAGTCAATCTCAATCAACATTCAATATATTTAATTACCCCTACCCACCCATTTTAGTCATAAGGTAATCGCTTCAAAAAAACGTAGTCAAAAACATAGTCGGATCGCCCGATTATTCAATATGAATAATTTGTGTCAATAAAAATCTTATTTTTAAAAGTGGTGCCTGATTTGAAAAGTAAAGAAAACTGAAAGAATCCAGTAATCAAAGCTTGTCCACATCATTAGGTCAATGGATTTCGAATCTTAGTCCAAAAAAAAATCTAGAAGTTCCTTCACAAATTGATACTATTAATATTAATGACGACGTAATAATATCCGAAATTTCTACCACTAATTATTAGTTACTATACCATTGTATTATTAAAACAAATTAGTAATATTATAGGTTAAAAAAAATACCATCACATTAAATGTTTAATTGATAAAGGGCGCTTATTTCTAAGTTTGCCAGGGGCGCTAGCTAGTCTTCCTACGCCACTGGGTAGTAACATCAGTAACATATTAGAACATACAAATCCACAGATTTGCAATAATATATGATAATATTATTATATTCTCTGGTCATAGAATTTTATTATAATAATATTATCGCGCTGTGATAAAAAAAAATGTACACGTCCATCACGATGGGCTATAATATAGGCAACTGCGTCAAGGTTTATTATAATTATAATTATTTTTTTTTTTTTTTTTTACGGAATTCGGGTAGACACGTTTAATATGATAATGATTCTGCACGAGTCATGTACAGTGAACATTACACCTTGACTCGCGATATAACAATAACTATACTATAATATAATATACATGTCTATACTGTAAAGTGTAAATGCATAATATATGTATGTATATTATAACCTCAGCCACGGTATATAATATATACGCAATAAAAAGGACGTGCGAAAAAAACAAACAAAACAGCTTGAACGTTCTTAATATGATATATTTTGTCGAATGTTGATCAACGCCATAATATATTTAAATCGAATTTTTAAATAAATTGTGCAAATTGTGCAGATGAGACACGTAGGTACGTACAATACAATAATATATAAATCTACTGTACATAGATTTAACATCACTGCAGTTGCGAAATATGATTACGATTGTGGCGATACTAATAATAAAAGAGTTTTTAAATTTAAAGAGTATCCGTTTATATTCGGTTATTCGGTGCAACCGTGCAACTATCGTTTGCGTATATTATTTACATTTTATTTTTTATTACAACAACTTCTATAATATTAGTGAGTATGGTAGGTGAACTATAGTGAACTTGGCAGTCAAAGTTGTGTAAATACATACACCCCTTATATTATTATAATATAGTGTGTGAAAAAAAAATACACGAATAGTCGTTAACAGGATAAAAAATTATCAGTAGGTTCTATTACACCTAACATATTATAATAAAATTCGTATATTTGCATTCAATAACACTTAATTTTCTAAAGACTTTACACCATTTCGTTCAGTATTCTGACCAAGAAGCGCAGCTCCTTCTGCCGAACACCGGAAGACTAATGGCCGCCACTGGTGGTCTTTCGATGTGGGACAAACAAGGATGAACAGCCGTCAGCGGTAAATATTTAGCAAACACTGCGTCATTGAGAAAAAAAAAAGAAAAACATACGTGTACCTAATAATGACTGGGAAAAATACGAGTAGGTGGTTACAGCGTCAGTGTTGCAGTTTATTTTCAATTATGTTCATTTTATTGTTCACAATTGAACTTCCTTATATAAGAAAAAAAACAAAACAAAACAACACGAACTCGTGAGGATGCAATACACACATTGCGGGGTACCTACCTATATATTATTGTTATTATTATTATTATTATTATTATTATAATATACGGACCATTAAGTAGGTATATATGCGCGCAATAATAATAATGGTGTTACCTACACGTATATACGCGAGATGAGACCAAATTCTGCACTCGTACCCAACGCGAAAATCGACCGGTCGACACCTACTGTACATATTGTTGTAATAATAAAAAATAATAATATACGAAGATGACAATAAAATTATACATGATGATCCATTTAAGTGGATATTATCACGGAAAGTATTAACTTCAGAAAAAAAAAATTACATCAATACATTCACAGCTATTTAAAACGACTGATAAACTAAAATAAAATTTCAACTTATTATTATTAAATAGTTAATATAAATATTATTTAAGTTAATTAACTTACGTTTTTGAATGTTGATGTTAGTGTTATTTTTACTTAGTTTAATAGTAATTCATGATTGGATCACAGTTGATTTAATGATTCAATAAAATGTATCCAGTAAGTATAAATGTTTTTTTTTATTTGATTTTATGGTAATCAATTTTACAAGTATAAGATAGTACATGATTGATGAAAAATTTGTATGACTGATGCAAGCTGTTTCAATAATAATGTAATTGTAAATCACCATAATCTATCCATTACTGAAATGTATATCACAGTACTTAAAATAGTTAATTAATTGGACCACATTTATGAAACTACCTATAAGTTAAAATAAAATTTGATTATTATGAATAATATATAAAATATATTACCTATACCTCATAATATTTAATATTATTAGTAGATATATAATGAATTCATCTGCTCTTATGTTTTGAAGTTAAATACTCTAATAACGTTCTTCAGTTTCTTCATTTTTTGAGAGTCAATAATTTACAATGTGTGTTATCACTCAAGGTATTACAAAAATAAATAAATACCAATTTAACTAAATTAATTATATTTTTATACTTTATCAATATTAGGTTAGTTATTCTTTATAAAATATAGTTGAAAAACATCTCTTCAAGTTCAGGCCAATTTTGTATTAAACTCCGTGTCACAATCAAACATTACTGTATAAACAGTTTTTATTAAAATAGCTTGGAATATGATGCATTTAAAAAAGGTCCACGTTCTCTTAGTTACCTAGTTATAAATTAGTATAGACAATAAATGCATAAAATACTAAGTATTATTTGACAAACTATTGAAGAATTATTATTATGTAGATACCTATATCGAGTAAAACTACGTAAGAAATAATTATAATATTATAATTACAAACTATAATTATATAATATAAACTTATATTTACTATTCACTACATACCTACGTTATGTGTATCGGTTGACAAAAAATAATTCAAAATGGACAATCGATGTAACTGATTAGTAAGAAATACTTTTGAATTTAATAAACTTTAAAAATTGTTTAAAAATTAATGACTGTTCATTTTTCTACATGATAGTTAGAAACACTACACATTTTTGTAAAAATTAATTTTTTAAAATGGCTAGTCATTATAAATACAAATTCTATTGAAAAATTAAAATTTTTTTTTTAGTTTCAACAAATTATAATAAAATATAAAATATAAAAATTATAACGCCGATATATCATAATAATTTAAAAACAAAAAAAAAAACCTTATAAATATTCAATAGAAAAAAAGTTATTACATTTATCAAATAGTCCAGTTACTTATATTTCATTATAATATTATGTACATTTTAAATACACTTTGAATAGATAGGCAATTTATTACCCTTCCCTACTCCTTCAGTCTAAACTTTAAACTGTTATAACTCAATGGTAAATCTGATATTAGTGTTATGCATATGAAGATTTCTAGAAAAATATTTTATATTCAAATATGTGTTCAAAAGTGGGGTTCCAAGGTGAAAAGCGAAAGTATGAACTTATTTAATATATATGGAATAGGGGTAAAAAATTAAAAATGGTTTTAAATGTATTAAATAATAATGTATAATATGCATTATGTATATATATATTTTTTTTTTTTGGTAATATTTGTTTAATATTGTACCTATTTTTCCGTTTTTTATATGTTATTTAATGGTTTCCCCAATTTATCGGGAAAACTCCTGGGAAAACCAAAAAATGATATCCTTAAATACTTACTGTCAGATTTCCTTTTAGAAAAAGTCTTATCATTATAAATCGGAGCGAAATTGCTGGTAGAAAATGTGTCCATAAGAAAAAATAAATAATTAAACATTGTAAAACCAATACATTGCTCACTCCACTCAGAATATAAAACTGTAAAAAGCTAGTAGTATAAATAGTATAATTCATACTTCAAACCTCTCCAATTGAATAATTCTTGCTACGCCACTGATTATGAGAATAAAACAGTACACATTACTCATAACAGAGAACTGAAACAAAGTAGTTGGAGAAAGAAAAAATTATCAAAGCTTCAAAAATGATATTAAAATAAAAATTATTCATATATAAAGACATACTTACAATTTGTGTATTATTTTTATCAATGCTCTGTTCTAGATTTACGTTTGGAATATTGATATTCCTGGTGGTTGGACTGATTGTAAACTAGTAACTTCTGTAATTAATTTATTGTAGGTAATTTGTATTTGTAATTTAATTGACTGGCAGTAGTTGTATTTATAGAATTTACTGTGTGGATTATACTGGAGCTACAATAGTTAATAATTTGGTTATTTGTGTAATATATATCGTAGTCCGTGATCTATAGTTTCATAAGTATTCACTAAGACGGCACTAGTAATGTTAGAAAGGCTAATTCCTCCGTACGCCTCCCGTTCCATAACATTTCATAGTCATCGCCCCATACCCTTCAACCATGTTCGTGTCTAGTCCTGTATATCTGAGTCCGTGATTTAAACATTTGATAAATGCTAATAGAGTATAATAAATTTAATTAATTAATAATAGGCGTGTTTTGGTGGTGTAATTTTCAGTGAACAGTTTGCTGCATTGCAACGGCGTATCTGGAACTCAATCAAGGAAGTGGCGGTTTAAAAATTGTAATACAACACAAAATATTGCGAGGGTTTCCTCATGCCAAAATAAAAGCAACAGTTATATTTTTTGATTATAATTCCCCTCCTTGGCAATTAAAAAAAAGGGCTGATACTGGGAATGGGAGTGGCCACTGTTGTAGGTGAGAAGTTAGGAAGGTAGGATACATAAGGTTATTTCATTTATATCTGTAAGCAACGATAAGCTTGACGAAAGATGATTCCGAGCGCAGTTCGGTAATACATAATTTGAGGTGCTGTATTTTTTTTTGCGATTTTCGTTTAAATTTGATTTCAAAACGTTTATTAAAACAAAAAGTCGTCCGATGATTTTAGAAATTTTACCACGTNAATAATGAAATTGTACGTTTTCCTACGGGTTTTCCCTACGTTAATTCCTAATTTTGAATAATTAATAAACGAAAAATAAGCGCATTGTTCGCATTAATTATTTTGTATAAAATAAAATAATAAGTTAACTGTTAACTAATAAATATTAAATAATTGTTAACCTGTTTTATTAAATATTCATTGCGGGAGGCGTGAACAATTTTTTTTATTATTAAGGAGGCTTGAATGAAAAAAGTTTGGGAACTGCTGTTATAGACTATGAATGTAAATTATTATAAATTTGTAATATTTTTATTGACTAATTATTTTTATCAACTAGGTATGAATGTTTAGTATTTATTTTTATTCATATTTAACATTTTGAATGTGATATACAATATACCTGATGAATTTTTAATTCGAAACTGGTCGTAAAATACATTTATCATAACACTCCAGACGACGCATTTATTTATTTTTTTATTTTCATATATACATTTAATATTTATATATTTTTTTTACTTTATTTATTTACGAGCATTAACCATTTTAATAAGTTTGTTTTTACTTTATTATTTTATTATTTTTATGAGTGGATATTTAATTGTTAGAAGTTTCATGAGTTTCGCAATTTCAATTTTCATTTCATACAACTCCTAAAAAATAAAAATAAAAATACAAACAGAATAATATAATATTTGAATAATAGGTACTTTAATGTTTAAAGTTCCAAGTTTCATACTTTCGTTAATTCTCTAACATATTTGTGAAGATAAGAGATGAGACGGTAAAAATATGATAAGAAAGTAAGGCTACCTTGCCGCCATTGGTGTTTTCCCTCCTTTTGTAGACGCTTGTGTAGTTGTGTGGCACACGCGACTTCTCAACAAGCCCAGCTGAGGAACGGTTTTAGTTGGTAGCCGTTACCGTTCTGTCGTTACTCGTGACTCGTGGAACGGATTATCGACGTTTGTGTATATTTTATTTTTCATTCCATGGTTAATTCTATCCATTACTGGGTATTGCTACTTCTGAAAAAGTCGCGTAGTGCCTACTGAATCGTCTGTCGTTTAGTCGAGTTCTCGAATTTATTTATGTATCTATGTTTCTTGTCGAGTGTTGCTGAAATTATCAGAATACTATGAATAATGGCCATTTATTTTACTTGAAATTATGTCCATAGATAATATAAAAGCATAGGATCACAGTGCACGTTCCACCGCTGCGGTCAAAATGGAAGACTCTCCTGACGAATTTTCGTGTCGCAGCTATAGCTGGGACATCATTAATGAGTGAGTATTCCTTTTTTTTCAAACGGCTTACTCAACCATGGATTGATAAGGGAGCACCTTTGTCTAAAAATGTAAACCCCCTTTAGGCTACAACTACACTAAAAACGCGTGCTCGCGACACGATATCGGATGATATACGCCGTATTCTCGTATTCTGGAAAAGAGTTTCGTCCGACGTTTGACGAAAAAAGAAAATGTGAATGCATGTTAACTAAAGAAATGAGGCGAATACTTAAGGATCTGCTTGTCCCTTCATGATTTTCCAAACAGATTTTAATTACCTTAGAATAAATATTAACAAGTTCTATTATATATTGAGTCAATTCAATATGATAAACAGTTAAATTTAAAATAATACTATGCACTGGTAGGTATATATTGGACGACATAATATGAAAAACAAAATGATTTGATTTTTCACTGATGTCCGAACATTTCAGCTAATGTGCTCGTGTTTTGTACCACTGTAGGTATAGGCATAACGTGATGGTTTTTTGTGGGGGACCTATAGCCCTAATAAGTGTTAATTTGGATACTTACATAATATTTATACCTACTCCTTGATGTTGGCGTTTTATTGCACCTTCCTTTAAAGTATACGGTTATTTAGAAAGGGATTTTGGGAATCAAATCAAAGAGCTGTTCACTTATTAATTTTGTATTTAAATACAATCAATATGCAGTAAAAATATTTCGTTAAATAAAATACAAACATTTTAACTTGCATATATTATAGTAAAGTAAAATATATAGGTATACAATACAAATATCATAGATAAATATTTAAATTACAAATAATTTTATGCAAATGAAAATAAATGTTTAGATGCTGGTTTTATATTTTTAAGAATAATTATGATATAACGGTATAAAAACTAAGATATTAACGATGATAGTAAGAACTAAGAATTAGAAATAAATCATAAAACTTAATTTAACCATCCACTTTATTCGAAAAAAAATATTTAATATTAATAATTGATTTAATGGTGTCTATGTTAATATCATTATTTTTATTTCAGCATTAAAATTATTTTTATAAATTCTTAATATCTTCTAAAAAAAAAAAAATCAAATACAATAAAGTATACATTTTTAAAGATCAACAATTAAACAATTTTGTACTATATTTTAATAGAATTTCAGAACATTACTAATCTAATTAATTAACAAGAGGCTAAAGAAGAATGATCCTACCAAAATGTATATTCGAATAAGAAGTTTGGTAGACAATAGATTCCCAAGAAAAATGGGTGACAGGGATGAATTCATTTAGGTTCTATATGAAAAAAACAGCATTTGTCTAGCCAAAAAAGTGTTTTAAAAGAAAACAATAAAAAAATAAAACAATTTTTCAGAACAATTATATACATTTTTAAAAATATTGTAAATAAAGTAACACTAGGTGAAAATATACATCTATTGATATTGTATGACAAACATTTTATGATGACTTAGAATTTAAATGACTTAAAATTTTCAACAAAAAAAAAGTTTTAAAAAGTTAATACTTCCCGAAATAATGAGTGTCTTTTGATAGATTGATCACCTAGTAGAGGGGAATTTAATATATATCTGTATGCAACAATTGACCATTGCTAACTAAAAAAATGACCTAACTTGAAAGAAAAAGTAATACTATAATACTGTATACTAGTATTATTAATTAGGTAATCTTCTAAATTCACCTAATCTAACTTGATTTTTTTGTTATATCTCCTTATAAGAGGGGATTAGAATACTTTAACAGTACCTCTACTTGTAGTAAAAAAGTGACATGGGCTTGCACTAGGTTGACATCCGGTGTAAAATTCTGTCAAACAGTATGCATATTTTTAAATAAGATTTTGATGGATTGTCTCGTCTTGAATGTGCATAGGGACAACAGCAGGGCGATTCTGTATTTTTATACAAATGACTTGTAAATTAAACTTGTAGATTAAGAGACTAGTAAAGTTATTGCTACTAAATTGCGATTCTGTTACCAAATTTAATTTATAATTCAAACTTAAAAGTATTATTACGCCTTTGAATTAGTCAAATTATGTATGGTACTAACAATGATATGCCAAAACATGTTTTTTAGACTTAATATTCTATATTTTTCTAGTCAAAAGTGATAACACAAATTATTGTTATTTGAAATAGTTAGTAGCTAGTGGTAATAAATCTTTAAAAAGTGAAATAACTAAATAAATTAAATAGAGTTTTTATTCGCCCATATTCTCTATATTAATGAAGAGGAAAGAATATTCAGATAAATGAATTTCGAGTGTACCGTTCATTTTAAAGGGGTTCAAATAACTATTTTAAATATGATGATTTTAATTTCAAAAAAGCTGTCCTAAGATAATGGGGATGGGTGTAGCCACTGTAATTTAATGTATATCTGTAAGCAACGATTAACCATTGCTAATGAAAAAATGGTTCTGTGCAGAATTCGGTTGATAGTGTTGCTTTATTAACAATATCTATGTCATATTATGGTAAAATAATTACATATTATGTATTAAATATTTTCGTTAGTAATATTTGTTTAATCTTGTACCTGTTTTCCTTGCTTTTCCGGGGTTTTCTCATTTATTGGGAAAATTATTGAGAAAATTAAAAAATCCCCAAAGTACCACCCCAGTCTGATTTCCTTTCAGAATAAATGCTACACTTATAATCTGACCACAATTTCCAGGTGGCTGACTTCAAATAGTTGTGATTAAGATGAAAGAGAAGAAGAAAAAGATTGTTGTATTCATCTGTATTAATTAATTTAGTGGATGATATAAATTATTACAATAACCATAGATAGTGTAAGATGACAATAGAATTGGAAATTTTATTTTTTCAACTATAGACAGATTAAATCAAATATTAATAGAAAAATAGTTAAATAGCCATAAATGGGGACTCCACCTTGGTTAATAATTATGTATTTATATATTTTTTAATGTATTGTACCATTTATTATTTAGGATTGACAAACTTTTGGAAGAATGTGAATCTGATACTGAAGACATGGATGTAGTAAAGCCTAATGATTTAGTACCTGCTTCAGTAAGTAAATTAAAATGTGTAAATAAATATACAAGATGATCTATTGTTTAAATTGATTTTAAATTTTAATATTATGTAAAATATTAGTATTTACATATTATGTTATTTAGGTTATGTACCTATTTCTGTATCTATTTTAATTAAATTAAAAATATTTCTGTGTGCATCCCTGCAATATAAGTGCATAAAGTTTTGTTCTTACAAAACATAGTTACTATGATTACCTTTAGTATAGGTTAATACTTATCTAATGTAATGATTAAACATTTTATTGATTGCCAAAAACTGTCAGCTTAGTGAATATTTCATAAATATGTCTGGAAATTCTAATATTATACAATGCATGTTTCAAGCAATGTGTTATTGATTTAAACTAACATATCCGCTACAGATTCAATAATTATTATTGATGTTGTAATAAAATAATAATAATAAGAAGTAGCTAACAATATTATTTTTTTGATATGCCATTTGTGACATTTATAATTAAACCTCTGTAGTTGATAATATTGAAAGGTTTACTTTATAATTATATTTTATTTTTAGTTAGAGATAGATTATAGGCCTTTAAGGCTAAACTGATAAACTTATTTTCCACCATTTAACCTTATTTTATACCAAGGTTTAGTCATTCTATATCTGGTTCTGTAAGCTTCACTTCTAACCTCGTTTAATCTTCTCATCTCAGATAGGGGTGTCCTAGTGGTCTTTTTCCTGTTGGACTATTGTCTAGTATCAGATGTATAAACTAATCCCCAACCAGGTGTTGTTGGCCCATCCTAATCTTCTTTTTTTAATTTCACTCACTATGCTATGGTACCTATAGAGTTCTTTAATTTTATTGTTTTTCAGATCCTCTACTCTATTGCTAATGACTAGAATGTAGCCAAATATTTTTCTTAATACCTTTCATTCAAATACTAGTAGGTTATTTATCTGAGTTTATGTATTATCTAAGTTCGACTTTCATACATTACTACAGGTCTTATTAGTGTTTAGTAAAGTTGAAGCTTTAAGTCTTTGTATAAAGAATTGCCAACTTTTACTGGCACGATCAGTGCTTCACTTCGATAGATTTAAATAACCGATTACCGCTATGAACCTGTTACTGGCCTATAAAAAGCTGGTATTTTAATTGAATCAAGAGTTTCGACCAGAGATGGATGTATGTTTATCATCTTCTACACCATTAAAAAATATTAATGCATTTGTTGAACATATTTTTAGCTATATGAATAGTTTGTGGATCATCAGGGAGAATTGTTTGGGAGTTAACACAGTTATTTATTGGAAACAACTTAATATATACATGTAGGTATAGAATTTTTTCAAAAAATTATAACTAAAAAAAATGTATTAAATGCTGCTAAAAAATACCTTTAATTAAATATACCTTAATATAACTTTAATAAAAAGGTTTAATTTGTTTTATTATTTTATACTTATCATTTTGTTATTATATTAAAATTACCTACAATTACCTCTTTAATGTAGCTTATAATGAAAATATTGAAATAAAATTCTATAAGAAAATGACCCTTGCTTTTTTTTTGCAAGGGGCCAGTATTTTGTAAATGAAAAGTTTGCCAACCCTATTGTATAGCATTTTTGACTTAAGTATCTTGTTAAAACTATAAGAATTATTTCCATGCTTGTATCCTGGCTCTCATTTCATTTTAGATCTCACATAATATTCATATTATTTGACATTTTAATGTTATTTGTATTCATATTTGCAATTTATGTTGTTTAATTGTCGTGGCTTGCAAATATTTTATACTAGAAAATATTATATTGATAGATAAAAGATAATAAAAAAATGGATGGGCCATCCTTATACCTTATTCACAGAGCGGTCTGTGATTGAGTTGTTGAAGATGTTACCACAGTGGTTAGACTGTGGTTGCCAGCTAATTAATTAATTAATAAAGATAGATGATAATATTTTATTATTTTAAACAATAATTTATTAAGTTGCTGCATGCTAATTATTTCTATAGTATATTATTGTTGTGTAGACTAAGTATTAGTATTATGTATTTTACTCACTTATATTATATAACTTATAAGTTACATTTACATCTTTGCAATAAATTATTTAAAAAAAAAAAAAAAAAATTAATATTGAAACAAATCAAAATTATTCATTTTAGAATAGTACCAGTTCTGTGTATTTAGACCTATTGTTATTTTACTATTTTAGATTCTGAGTGAAGTGAGGAATGTATTGGTTTTATAATATTATTTATTTTTTTTTATCTGAACAACGTTTCTACTAACTTGCTCCAATTTTTTAGTGTAGTACCTTTTCTGAAAGAAAATTTTATTTTTTAAGTAATTTTTTTATCTCCCAGCCGTTTTCATAATCATTTGGAAAAAAGTAGTAAAAATGGGAAAATGTACAAAATTTTCAATTTGTTGTGATTCAGTTAAAAATATTTTTAAAGCTTTAAAATTTAAACAGAACACTTATTTTTGCATTTTTTAGAGGTGGTAAAGCATTTTAGCCATTTTTGAGCTATTTATAGACATTTTAATTTTGGGAGTTTTTATGTAATTTTTTTGGTGGGTTCTTATGGATAAAATTATTAGGTCTAACAAATATTATTGAAAATTTAAAAGGAGATTCAAAATAAGTTGTATTTTGTACTTAATAAAAAAAAAAAAAAAAATGAGCGTAATGTAGAATTTTTTTTGAGTATTTTAATATCAAATTTCTGTGAAAATCGTGAATATTACAGCTTTTCAAAACATGTATAACTTTGAATCGCTTTTAGTGAGTAAAAATTATTCCTTGATTCAGATGCTCATTAAATTCTCCTTTATATCCTACCTTCTCAAATTTTCACTTACAACAGTAGCCCATCTTGTGAAGTATATCCATCTTTTTTCTTTTTTAATTCGTAATACATTCTTATACATATCTAAAAATTTGAATGCAATTAAATTTGTTAGTTGGTCCTTGTGTGTATACTATCCAAAATACATGTATTTTCGCTGCAATTTTTTTTTTTAAAATATGTATCCAATTGATTATTATTATTTATTTTATTCCAGAAGAAATTGATGGTTTTGTGATTTGCACTAAATGAATAATTAGTCAATTAATTAATATCATAGCCTTCCACAAAAACCCATTCATAATGAGTGATAAAAATGAAAATCATGATTTGATATCAGCCCTTTAATTAGAGGTAGAATAAGGGGTGTTTTTTTAAATTTTATGAAATCTGCATATTTCACATCAAATTATATGTTTTAAATGTTGTTGAACTTATATTATCTACATTTTTGTAATCAGTCCCTAATTAGGGAGGCAAGAGGTGATTTTTAATTTTTTAAAATCTAATTATAATTTATAACTATTGAACTACATATATTTAAAGTAAGTTTTTTAACCGTCCATATTGTGTTATTACTACTATATTCTATGATTTGTCTTGTTTCTATTTAATACTCAATAATGACATTGCTTTGTTTGATAATTTGAGTGATATTTGTTTGGAAGCGTTCTTATAACTGATTTCATATACTGATATTATAGGATCAGATGATGTTTTAAATTCATACATAAAAGTTCTTCATTTGTATTTACTCATGTGTTTTTTCGTATGTGATGTTGTCGGTACATTTTGCAGTCTTTGTCTTAGTCTTTCTAAGCTTATTCAAATAATAAGTGTTCATAAAAAAAAAAAAAAAATTATAATATGAGCCTCATTTAACATATTAAAAAATAAAAACTTGCTTAAAGTAAATTAAATAACTCAAGGTATATAAAATCATTTTCAAAACCACTATTACTACACGTTTAAATGATAATAAAAGAAGTCATTCTATTAAATTATTATTAAAATGGCATTTTTTGTAATGTTAAAACAGTTATACCTGGTTAATACACAAGTTTATGCAAATAAAATGTGTTATACACTAATATGGTATATTCAATATCATGGACGTATTTTTTGACCAACATAATTTTACTTTTATTAATAATATCATTTTAAGTTCTAAAAATAGAAAATAACAAAAAAAAATTATATATATATCAATTTTATGAAAAACATCATTATTTATTTAACATATGGTGAGTTGTACTCAAATATTCAAAAACAAAAAACCATTTTTTTAAAATTGTATACAATATGAATAACTTTCACAAAAGACAGAATAAATAATGCATGTTATCAGCTATTTATCAACATTTTTGTGAACTTATTATAGTTGTATTGGATAAATAAGATGTAATAGGGTCCTATATTATGAAATATTAATTAAATATTAATTAGGTAATCTATCATATTCATTTGATATCACATTTTTAAAAATATGTTTTTAATAGAAATTTATTTTATAAGCATTTAAAAAAATAATTACTACTTTACACTCTACTTTTTATTATTTACCACTAAGTACAACTTATAATGAATCTTGTGTTAAATTTTCAAACATTTCTGTTTAACGAAACAATGTTTTCCACATAATACCAACCAATTAAAAACTACTTAAAAACCTGCCAAACATAAAATGTCTGTATGTCTCAAAAATCTTTTTTTGATTGGAACAATTTTTATGATTGAAAAGTTGTTTAGATACAAAAAGAAGCACACATCATAATAAAACCCTCTCTACTCTTAAAATATAATAGGAAATATTTTGTATATTATATAATGTAATATTGTATAATAAAGTAAATTATTAATATGAATTGTATTTTTGTTTATGATTATTTAGACTGTTAATATAACTCATCACAGCCCTGTTAGAAAGAATGAAGTAGAATTCATTGGGTAATATATTTTTGATTTATCATTTTCTATGATTTAGTTAATATAATTATAATATTACGTTTTAGTAAAAAAAGAGCAATTTTTGAACTGCTAGAAGACCATGAAGAATATGGCGTTTATGAACACAATCCAGAAGAATATAATTGGACTGTTTTTTATAAAACACTGCCTCCTGTAAGTTCTGAATTTATATTTTAATTAATTACCTATTATTTTAAAGAATTAGATCTCATATTCTTAGATATATTTTTACAAAATATAAGTATATATTTTTCCATCACACAAACAATTATTTAAAAAAATTATCCTCAATCTTTTATAGAAAAACTAATTAAAAATACAATTTTACTATGTACTAATACGTTAAGAGTTATTTTAGCTTGTAGAAACTAGAAACTAGACAAATATTATCAATTCAAACATATTTTGTATATTAAAGTAAAACATATTAATAAAAATAATTCTCCTATTTATTTTAAGGGTGAACATCACAAGAACATCAAAAAAGAACCAGGAACTGAAACTATAAATGGTACCTATCAATATTTTTGTCATTTTCTGATTTACATAATAATTTAATTAATTTAATTGATTTATATTTTATTTTATTTCAAATGATGATACTTTTAATTATGCAATGGAGTTTACAATTCTTATTATGAGTTTGATAAATCATTATTATTTGTATTGAAACAGTATTTCTAAATTATGTTAAATGTGATAAGATTATATTTTAACAATGATCAATATATATTTATTTAGGTTATTCCACCACAGATCAACAAATAAAAGTAAAGATTGAACCTGATATTGCTGAATCAAATGATCTAAGTCGGGTGAGTAAATAATTAATAATTCTATGTTTTTCATTTAAAATAACTACACTAAAATATCCTTATAACTATGGCTGGGATTGGATAGCACTAAAAATCATTGAAAAATGATTTTAAAAATAACATAAATTAAAAATCGCTCATGATGAGATATAAACTGTTTAACAAACTAATTAAGAGAATGTTGAACCCATATCTACTGTATCAGTTCAACAATCAGGTAACCTGCAAAAACAATGCTTACGTAGAATAAGTAAAACTAGCTTAATTTTGATTTTAGAGTAAAAGTACCTATTATACAATTTATAGAGAACAAT
Organism: Cinara cedri; assembly: GCA_902439185.1. Taxonomy (NCBI): domain Eukaryota; kingdom Metazoa; phylum Arthropoda; class Insecta; order Hemiptera; family Aphididae; genus Cinara; species Cinara cedri. The sequence continues at coordinate 33,817 of CABPRJ010000528.1, read as the reverse complement.
ATTTTAAATGTCAGAGTTTTTTTTTAAATAATGGACTGTTAAAAAAAGCTACAGTTATTTAAAAAACAAAAAAAATATTTTGTATCTAGCTGTATATTTTGAATAACACAAAAACCCTATGAGATCCTCTCATAGAAATATTGTTTTCTATACATTTTATAATATATTTACCTTTGCTCTGAAACCAAAATTAAGCTAGTTTTACCTATTTTACATAAGCATGGTTTTTGCAAGAGGCAAGATGTCCTCTTAATAATATTTATTATTTAGCCATGAGACAGTATCACAAAAAGATCCTTTTTATTCCACCAGGAAGATATTTAATTAAGTAAAATAAACAAATTTTTCATGAACAATTTTCTAAAAAAAGTTGCTATTTTTTGAGTTATTTAACTTTAAAGTAACAAATGGTTTATATTATTAAACTCGATTTTTCAATGTTTTTTTTAGTGTGATAACAGTTGGGTGTAGATATTATCAAATCAACCTCCTTCATAGATGTATTCTTTATCCATGGTCCTTCTATAGTTTCAATACATAAATAATGTATATTTAATATATAGGTATTATCTATGGTTTAATATTATTATTATAAATTTATGAGGTATTTTATCAATCTCCAGTTAAGAGAATTTAAACTCCAATTAATGTTAATCAACAATTAAACTAAAAATGTAATTTTATTATCACTTGGTTAACATTTTAACTAGGCTTTAACTGTAAAATAGTTAATTTGAAATATTCCCCCTCCCCCCCCCCGATTATAATGTTTAACTAGAGAATAGGTACAATGTTATCAGTAAATACTATGTGATAACATTTTGTGATTTTATTAATTTCAAATGATATTTTTTTAACTTTCGTTGACGTTTTTAATTTATTAAATGTAAGAACCAATTCAATTTAAAAATTGATAAACTTGTTTTATTACCTACTTATTTGATATTGCCATAGAGGGACACCCTGTATAACCCACTGATTACATTGAAGTAAATAGAGATAAACAATTTAGAGCCCAATATTGTAGATTGTACTGTTGTAGGTGAAAGTTGGGAAGGTAGGATACATAAGGTTATTTAATTTATATCTGTAAGCAACGATAAATCATTTCTGATGAAAGTGCAGATTCCAAGCCCTGCTTTATTTCTGCTATTAAAACATTTATTATTTTTTCTTAATTATTTACTAAAATTGCATGTACAAAAAAAGTAGATTTTACATTGAAAAATTATTAAAATGTATAATAAATAAATGGTTTTTAATTTACTTTGAAAGAACTTTATATACTTTATAACTTTAATACTAATTAAACTTAAAATAAATAAATTGGTAATAAATATAAAACTATAACAATGTATAAATGTTGATAGTTATTAATGTACCGGGTGGGCTTGTACATTTTTGCATAGGTATCATATTTTTGTCTGTTTTAATATTTTAGACTGCGCAAGTTTCTTAATACTGTTTTAAAAGACATGATCTATGTTTGTTTTTAGATTTGGAGGGATCTAGGTTTTACTATGATGTGTTTTCTTTTTCTATTTGTGAACCACTTTTCTACTAGAAAACTTACTCCAAAGTATAGATTATAGAACATTTTCTGAAGGGTAATTTTTTCTAGTTAGTGCATTGGGTAAGTCTTACTATTTTTCAAGGGGTTTTCAAAATAATCGGGAAAATCCGAAAGGAAAGTATAGGTAAAATGGCAAATATGTATTAACTGCGCTACAGTTTTCATTGTTTTATTATGTTTACACAATGTTTTCTACTAGAAATATTACTTCAGTTGAAAAATGACAAGTGATCAATTTAGTTCATTTTAATACTACTGACAGAGTAGGTCATTTTATGATATCTAAAGTATTTTACATAATAAATGGGGAAAACCAAAAAGGAAGAAATACATATACAATATTTTTCAAATTATGACACAATTTCATTATTTGAAATTTGTATGGCTTATGTTTTCTACCATGAATATTGCTCTAATAGATAAATGATAAGAGACCTTTTTTGTATTTTTAAATTGAGTTAATTAAATTCTTTTTTTGGGATTTATGAATGATGTCTGAATATTGATTAGTTTTATTATTACAGATTAGTATATTAGACTATGCATTTTTCATAGGACTCATGCCATTTTATCATTATCTTAATCCTAATATAATCATGTATCCATTGTTATGGAATTGTAATTAACATTGGAATAAAAAACTAAACTAATCTTGATTGTATCTAGTATCTAGAATCTTTACGAAAAAAGGTACACAATACATCACAAATAAAAGTATATAGATACAATTAATTAACATCAAAAGATATTCCTATCTTAGATATTGCTCATTTCTGATTACAATAAATATGAATCATTTAAATATCTAACATATTTTTAAGCATAGGCAATTGGTTTAATCATTTGAATTCATAAACAAATTTGAGTAAAAGTAATTACCCAAAAAAGTGGAGAGGGGGTTGCCATTTAAAAGGGAAAGTTATGCATGCTTACAATTAAATTGCATAATAATAGTTTAATTTAATAAATATAAAAAAAATGTTGAGCATTAAAAAAAAAAAAAAACCAATTAAAATATATTAAATATTTACAAATCTAAAAAGTATATTTTATAATTTAAAATATAAATTTTTTTTCTGTTTTTAGATCTTAAATAATACAAATACAAATCCTGAACATTCAGTAGAAGATGATGAAATAATGGGCAATTTATGGGAAACGCCTCTTTTTTCTAACCAGACATCTACTCCCCAAACTAATAAATATTCACAAACTGACATACAAAAAAATTGTATAAAAGATTTTACTTTCAAAATCTTTCCACTTTCTGACAAAACATCTGCTTGCCCTACAAATTTAATTCCTACATATTCACAAATTAGCAAACCTGAAATCCATAGAGATCAGAATGTATTGAAGCAGTCATATTCCGATAAAGGACTAACTTTCAATAAAAATGTTGATCCTAAATATTCACAAATTAGCCAACCTGAAATCCCTAGAGATCAGAATGTATTGAAGCAGTCATATTCCGATAAAGGACTAACTTTCAATAAAAATGTTGATCCTAAATATTCAAAAATTAATAAACCTGAAACCCATAGAGATCAGAATGTTGTATCGAAGCAGTCCTATTCTGATAAAGGATTAACTTTCACTAAAAATGTTGTTCCTAAATATTCACAAATTAGTAAACCTGAAACCTATAGAGATCAGTAGTAAACCTGAAACCTATAGAGATCAGAATGTTGTATTGAAGCAGTCCTATTCCGATAAAAGATTAATTTTCAATAAAAATGTTGATCCTAAATATTCACAAATTAGCAAACCTGAAATCTGTAAAGATCAGAATGTATTGAAGCAGTCATACTCTGATAAAGAATTAACTTCTAATAAAAATTATGATCCTAAATATTCACAAATTAGCGAACCTGAAACCTATAGAGATCAGAATGTTGTATTGAAGCAGTCCTATTCCGATAAAGGATTAACTTTCAATAAAAATGTTGATCCTAAATATTCACAAATTAGCAAACCTGAAATCTGTAAAGATCAGAATGTATTGAAGCAGTCATACTCTGATAAAGAATTAACTTCTAATAAAAATTATGATCCTAAATATTCACAAATTAGCGAACCTGAAACCTATAGAGATCAGAATGTTGTATTGAAGCAGTCATATTCTGATAAAGGATTAACTTTCAATAAAAATGTTGATCCTAAATATTCACAAATTAGTAAGCCTGAAATCCATACAGATCAGAATGTATTGAAGCAGTCCTATTCCGATAAAGGATTAACTTTCAATAAAAATGATGATCCTGAATATTCACAAATTAGTGAACCTGAAATCCATAGAGATCAGAATGTTGTATTGGAGCAGTCATATTCTGATAAAGAATTAACTTCTAATAAAAATGATGATCCTGAATATTCACAAATTAGCGAACCTGAAATCCATAGAGATCAAAATGTTGTATTGGAGCAGTCATATTCTGATAAAGGAATAACTTCCAATAAAAATGTTGATCCTAAACATTCACCAATTAGTAAACCTGAAACCCGTAGAGATCAGAATGTTGTATTGGAACAGTCATACGCTGATAAAGGATTAACTTCTAATAAAAATGTTGATCCTGAATATTCACAAATTACCATACCTGAAATCCGAAGAGATCAAAATGTTGTTTCGAAGCAGTTGTATTCTGATAAAGGATTAACTTCCAAAAAAAGTGTTGATTCTGAATATTCACAAATTAGCAAACCTGAAATCTGTAAAGATCAAAATGTTCTATTGAAGCAGTCATATTCTGATAAAGGATTAACTTCCAATAAAAATGTTGATCCTGAATATTCACAAAATTACAACCTTGAAAATTTTAATAAAGATAAGGATACTTCCTGGAAAACATCAACTTCTTGGAATAATTCAAATCCTGAATATTCTGGAAATTACAATTATAAGGATGACTGTGTAGATCGTGTTAGAAAATATGTATACAGTTGTTCATTTGAAATCAATTTGGTAATGGATTTTTCTTTGTTAGTTTATTATTATTATTATTTTTTTTAGGACACCAAAACAAATTCTGAATTCATAAAATGGAACCATCACAAACAACATAATTCAAGTTTTGGTAGTTATAAACAACCAATCAGGAATCATCAGGTTTTATTTTAACATATTTTATTTTCTTCATATAATAAAATATATTATGTTAATAATTTATGTAATTGAATATATATAATTTAGTATTTCTATTATACATGTTTCTGGTAAAGTAGTAATGTATACAATATACATTATCCAATTAATGTGATGATGTATACAATATACATTATCCAATTAATGTGATCATTGCCTATTTTATAAAGTAGAAATATGTATTTCTTACATAACTTACCTTGTAATTTGTGCACTTCCTACCACTGTGAAGTGTGTGAAGTTTCTAGGTTTTATAATATGTGTACTGATATTGTATACTTTAAAACTTTTTGATTTCTAGTATTTAAATAATGTTAACTTAAAATCTGCAAGGGTTTTATGTAATTCTAAATACCACTCAACTTTAAATTTTAAGAATAAATAATTGTTTAAACTAATGGCAGTATTTTTTTTTTAATTCAGTCTTGTTATAGTCATAATTTATAAATAAATATTAATTCATCATTTATAAAAATCTATTGAGTTTTCAAGTATTTATTAATTAATATGATATGCACTTTTTTATTATATTATTTCATAAGTTAGCAATTTAATACCTATTTAATAAACATAATTAGTTTTTAATATTATTTTTATTTTATAAATAACTGTTAGTGAGTAATATGTGCCAAGTTAAAAAGAAGAATATTATATTTATTTTTCAAACATAATAAGTAAATCCACATTATATAAAATAAAATAATTAATTATTCACAATAAATATACTAAGAAAAAATGATTTTATAAGTACTATTATGGGGTACCTTATTTTATTAATTATTTACTTTATCCATAGCATTCTGGTTCATTGGTTAGCATACATATTGCCTGGATAATCTATACATTATCCACAATTTAAGAATTTTTATTCAAGGTGTAATGTGCAAAAATAGAAAGTGGTCACATTAACAGATAATATATTATATAATATTATTTATTTTCTATATTACTCAAAACATATGTGTATGTATAACTATGCATTTCTTTAGAATACTTATAGAACACCATTCAGAAAAATTGAAAGAGGTCCACCAGGCGGGAATAAAAATAACAAAAATGATTTTAGAAAAACTTCAAAAAAAAAATTTCAAGGAAATATTCCTAATATACAATGTTTGCCATTAAATCAATTAAGAGGTTTTAATTCAAAATCTAATGAAACATTTACCGGTGACTTCAAAATATCAGGTATGTTCAAAAAGACATTAATAAAGTGTTTGGAAATACCTTCTGTTGCTTAGAAATTAAAATGTAAAGAAGGTACTGCTAAACAATATAATTCCTAAATAACACATAATTAGAGATTGTCTTGTAAAAATTACTGTGCGATTCATTTGGCATGTTGACTCCATTTTAGCTTATGGTTTTATAAGTGTTTATTTTTTTTCCTGTGGACAACTTTTTTACTAGCAATTTCACTCCAACTTCTAATAATCGCAATGTTTCTAAAGGGAAATTTCATTAAGTAGGTACTTTAGAGAGGTCATTTTTTGATTTTCCCAAAAGTTCCCAGATGAGAAAAACAGGGATAAAATATGAGAAACGTAGGAAAACTGGGTCAATCCATACAACATTAAACAAATATTATTAAAGAAAAATATATAATGTATATTTAATTATTTTACTATAAAATGACATATATTGTTGGGAAAGCTTTACTATCAATTGAACTCTGCTCAGAATTAGTTTTTCTTTGCAATGATTTATTGTTGCTTACAGGTATACATTAAATTACCTATAACTGTGGCTGCACCCATTTTCTTTATCCTAAGACGCCTTTTTAGGGTTAAATTTTCCATATTTTATTCAGATTGTTAGTTTTGGAATTTAAATTTAAATGCATACAAAATTAACCATAAAAGTGAGGGTGAGCGTGTTTAATAAATCACTTGTATTAATATCCAAAATTGTTATTTTATAAATTTATTTTGAAACAACATTTTGATATTACTCATTAGTAACATTCATTATTAATTTTTTAAAAACTGTTGAAATCAATAATAATATTTAAATTGTCTTCATTGTCACTACTAAATAATATCAATGGTTTACCAATTTTTGTTTAAAAATAGTTCTTAATAATAATAAACATTTGTAACCTAAAAATTTTATTTTTATGGCATTTGGCAGATTATCTGACAATGATTTCTTTAAGTAGAAAATAGTTATAAACATACACAATCTATATAATACCCCATGCTAAATTTATCTTTATATATTTTTTCTAATTTATTGATAACTATTCATAAAATAATTCCTTAATTTTTTCAATTTAAAATGATAGCTGGTTTTATAAACTATGTTTAGAGAATAACCAGTTTGGAAATTGTATAACATATGAAAGGATTGATAGTGAAAAAAAGAATTTAAACACTGGTACAAATAATTCAAAAAACTCTACATTTATACCAGAAAGTGTTCCAGATTGTACTTTTAATAGTTTTCAACAACACAATTTTCCATTCATTACAACAAATAAATCATCAGATACTTCAACTAAAGATATTGCTAATTCATCATTATGGCATGGACATCAAAATGATAGTGAAATACAGAATTTGAGTACTGGAACAAATAATTCAAAAACTTCTACATTTATACCAGAAAATGTTCCAGATGATACTTTTAATAATTTTCAACAAAATTTTCCATTCATAACAACAAATAAATCATTAGATACTTCAACTAAAGATATTGGTAATTCCTCATTATGGCATGGACATCAAAATGATAATGAAATACAGAATTTGAATAGGTAATTCCTCATTATGGCATGGACATCAAAATATTCCTCATTATGGCATGGACATCAAAATGATTCCTCATTATGGCATGGACATCAAAATGATAATGAAATACATGGACATCAAAATGATAATGAAATACAGAATTTGAATACTGGAACAAATAATTCAAAAACCTCTACATTTATACCAGAAAGTGTTCCAGATTATACTTTTAATAATTTTCAACAACAAAATTTTCAATTCACATCACCACATAAACCATCACATACTTCAACTAGAGATATTGGTAATTCCTCATTATGGCTTGGACATCAAAATGATAATGAAATACAGAATTTGAATACTGGAAAAAATAATTCAAAAACCCCTACATTTATACCAGAAAGTGTTCCTTTATACCAGAAAGTGTTCCAGATTATACTTTTAATAATTTTCAACAACAAAATTTTCAATTCACATCATCACATACTTCAACTAGAGATATTACTAATTCCTCATTATGGCATGGACATACAAATGATAATGAAATACAGAATTTGCATACAGGAACAAATAATTCAAGCAGTTCTCAGTTTTTACCAGAAAGTGTTTCATCTCATACATTTAATAATTTTCAACAAAATTTGCCATTCACATCAACACATAAACCATCACATACTTCAACTAGCGATATTACTAATTCCTCATTATGGTATGGATATAAAAATGATAATGAAATACAGAATTTGCCTACAGGAACAAATAATTCAAGCAGTTGTCAATTTTCTCAAGAAAGTGTTCGAGATCATTCTTTTAATAATTTTCAACAACAAAATTTGTCATTCACATTACCTCATAAACCATCTCATACATTAACTAGTGATATGCATAGACCTAGACATGTTTTTAATCCGACTGACTACAACAAACAAGTTCTTAATAATTTGTCATTATGGCATGAACATAAAGATGATAATGAAGTACAGAATTTGAATACAGAAAAAAATAATTCAAACAGCTCTCAATTTATACTAGGAAGTGTTCCAGATCTTACTTGCAATAATTTTCAACAACCAAAGGTGCCACCATTTACTTTAACAAATAAATCATCTCATACATCAACTAGTGATATGCATAGACCTAGGCATATTTTTGATCCTACAGACTTCAACAAACCAAAACAACATAATCAAATTCTTAATACATCATGGACCGAACATAGAAATATTAACAATTCTTGGAAACACACTGATTCAACTAAATCACTTTATCAATATGATGCTTATTCAAACAACTATGATATTATAGGGGTAATATAAAACTTAAATATTTTATTTTTATTTTTGTAGTAGTATTAAATTGTTTATATAAAAATAACAATGCATGTTTTCAGACACAACAATTTTATGAAAATCAATTATATTCGAACAACTATGATATAGGGGTAATATAAAACTTAATTATTATATGTTTACCATTGTAATTAATATATTTTATTTATTTATCGCAATTAATAGTTTTTACAATGAAAAAGTAATATTTGGTTGAAAAATAATTCAAAGGCATGTTGAATTAACTCTAAGATTACATTATACCCCCCATGTTCTGTCTTAGTCCAACTAATAGGCAATTTAGTAAAATCTACCTTACACAGACTAACTATGTAGTCTTAATTTTGGTTTTAATATATGGGCATCTATTATAAAATTAAAAGCCAACATTTTTCCAGAAGGCAAGACAATGCATTTATTTTTTGAAATATTAAAGTAATTTGAAATTGATTAATTAGTTTTTATTTGTAAACAATGTATTTCAGTAATATTTGGAATAATAATTAGAATAACAAAAATGCATTGGATTGCCCTCTGTAATATTGTCCTCTTTTTAATTCTATAATTAGTGATATTAGTCTAAAAGGTAAGGCAGATTTTGCTATATTGCCTTTAGTTAAACTGAGCTAGCACATACATGTACAACATCCTCATAACCATTGTATATTTATGATTATAAATAATTAGTAGATAATACTAATAATATTGATAATTGAATTCTAACTTTTACATTTTTGTTAAAACTTATCCAAAAGAGAAAAGAAGTAATGGCATCACAAGCAAGTGATCAAAATGCAATGAATGTTAGTGTTGATGATTCTTCTAAAAAAGGAATATCCAATAATGAATATATTATAAAAGATGTAAGTATTGATTCAATTAATATTTTACCAATATTTTAATCATATTCAATCAATATTATACATTAATTTTACTTTGTTCAAATTGGTTTCATTTAATAATTTTTATAGTGAATAAATGTGTTGCCTGGATTATTATGATAATTGTATTATATGGTTTCGAAAATTCATCATCAGGTATATCACAGTAAAAATGTGATATACCAGCTGAATGTGAAGAAAATTAATTGGAAGAATTCATGGAAAGAAATTATACAAATTGGTTGTTTTACATAGAAATAATTTATTTTAGTAGGAGAGATTATTTAAAATGGGTTATTATTTATTATCTAAAATGTATTGATATAAGATATTATTTTTAAAATCAGTTTGCATATTTAAAATATAATTCAAATTATTTTAGATTCTAAGTGGAGCAAAGAAGCTTATGGTTTTATAAAGATGTTTTTTCAGATTTTTTTCTGTGCACAACTTTTCTACCAGAAAACTTGGTCAGATCTCTAAGTGTAACACCTTTTATGAAAGGAAATCTGTGTGGGGTGTTACTTTAGGAAGCTAATTTTTCGATTTTCTCAAAAGTCATCTCATAAAATTTTAAATTCTGGGAAAAACTGTAAAATATTAAACAAATATTATTAAAGAAAATATATAAAGCCCATTCAATTATTTTGTTATTAAATGGCATAAATATTGTTGACAAAGCATCACTATTAACTGAACTCCCAAAATTGGTTTTTCTTTGCAATGGTTTATTATTGCTTACAAATATATGAAATTATCTATAACAGTGGCTGCACCTGTCCCCATTATCCTAGGACGTCTTTTTACTATTGATTTCTTTTTCCTGATTTTATTTGTAGATTAGAAAGTTCCATGACATGTATATAACAACAGAGACAGTGCTGTACCTTGAGGTATTCCTAGGGACATAAATTTAATTGTGCTTTTTATATTGTTTATTTTAACTTTTTGGCTTCTGTTAAAATATGAATAATGCTAGAATAACTAAAAAATAATGTTAATAATGTTTTGTGTTTAATACTGATTTGGTTTTTAAATTATTTATTTATTTATTATAAGATACTGAGTTGAAGACTTTACTTAGATCCATAAATACACCTATTGATTTTCTTTTAGAATTCATTGAGTGAAGGATTGTGTATGTTAAACTAGTAATAGCACCTTCAGTGTTATACCCTTTTCTAAAGCCAAACTGAGTTATAGGAAGGATTTGATTTCTTTTTAGATTATAAGCTCTTCTGAATTTAATATTTCAAATATTTTGGAGAAAATTATTAAGAGACTTATTGTTCTATAATTTTCTACTTGGGTTAGATTACCTTTTTTGTGAATTGGGGTAATTATTGCTATTTTGAAGCTAACTGGGACTATTTCTGGGTTTATTATAGTAATTATTATATTAACTACTGGTATTGCTCAAGCGCTTTATCATCTAGTAATTTAATTATGTCTGCAGTAAATATTGTCATAACCCTGAGTAATTTATTATGGAAACTGTAAGATCTAAGAAATAAATCTATTAATTAATTTGTATTTAGAGTGTAAATTGAATGTTTTATTTATTTTGATTAAGTTATTAATTAAATTTTCTGCTTGTCTATTTGAACCTTTAAATAATATAAAGGTGTCATCAACATATCTATAATATGCTTTCATATATAGATTGTATATTTTGTTGTTAATAATATTATTAGTTTCATAATTTTGCATGTACATTTCAGATAAAAGAGCACTTAAATAACTAATCCAACCGTTTTCAAATATATTTATTATATTGGAAATAGTTTTGACTAATAATTACATTTATTAATTTAATAATTTTTTATATTTTATTTGTATTGAATTTATTACTATGTACAAGTTTATTTTTTAAAATATTTACTGTTTTGTGTTTAGGAATGGATGTATATAAATTTTTGACATCAAGAGAAATCATTTTATAACCTAGCACAATATTAATTTTATCAATAAAATCATGTGTTTTTTTTTTATAAAAGTATCAGTATTCATGTTTATTTAATGAAATACGATCAAGTCTAAAACAAGACTATAACTAAATCAAATTTTGCTAAATATGTTTTAGAAAATAACCATAGTATAAGCTTTAATAATATAACAGACTTAGAGATATTAAGTATCCAAAATAATATTTACATTAATTCAATTTTAGAAGAATTGCATGTATGCAATGAAATAAAAAAAAAAAATTGTTTAATATATTTTAAATGTGCAAACCAATTTTAAAAATAATATCTTATATCAATACATTTTAGATAATAAATAATAATCCATTTCAAATAATCTCTCATATTAAAATAAATTATTTCTATGTAAAACAACTGGTTTGTATAATTTCTTTTCATGTATTCTTTTAATTAATTTTCTTTATATTCAGTTACTTTTTACATTTTGCCTGTGATATACCCGATGATTAATGTTTAATTTGAAACCATATAATACAATTATCATAATACTCCAGCCAACATATTTATTTATTTTTTTATTTATATATTTATTTATGAGTATTAACCATTTTAACAATTTTGTTTTTAGTTTATTATTTTGTTAAATTTGGATAGTTGACATATCACTGTTATTTAAAATTGTGTTACTAATTGGTAATATTTAAATTTTGTCTAATAACACTTCTAAAACTTATAAATGTAGTTTTGTAAATTAGTTGAGAAAAAAGGGTATATTATATTTTTATATAGAATATAAAAATGTCAAAACACATACTCTATTTAAAGAAGTGTAAATTTTGTTTTAATCCAATAGCTCATACACGGGTTTTAATAATAATGTATGTTTAATATAATATCAGCAAATTATTCTAATATAAATACTATTGTCATCAATAATTTATTTAAATTTTTTTATATTTATTGATTTTTATAATTTTAGTATTTATGCCCTGAAACACTGGTTGGCTGTACTGTTAAATTTTCATCAAGAAAATTGGCAAACACTTTAATAAGAGAAAAAATTGAAGAGATTTTGAGCACACATGGTCCATTAGAGGTAATTAATACAGGTTTAATTTGTATATAAATAAAATACCATTAGATAACAACAAAAACTAATTTTATCATATTGTTATCAATAGTTACTTACATTTTATGATTTAATGACAATCAAATATTAAATCAATCATTTAATATTTATTATTAATGAATTATGAGTATTTCAAGTTAAAAATGCAAGTATAAATTATCTTGTTGGACATTTTGGTTTTATTATTTTCTTTAAACATCTTGCAATCTTTCTTGACATTAATTCTGTGATACAATATTTCTTTCAAAGGCTCTTGGTTGAATCTTGTTAACATGTAACAATAGTGTTGTCTTATCTATTTTTTACCTTAATACCTGTAACTCTCTCTTTCTTATTGTAATTTATCATCATAACTTATCCTCTCATTCACTTGTTTCAACTTGAAGTTAGTTCTTATAATTCTTATTATAAGAATAAAATTAATATATAAATTTTCCTATTTTTTTTTTGATAAAATATTATATAACTTTGTAAACCTATTTCATTTTGTATACATTTCTTGTTTTTAGTTAATTTTTTTAAATAAGTTGAATTAACTATGCACACTTATTGTTTGTTATTATAATTTTTTTTTTTTTGCAGATATTTATTTACTATTTCATTCCATTAATTTTTTAATATCAAAAATGTCTAACTTTTACAATAACAAATAATAGTTATTTTCTACCATGTACTCCAAAAACTACCCATTAGATCAAAAATGTTGACATAGATCTTTAATATCAGAGTCAACAATATCTTTTAATGGGTTATCACTAAGCTGGCTATTGTTAATTTATATGCTAACTTTATTTTATTTAAATTGATTTTACTTAATTATTGTTTTACTGTTGTTTGATGTACTGTTATACCATAGAAATAAATCTTTTCATTTGACTTCATTCAAATTATTTAGAGTTGGTTACCCTGGTTAAACTTCCATCTTTTTTTCAGTCATTCTCTCCACCTCTTTCATCCTACATTTATTTTAATTAAAATTCTTACTCTTTCAGATTTCCCTCTTCCCACCCATTAAATGCACAAACTATCTCAGTCTATTTTATCTAATTTTGTTTATTATTTAAGCTACACCTAAGCTACCTCTTATGTACCTCATCCCCTATCCTATCTTCTATTGTCACTCTACTCATTTACCTAAATATTATCATCTTTGTTGCACTCATTCTATTATTTTTTTGCCATCTACAACATTTACAACCACCCAACATTTCAAACTAGAGCTCACTATTTAAATTTAAATTAATATTTGTTTTTATAAAACTGAATTTGATATATCCTTGTACTTATTCATGTGTACACGTATTCATATATTTATGTATTTTACTATAAACAAGTATTTAATTCCTAACATATAGTTATTGTAGATAATAAAAAATGTTTAGTGACTTGACATGGGCTGGTCATACCCTATTTATATTGCACTGTAGTACCTAGATACTAAAATACATGAACACTGATATTAAATTCATGTGTATTAATTATTTGTGAATACAATTTTTTCATTCATGGACTTCATGTTCTAATATATATTAGTTCATGTTTTAAATAGAAACTTCTACTCCTAATCATATAACATAGTCAGTCTCACCATTCTTTTGTAGAACAACTCATTGTAACAAAACACATCTTACTCCACTTTATCCAACCACACTTACCGTTTTCTTCTTTGAGTATTTGTTGGCAATTATGTTAGTAATTTGGTCTTTATTAATGGTTTTTCTGGATAATGAGGTCATATATGTATTTAACCACTTTATGCAGTTGTTTATCCGAGAAATTTGAGCAGCTCTTCCACAGTTTCTTTTTCCAACTATTTTGCCCTGGATTATTAATTGCAGTGTAATATATTTGTCTGGATGCTGCATAACATGTCCCAGATATTGAAACTTTTGCATTTTTATTGTTTTCACTACTTACCATAGGAATAAATAAAAAAAAAATAATTTGTTATTTCAATGTGAGTGTATGAAAAACTACACAGACTTTTATTATATTTAACTAATACATATTAATAGCAGTAATAATATTTTTTAAATATGTTATATTTGATATAGTTTATTTACTTTTTTTTAGAATTCTTGGTGGACCCCAGATGATCTGTATTTCATAACATACAAAACAAGAGATTTAGCTCAATATGTGTTTAAACTATATCCAAAGAATACAGCAAGTTCATACTAATTAATTATAAAATAATATTTATTTAAATCTAACTCTATAGAAGTATCATTAATTATTTATGTTAATTTAATTAATATTGTTATTATTACAATGTATATTAGCATTTTTAAAAATTATTAATACATTAGTTTTGTATTTGTGTACCAAAATGATTATATCTAACACTTATTTTATTATTATAACTAAAAAAAAGTTTTTTTTACAAATATATTTCATAAAGGAATTATAAAAATGTTTTAGTTTGATTTTTCTTGTCAAAATATCAATATCATTAGAAGAGACATTTATGTCTGTGAACAAGTTTTTGACCTGGGACCTTATACTCATAAAAGTTGAAACCATTTATGGAAACTGCCCTGTTAATATAATAAAAATAGCAGTGTCATAAAAAATGATCCCTATTGAAATCAATTATGTGAAAAACACAAGCACAATTACTTTTACTGGGTTTTATTAACTATACAGTTTAAATTTACAACTTTGTAGTCTAGTTAAACATGATTAACAATTTATGTATCAATATTTTCTCTAATTTTACATTAATTATTTTTATTTACATTTGGCCAATGGTTATACGTAAAACATCAGTTAAATCTCACAAATAAACCTAGACACCATTAAAATTGTCATATATCCCTTTAACAAGGATGTCGCTCAAAAACAGAATAAAAATAAACACAAAAGTTATTAAATAAACTATTAAAACCAAAGAACATACACAGTCCAGCCACACAGACTCTCTAACACTCTCTTGCTATTCCTTTTATAATTGTCTAATATTAATAATTTACCCTACTTCTTAAATGCTACCTTAACACTATTTATTATTACAATTTCTTAATGCTGATGTGTCTCACCAGTCACTATATTGTAGATGAGAAGTTGGGAAGGTAGGATATACAGGAAAATTTGATGTATATCTGCAGCAATTAATTTTTGATAATGAAAAAGGATTCTGAGAGGAGTTTGATTACATATGTTTTGAAAGGCCTTAATGTTTAGGATTTAAAAATAATACATTTTGTAAATTTTCAGATTTTACTATGTTTTTCTTGATATTTCCGGGTTTTCCCCATTTTTTATGAACCGCCTGGAAAATTAAAATATTAACTCTTCACCACAGTCAGACCCCATTCAGTACCATCCCAGTAAAATTTCCTTTCAGAAAAATTGTTACACTTGAAAATCTGAGGAAAAAGGTGTTGTCAAAAAAAAAAAAAAAAAGTTCGATTAAATCCACAATTCTTATTACAATGAACACAGTTAACTCAGAAATGAAATTCTTAAGTTATTCTAACCTTTTAATTCTTTAAAAATTGAGTTGAAAAATCAATAAATTTAAAAGTATTGAAAATGATTGGTATTGGCCAGAATCAAATGTCTTAAGCCGGGTTCACACTACAACTGGTGTGGTGTGGTGCTTTTATAATGGGGTATGTTTGTGCATTATTCAATTTATTTAGGTGACAGTTCACTTATCATACTTATCTACAAAATACAGAACCTATATAAAAATAATAGACTTTTAAATAAACAATAGGTATGTATTATAACTTCTTCTTTCATGTATGTGTATAAATCCTCATTATATGTTTATAAAAAATACAGCACAATACATTATAACTATCTATTACTTATTATTAAGTAAGTATATATTATAAAGTACCTACATAAAATATAATAATATTGTTAGAATTTGTTTAAATAGAATTGCTCTTTAAGAATTAAGTGTATTGCCAATATGGTTTACAGTTTTCATTTATTTTTTTTCAATTTTTCAACACAATAGTACAATAGTAAATACTGATATCTTGACATTCGCTGAATCCCTTCATATCTTAATTTCCCCCTGTATTCTATCGGTTCTATACTATTAGGAAAGTATATATTAAATTTAAAAAAAACTAACAGGTAGGCTACATAAAATTTTTAATATAATAATATAAAAATTAGGAAGTTTCACAATTGTATATCTACGGTGGGATGATTTCTATAAAGTTGTTAATTAATACACAATAGTAGGTACCTACATAATATAAAAATGTAAAAATGGGCAGTTATAAGTTGTCTTCTTAAATAATTGTTCTCTGCATACTATTAGGTTTTGAACACAAAATACTGATATCTAGACACTGTCCGAATCCCTTCATGTCTTGATTTCCCTTGTATTTTTGTAAATATCTTTTAAGTGCTCTGTTTCTATCCCCTCAAGGATGGTATCAACAGAAATATTTGATTTTTTTCTTGGTTTAAGTGCATGGTGGTAGAAATGAATGGAACGTTTTGAATTCATCGATTTTCGTACTAATGTGTATTCGATATAATGAAGGTTTCACTGATATGAAAATTCAATTGTGCTCACATCAATGAAATAGTTTTTCCGAATATTTTTTTTATTCACCCTAATTTTTCAGTAAATAAACACTAAAAACTGACATCTAGATACTTCCCGAATCTTTAATTTCTTAATTTTAACTGTATTCTACCGGTCAGCAATGGTTTATCATTCCTTACAGATATAAATGAAATAGCCTTATGTATCCTAACCTTCCCAACTTCTCACCTACAACAGTGGCCGCACCCGTCCCCAGTATCAGCTTTTTTTGGTTTTGAACATATTATTGATATTGCCGGTTCAAGAATGACGGTCAAGTAAGAATTGAGCAGACTGATATATTTTCGAAATTATAGCTTTTTGGAGTTCTGACATTATGCGGATATTGTATAATAGTATGTTATATTCTATAATTATACTATATTTTTAAACTTGATAATTTTTGTAGTAGCCTAATAGCCACGATACTGCACGCGTATGTGCTATGCCGTACGTTTATAAGACGCAGACAATACATACGGATCACGTCCTTTAAAGAAAATGCAGAAAATACGGAATTCTTACCTAATCAGTTATATTAATAGTTGCAGCTAATCATCTGGAAAATGTATTTAACAAAAGCTGCCTAATCAAGTTTATTAGACATTTAGTATTTAAGCCGTAAATCATGAATGTGCTCCAATGTACGAGACGAATTCTAATAAAATCGAATAAATATATTTCCATACATATCAAGAATGGGGTTTTTTATCGGGAGAAGGTCCGACATTTTTGATTTTCCCCCATTAGTTAAGCAGAGATTTTGTAGTGTGTACCGTGTGCTGCCGTTATGCAGGCTAGAGGACATATTTGTTTTTTAAACATAGTTTTCCTATAGTATAATGATAAAATAATGTTTAAATACCACCTATTATACAGGATTAACTTTGTTCATATAATATTTTAGCCTTTACTTTTTTAAATACAAGTTTTCATATTCCCTACGGTACCTAATCTAATTCCAGTAATAAAGACAAATATCGAACAATAAAATCTTTATCTGTACTTAGCAGGCGTTGTGATGATGATAACATCTGGCCATACACGATTTTCCCAAGGGTTTTTAGAACAAATCCGTTAATAATAGAACCGTAGAAATCACATATTTGAATCAATGGTTCTCAAAATAATTATTTGTTCTACAAAATATTACTAGTTAAAATTACTTTGTATAAGAACGGGTTTGAAAATTACAATACAATCTATAAAATCTTTATCTATGTGCAGATGCGCGTTTAAGCGTTTTTCGTAGAAATTCCTATGCACTCAAAGATTGTTTTTCAAATAATATTAAAACAAATGGTTTTCAAAATAATAAGATAATGCGAGCCCACTACTATACCTAAGCAAATGAAAATTCCGTTCAGATCAGGGTCTATAGTCGATAGGTTTGAGCGAAGGAGAAAAAGTGTGAAAAATAGAGAAGAGAGTAAAAAAGAGAGAAAAAGTAAAGGAAAAAAAGTGTACAGGTAAACGAATATTTTTCCATAACTGTATTTATTGTATTCCGTATATATAGTATAATATTAAAATAAGAAATATATACATATTATATGTAAATATCATAATTTGTCTTTGTTATTTTCTGACATCTAATCCTGTCAATTTTCAGTTAATTTATTTTATTTTAAAGTAGAAATAAAAAAAAAATACTGATACTGGATATGACTACAACCACTGTTGTAATCAGTTGTATGTGGTAAGTTGAGAGGATTGGATACATTATAAGCATACACATTATTACCTATTGTTTACAAATGAATCATTAGTATAATATACAGAAGTATAATGTATTTTACTATAATACTGAACACTAAAAAAATCTATGATTAAAGATTACTGTCTAGTATATTGTACATAGTCATATTATTGTATACACTTTATTACTTTATTAGATTCTACGATATAGTATCTTTCCAGTGTAACATGCATATTAAATCATTTGAACAGAAAAATAATTTGGCAGGACACATATTGGGTGATCCATTGAAGTGGGTACACTCATTATCTTGTAAAGTATTAACTTGTTCCAGAATTTGTTTTCTAGAACATTTAGGAAACAAGCTACTCTACACTTTTATATTTATATGATTTTTTGTCAACATTATTTTTGGAGGTAAAAGAAATCTAATTTTGATTTTCAAATGGCAACTTACATTGAAAATTTCACAAATAGATGGAGTATGAATTAAAATAAATTTTAATAGTATAGAAAATATTGATTTCGGTTAATCTGATATGAGATATTTCACTTTTAAGTCTTGGTTGGAGGAGAGTAGTAGCAAATTATTAACACCCCACACTAATGATACTCCACTACTTTCCTCCAACCTAAACTTAAAAGTGGAAAATTTCATCAATGAATTGATGGAAATCAAAAATTTAAACACTGAAATTTATTTACACAAGACTCCATATATTAATGAGAATGTTTAAATATAAGTTGGCATTAAAAAATCAAAAGTAGGTAGTGAATGGTTTTACCCTCAAAAATAACACAACTATAAAATTGTAGAGCAGCTTGTTTCTTAAATGTTCTAGAAAACAAATTACAAAATAAGTTAATACTTTCTGAGATAATACATGTACCTACTTAAATGGATCACCTGGTACAGCCTAATCAAAAATTTGTTCAAATGAATGATCACAAGCTGTGTAGGTTACAATAGTAATTTAATTTTGCTTTAATTTACAAATGTATCATTATTATTAATCATTACACTCACAGATTTTTTCCATATGTTTTTTTATATGTAAAACCATCGAATATTTATATTTAAATGTTTTTTCACATAAATCACATTTAAATGGTTTTATATCAGAATGAATTAACTTGTGCATTTTAAAATTAGATAAATGTGCAAATAATGATTTACAAATATCACATTTATAGGGTTTCTCTCCTGTGTGAACCAACTTGTGTCTCTTTAAACTAGATAAATAAGTGAATGCTAATTGACAAACATCACATCTAAATGGCATTATACCAGTATGAACCCTTATGTGTACCAGCAAAGTTGATTTCTGTCTATACAATTTTTGACAAAAATTACATTTGAAGGGTTTCTCTCCGGTATGAATCAACTTGTGTTTTTTTAAATTAGATAATTGTGTAAATGGTTTTTCACAAACATCACATTTAAATTTTTTTTCTCCCGTATGAATCAACATGTGCTGCTCTAAATTAGATGATTGTGTAAATGAAATACCACATTCGAGACATTCATATGGTTTTTCACCAGTATGAATTCTTATGTGTTTCAGCAAAGATGATTTATGTCTAAACGATTTTTCACAAAAATTACATTTAAATGGTTTTTCTCCAGTATGAATTAACTTGTGTTGCTTTAGAGTAGACAATAGAGTAAATAATTTTTTACAAACATCACATTTAAATGGTTTCTCTCCAGTATTTACACGGGACATTGCAACATTTCTTTTTGTATTTCTTCTGTTTGTGTACTCGGTTCTTCTTCAGAGGTACTCAAAATTCTGAAAAGTTTTAAAATTGAATTTATATTAAATACCCTACACTTAATATATCAGATATTAAAATGAGAATCTATAATCCCAACATTAATAAGTTTGGAAATAAACTAGGTAGTCCATATATTTTGAATATTATAGTTTATTGTTTTGTCAGCTATTTAACAGAAAACTTAAAAATCAATTTTAAGTTACACAAAAGAAAAAACCAGCACCATCAATCATTTTTTTAATTTTCAAACTATCCTTCAACTGAAATTGATCAATAATTGATTGATGTTTATAACCCAAACAAATGTCTCGAAAAATTGGAAAGGTTTGGTGAACAAAATTTAATTATTTTCAAGAAAAAATTGGATGATACAAGAAGTGCAGGTCAGATTAGACAACTTAATGTTCAGGAAATGGCCATATTGTGCATTAGATTGTCCATGAGAAATTAAATTGTTGTAAGGATTATGCAAGTTGAGATCATATTACTGAGTACTTTCATACTTTGATGTGTAATATATATCATAGATAAAATTTTCAAGTTTGAAATGAACCCTAATACAAACACAAACACAAATACAACTCAATCAAAAATCAAAATAAACTTTTAAGTTTTTTGAGTTGTCATAAAAAACAGACTTCTCTCAGATTAAAGTGATTTGAACTTTCTTTGTCCACTGCTCAACTGCAAAACTCCAACAAAGAGTTTATTTCATTGTGAATATCTAGGAAAGCACACAGTTCTCCAAACAATGAAACAAAATTAGTTTTCACCACACCCAATCGATATTCTTCATTAGACAAAATAGAAACAGATAAAATATAAATAACCTTAAATATAATCAATACATAAAATATAAATATAAAACGAAAACATTTTCATTATACACGTTCAAACAACTGATAACTATCCAAAATACATCCATTATTTGTAATAAATATCTGAAATTCATAATTCTGTCAAATGAATCCAAATTTTTTCAAAATAACTTTTCTATCACAGCTAAAGTACACAATATAAAAATCAATATACAATCAAATACATTACTTCTGTTACTAACCGAAATATGATTATTACACTTATAAATTAAAAGAAAAAAAAGCTGTCCAAGGATAATTGGGACAGGTACAGCCACTGTTATAGGTTATTTAATATATAACTGTAAGCAAGGATAAACCATAGTTAACAAAAAAATGATTCTGAGCAGAGTTCAGTTGATGCTTTGTCTTTTTTATATTTATTTTAAATATATTTGTACCAATTTTACTGTGTTTTTCTCCCGGTTTTTCACATTTACTGGGAAAATTCTCAAAAAATCGAAAAATGGCCTCCTTAAGATACCTTCCCAGTCAGATTACCTTTCAGAAAAAGTGCTAGCATTGTAAATCAGAGCGAAAATGCTTTGTAGAAAAATTGTTCACAGGGAAAAAAAGACAGAAATAATTTTTTTCAGTTTTTCAGATTTGATGGGAATCTCTTTAAAAAATCCAAAAATGTCTTCCTGAGAGTACCTCTTCAATTTGATTTCCTTTTTGAAAATGTGCTACAATTAAAAATCGAAGGAAGATTTCTGAGAGAAAAGTTGCATAAAAAAAAAATCTTTGTAAAACCATAAACTTGTTTCCTCTACTCAGAATCTAATAGATATTACTGCAATTATAAGAAATCTACCTTTCTCGATTAATGAAAATGTCATAGACGAGCCAAATAACCTAATATGTTCTGCAAAATTTATGCAAGTCAAAAAATAAAAATAAAGCACCCACTTCTCTATTGGCAATGGTACTGGCTAATAATCCTAGAGCACAATACATTTTTAAGTTAAACAAAAAAAATTGCATAATAATCATAGAGCCGGTGCATAAACTGTAATGGCAAGATAGTATTTTCAAGTTACTCTATACTTGGGAAAAATGCATAAATTTGAATGATGACTATATGTAAAAATAGATAAATTTGTCTTATTTATAGTCTAACATTTTTAAAATAATTAATTTTTCATTATATTTGTATACCTTCTTTATAGGATTCTCTGTGTAACAACATCATATATTTTAAAGGATAGTTAGGTGAATTTCTAATCAAGTTGACCCTTTCAAAATAATACAAAATGTAGTAAACTTCAAATAAATATAGAATATATGTAATTAAAAAAAATTAATTTTTGTTATCAATTATATAGTGGGTATAAAACAGGTGCAATATTNTAACCCAAACAAATATCTCGAAAAATTGGAAAGGTTTGATGAACAAAATTTAATTATTTTCAAGAAAAAATTGGATGATACAAGAAGTGCAGGTCAGATTAGACAACTTAATGTTCAGGAAATGGTCATACAACTTAAACTTCTAAAAAACTATTGTGCATTAGATTGTCCATGAGAAATTAAATTGTTGTAAGGATTGTGCAAGTTGAGATCATATTACTGAATACTTTCATACTTTGATGTGTAACATATATCATAGATAAAATTTTCAAGTTTGAAATGAACACTAATACAAAAACAAACACAAATACAACTCAATCAAAAATTAAAATAAACTATTAAGTTTTTTGAGTTGTCATAAAAAACAGACTTCTCTCAGATTAAAGTGATTTGCACTTTCTTTCTCCAATGCTCAACTGCAAAACTCCAACAAAGAGTTTATTTCATCGTGAATATCTAGGAAAGCACACAGTTCTCCATACAATGAAACAAAATTAGTTTTCACCACACCCAATCGCTATTCTCCATTAGAAAAAATATAAATAACCTTAAATATAATCAATACATAAAATATAAAACGAAAAAATTTTCAATGTAATGACAATATAGTATTTTCAAGTTACTTTATACTTGGGAAAAATGCATAAATTTGAATGATGAATATATGTAAAAATAGATAAATTTGTCTTATTTATAGTCTAACATTTTTAAAACAATTCATTTTTCATTATATTTGTATACCTTCTTTATAGGATTCTCTCTGTAACTACATCATATATTTTAAAGGATAGTTAGGTGAATTTCCAATCAAGTTGACCCTTTCAAAATAATACAAAATGTAGTAAACTTCAAATAAATATAGAATGTATGTAATAAATAAAAAAATAAATTTTTGTTATCAATTATATAGTGGGTATAAAACATGTGCAATATTGAATGACAACATTTAAGATTAAATTGGATATATTTTATTTAAATAGAAATTATGAAAAAGAATTTAGAGATACTCACTGTAGAGGATAGTTTTCACTGTTAACTTTTCTTCCAGTGTGCATTTCCATATGCCATTTATTTTTTCTAAGTTTTGGATTTTCATACAAAAATGATTCCATGGGATCATTTTCTATAGTAATAATACTATGAAATTCATAATCATTGATTACATCAAATTCTTCTTTTATTACAATATTTTGGATATTTGCCATTTGATTGTATTTCTTATTCTAATTTACCAGTAAATCTAAAAACAAAATTTTAGAATTATTAATTAATATATCATAAAAACACATTTTAGGTTTATACAATAATATATTTTATGTCAGTTTTAAACTTATATTATATAATAATTTGTAGATACAGTATATAAAATATATTGTATAGTATGAATCAGAATTATAACATTAATCATATTTGGTAGGTAAAGATGGGCATAATAATCATGATAGATAGTAAACTCTAACAAAATTGACTTTTTTTTTAAGTTAATTCAAAAGTGTTACCGCTGGGTAGCTTCTTGAAGTCAAGTCACTTATGTTATCTTTAAAAATATCAAACATGCTCATTGTAAACAATTTTTACAGATTGTATGATTTCTAATAAAAATTTAAAAAAAATTAATTTAAGGGTTATACTCTTAAGCTTTAAGAAATTGTAAACAAGGTATTTGACAATATCCTGTTCTACATTTTGTAGAATACTTACAAAAAACAATTTCACAGTTTATTGAAAATATTCTTCTTAACATACAATGTATTATTAGCTCAATCACGAACATCCTATTCATACCAATCAGCAATGTCAACAATTGATTAACATAAATCCAATTCATCAACTAAAATGCAAATAGCACCAAATCCAAATAAATCAACTATCATTGAATTTTTTTCTCCACATAAGTTAAACCTAGCTAAATACAATATCTTAAAAATAATGAAACTTTTAAGATCAATGGATGTATCATCTTTCTGTATCATTCATCTTGTGGAGTAGCCATCTAAATAAAAAAATCTATCAAATATCACAAATCTACCATCCCTAAAATGACCAATATGGAAGTCACTGTTATAATGATATCAACAGACAATTACAAAATAAAAATAGTAAGTATTAACTTGCAATTCAATAAATTAAAAAATTTAAAAAGATGACATATCTAGACTTTTCAATAACAACCTAACCTTACTCTCAAGAGATTTAAACTCGAAAAAAACCNATCACAAATCTACCATCCCTAAAATGACCAATATGGAAGTCACTGTTATAACGGTTTCAACAGACAATTGCAAAATAAAAATAGTAAGTATTAACCTGCAATTCACCAAATTAAAAAATTTAAAAAGATGACATATCTAGACTTTTCAATAACAACCTAACCTTACTCTCAAGAGATTTAAACTCGAAAAAAACCATATATGGGCTGTCTAAAAACAATACCTTATGGCAATTAATTACTCAGAAATGAATTTGAGTAATTATCATAATATTTCACTAGAACATACCTTCCAACAAACTAGCAAACAACCAGACATATCAACCATTGCCCTAATCTCCAGTCTCTAAACAGAGATATATCATCAAATTTCATATAATATAAAGCAGACTCATACCACATGCCAATTATTACTACCTTATATGAGCAATTCAAAATAACACCTCAACACCTAAATTAATCAAACTAAAAGTGAAACAATAAAAATGTTTACTCTTTGGAGATATATAAACCCAACTCAAGTAAAAATTAATAATCAATCCATTAAATGTTATAAGAATGATTTATCAGCTAAATACCTAAGAAACTCATTAAAAAACATTAATATTTTACACTAATCCAAGCTAATACATGAATGAAAATTTTAAATCCCCTGATTAGCTACTACAATGCAAATCAAATAGTTGCTACTGATACATACACCTGCACATATTATTTGGTATATTATTAATTAGAAAAATAATCACAAATGCATGTCCAATATGGGTCGCCATATCTCTAATAAAAATAAAGTTTCAAACAAATAAAAATAAATTTTTCAAAATAGCCCTTAAATCATCTTGGTTCATGTGCAACAAGTAGCTCTATAATGACACTGGAATACCATACCTGGGTATATGGACCTATGACCAATTTAAAAAGTTTAACACAGGACTGAATACAACTGAAGGATCATTCATTATAAAATAGGGAGAAAAAACAAGAAATTGAAGACTGAAACGTGCCTTCCATAGCATCAGAATTATCCAAACTCCTGTACCACTCACTCATCATGTATTAATTAATTCATTATNAACTCAGCGGTTGCCAGAAACATTAATGAACAATAACAGCAACCATTTTACCATGGCCAACGGCGGCGGTGAACGGCGACCGGAGGCGTAGCCAACGTCCGCGCAGTGCGCTCCTCTCCGGGGAAAAATAGTGTGGTGTTTAATATTTTGTTACAGTAATTCGGTAGAAAATACTTATAAAGGTGATGACACTGTTACCTAATATCATCTGCAAACCGCTAAACATTATATATCAGGTCTCTCTCATAGACCTGATAATATAGATTACAGATCTATGATTTTCTGTCTTTTAAACAGCGCTCTTTATTTGTATTTAATATACCTTATTTTCTAACTAAATTCGGTTCTAATAAATTATTTTTCGACTAAAATATCTTTCTAGTCAAATATTTTTCTGCTCGAATAATTTTCATACATATATTTTCTGCCAAACTATTTTTGAACAAAATATAGATCACCATGTGAGACCCCACATTTTGTTATTTTTTTTAGAAATTGCTTACAATCTATTGCATTATCTTACAATCGATTTGAAATCCATGTTGAGTCCTAACGTTTTTGATGACACAGTAGGGAATTTTTTTAATAATAATTATATAATACCATGATAAATTAAATTTATCATTACCTTTTCCGTGTATTGAATATAGTTTTAAGTCATATTTTTACAATACGAATGAGACAGTTTTCATTCATGAAAAATAAAGAACAATAAAGTAAAGATAGATAAGGTAAAAAGAAATTATCTATTGACTAATTTTTAAATAAATACCCAATATAATCCTAGCTGCTGAACAGCAGGTACCTAAAAAAAATAATTCCTTTTATAGTTGTACCTTATTACCGATGTAAATTTGTTTAAATTAAACAGTAACATTTTTAACAAAATAAAATATTATGCATTGTTGTCTTGCTGTATGCTTCAAAATTTCAATGTTTGTATCAGCATCATCATAGAAAAATTCTGGGACTTAGGTAAAAAAGGACCAATCTAACTTTTAATAAATTTTAGGAAATTAAGAACAAATCAAATTGTTGGGTCTTTTTGGTATTAAAAAAGTAATTTTTCTAACATGGGCTTCTCAAATCTCACAATAATAATTATTGAGATACGACCTCTTACCAATAGTAAAATTGTATACAATTTCATATGATTGGGAGAGTGCCTAATTTGCAATACTATTGAAATAGGACCACAGACTACCTACTAGAGCACTACTGGTGAAAAATACACGTTCACGAAGGTAACTTTTCACGTGAATATTGGGTCAAGTCA
>CABPRJ010000527.1:80397-325064 GCA_902439185.1 Cinara cedri | reverse complement strand
ATGATTGTTCTTATTCTGATTATGCTGATTTTTATTATCTTGTTTATTTTTTCAATGATTATTATTATTATTGTGGTGATTATTATAATTATGATTTGTTTTATTTAGGTGATGATTTTTCTTATTCTGATTATGCTGATTTTTATTATCTTGTTTATTTTTTTAATGATTATTATTATTATTGTGCTGATTATTATTATTATTATTTAAGTGATGATTATTTTTAATTTGATAACGCTGATTATTATTATGTTTTTTTTTTAATGATGCCTATTGTGCTGCTGCTGATCATTATTATAATTTAAGTGATGATTATTCTTATTCTGAAAACGCTGATTCTTATTATGTTTTTTTTTTGATGATTCTTATTATAATTGTGCTGCTGATCATTATTAATATTTAAGTGATGATTATCCTTATTCTGATTATGCTGATTCTTATTATATTGTTTTATTTTTTAATGATTATTAATATTGTGTTGATTATCATTATTATTATTTAAGTGATGATTTTTCTTATTCTGATAACGCTGATTCTTATTATGTTTTTTTTGTTGATGGTTATTATTATTATTGTGCTGATTATTATTATTTTTATTATTTAAGTGATGATCATTCTTATTCTGATTACGCTGGAAAATCCATTATTAAATCATAATAATAATCAGCACAATTATAATAATAATCATTAAAAAATAAACAAGATAATAAGAATCAGCGTTATCAGAATAAGAATAATCATTACTTAAATAATAATAATGATCAGCAGCTGTAGCATAATAAGCATCAGAATCAATCATCAGTTTCATATTTTACCCAACAAACTACCAAAATTTCCCCCATTCCATCACCATAAATTTGTATGGACTTGGGAAAATTTTAGTGCCGGCCAATTTAAAAACGGCCGGAACGAGTTTTAAGAAATATACCGCAGAGGACAATCATATAAATTCTAAATTCGACAAACAGCCGAATCAGCTGATTCAGGGCCTAAAATATACATCAGATTTCAGGTGACACACTTTTTAATTCGGTCTATAGAGTTAATAGATTTTCATAGCTAAAAAAAAAAAAAAACCTATGGCAGGACGTAGCTCATTAAACAATAATGTCACTACGTAACTTATATATTAATAATATTTATACCTTAATAAGTGTATACTAATAATTATCGACACAAAAAAAGTAAAATTTTAAACAATATTACTAAAATAATATAATTTAAAATAAATACCAATGTATCGGATAGAGTGATCTCATTAATTGACCGTTATCATCTTCAAAAACATTTCTACATTAAAAACGAATACATACAATATTAAATTCGGTACATACATTTCGGGGGGCGCACTTGGATTTTTGTGGAACACGCTTCGTGTCGGGGGACACGCTTTTCTGGGTCCAGAGCTGATTGTTATGTCTGTTACGATCGCGAATCACGAATTGAGATCGAATTAGAATTCAGAACGGATTATGTTTCATCAACGTTACACCGTCCGTGATTATTGGGCGTCTAGTTGTGATATAATATATATTGATATCATAACATAATTATTAATTACATAACCTCAATAAGTATAACCGGCAGCGCTCGTGAGCAAATTGTGAGCTAAATCTGACTCAGTAAGCGATCGTCGATCTATTGGTAGGAGGGTAACAGTCGTCGGACCTGTTCTTCTAAGCTGTGACCTATAGTTTATAACTCGGTTCACACCATAAACCTGTAAACGTATTATCAGGTTTATGGTTCACACGATCAAATATTTTATCAAATTATCCATAACTAAAACTCTGTAGTGATTGGTCAAATATAACCCACGCAAATTTAATTTATACAATAATTATCATTGGTAGTACTATTGATTACCTATTGATTTATAATCAATGACAGTAGGTACTAACGAAGGTGTATTGATGAGGTGTTGTCATTCTGGACTCCTATACGTATACCGATTTGATTGGAATTTTTACCACAGTGTAGAGCGCGCTTCCTGTTCTATGTAGACTGAATTTTAAATACAGTTAAATGCTGAAAGTACTTGAATATTTTAAATTTTAATTATTTAAGTGTTATTTTGTTTTGTTTTTTTTTTTTACATTAAATTGAGTATTTAATAATTTTGTATAGAGTTGGTATAATATATTTTATCATGTGGCATAATATTTAGTGTAATTATTTAGATCTTAAATCTATAGGTAGGTACCTACATTAGCATTTTGGTTTTTAAAATATTTTTATCAAGTTAACACCAATTATAAAATATAATGTATGTATATAATATTTAGTATTTACACTTCTTTGGATGATTTCGTCATATTTGAAATCTTTAAATACTTATAATTGAATATAGGTAGGTAATTTAATAAAGCATAAACTAGTCACCATCAAGTTATTTTCTTAATTTGAATATAGTATATTATATGAATGTAATATCATTGATTATGTTGTATCTGCTATGTAGGAACTTATTAAGTGTAAATGAGGAGATTAATATTAATAAAATGATACATAGCCGGTATATTATTGAAGCATAAATAAAAGTGCGAAAATAGTGCGCAACGACTGACCGCAGACGAGCGAGTTACAATACCACACACCGCAGATAATATTAATAGTAATAATACCAATAATAAAAAAGACCGCCCGGCATGCACCTTATCAAGTATCTCATTTAGATATAAATTTTATAATACACCACAGATTATAAATACTAGTATTTATAATTAATAAATATATGAATAAATAAAATGTGAAAAATATTATTTAGAAAAAAAATGATTTACTGCGAGACACCTGTAAATAGACACTTACTATACTTGTATACTTCAGTTGTAGTTTAGTTTTTTTTGCTGAAATAATTCTCATTTTAGGTGGCTTTCTTTTTATTGTTTATTTTTACTCAAATCGTGAAGTGAATCGAGAAAAATAGCAGGGATCGCATCTGCTCTTAATGCAAGCTTACAAAATTCACATTGTATATCTTTTCCACCGGGTCCTTTTAAAGCCTTTTCCCTTATAATATAGTCATCGATAAAATGCAATTTGCAAACATGATCTTTTGCAGTCAGGTTTCGATGGTCTCGTGGATCTTTTTATTCCAAACTTCAATAAACTCCTGTTACAAACAGTATAAATTATATATAAATAAAAAAACGTTCATCTATAGAAATTCCTTAACTATAAAACATGAAAATAGTGGTTTTTTTTTTTTTTTTGATACTCCAATTTTTTAGAATATTTCAATCTGTATACATTGAATAAAATGTATATTAAATAGTGATAAAATATAAAATAAACCAATGATATAAGCAATTAAAAAATATTACTTCTGAGACTTAAATAATGAAATAGAATACAGTGAATGTATTGGTTTTTCAATGATGTTTAATTTTTTTTTTTTTTTGGTTCTGTGAACACATTTTCTATCAGAATTTCAATTCTCTAATTGAAAAATGACAAGAAACCTTGTTTTTACATTTTAGATCTTAAAAAAAAAAAACAAAGTACTTATGTAACTTCTGCATAAATAGAATTTTAAAACTATTTTGCTGAAACTATATAATATGACTATGTTTATTGTAAGATATATTTTTCTGTTTTCAATTATTATTAATATTTATTTAACATTTTTCTTTTCAAATAATTATTAGGTATTCGCTTATGAATTAGACTTTATTTAAATGTTTTTATCAAAAAATTTTCCTAATTGTTTATTATAACTTCAATATTTTATAATAATTAATATTTATATAAATCGTATTGTTCAGACAATGACTTGTCATTTTTTGATCGGAGCAAAATTTTTTGTAGAAAAAAAAAATCGAAACTTCAAACACCAAAATATGACTTTATTCGTCACTAACTAGATATTACTAGTATAAAACGCAACAAAAAAATAAAATTTAAAATTTAAAATACGTCTATTTGATTATTTTAAAGTTTATATTTAAAATGTTTATCTTTTCACGTTTTCGCGTTCGTGAATTTCGTGAATTTTAAAAATCCACGTAATTCACGGATTACACGGTCCCTAGCACGAAATTTTTAATTTCACGTGTAATAAGCAGCTTTAGTATTCACCTTGCACTATATTATTTAGCTCTTTGATTCAGCATAATTAGGTTTTATTTTTATTTGACAAGACTATACATTGGCTGGTTTAATTTGAGTCGTATTATTCTTCGTCTTATCGTTTCCAGGCTTTATATAGACGCCTTATTATATTCCTCTTTTACTCCATTAATTGGCTACTTATACAGCCGCGTCTGTTGCATTTACTAAGTCTTCAGTTGTGTATGTATGTTATGTATTTTCCAGGCGTGTTATTAAAAGAAGTGTATATAATGTGTGGATTTAAAAATTGGGTTGTTCGATTGTTAAGTAATCGGATTTGGAAATTTGTATTCCTTCACCATTAAAAATTATTTCTTTCTCATCTGTGTTAATTGTATTTATGGTCAGGCATTCTGGTTTGTTATATTTCATATTAGGTATGCAATTACAAAGATGGTTATTTTTTTTTCTTCTGCGGATAACTTTTCTGCCAGAGATCTTGCTCCAATGTTTAAAATTTCTAAAAAGAAATCTGACTGAGGAGGGTACTTTTAAGAGGTAATT
Source organism: Cinara cedri (assembly GCA_902439185.1). NCBI lineage: Eukaryota > Metazoa > Arthropoda > Insecta > Hemiptera > Aphididae > Cinara > Cinara cedri. The sequence goes on along the minus strand of CABPRJ010000527.1, from coordinate 320,447 downwards.
TTTCTATTTTCTCATAAAATACAAGTAACCAAAAATGTGTGAAATATTTTTTTACAATATTACGATTTTTTTTTCTATGGACAACTTTTCTACCAGCAATTTTGCTCCAACCTATAATGATAGTAATTTTTCTAAAATTAAATTTTACTGGGGAGGTATTTTAGATAGGTCTTTTATCGATTTTTTCCGGAGTTTTCTCAGTAAATGTGAAAAACCGGGGAAAACCGGGAAAAATGTAGAAAAAACAAGAAAATCGGATCAATATTAAACAAATATTATTAATGAAAATACATAATGCCTATTTAGTTATTTTACCATAATATGACATATATAATGTTGAAAAAGTGCTACTATCAACTGAAATTCGCTCAGAATCGTTTATTCGTTAGCAATGGTTTATCGTTGCTTACAGATATGCATTAAATTCTCCTCTGTATTCTATTCTTCCTAATTTCCAACCTACGATAGTGGCTACACCCGTCGCCATTATTCTAGAGCAGCTTTTCTAGATAGTATTTATAAAATATTCGGAATATATTTAGTAAAGTTTTCGGAATATTTTGGAAATACTATAGTTGTGAAGTATTCGAACATATATTCTGAATAGTTGCCGCTACCGTCACAGAATAATACAACTATTACTAAGTAGTACCAAGTAGTTAAAAAATACTGTACTTACTGTTACTGTACTTATACATGGAGGGTCAGGGTCAAAGGCGGGGAGTCCAAATTAAGGACGCTCGGGCCCCTGTCAACCCACCGTGCGACTGTGTCTACTTTAATATATGTTGGCCTCCCTTTGGCCCGCCCTGAGAAAAATCCCCGGCGCCGTCACTGCTCTGTACACATTAATTAAAACATTTATCTGTCTGTTTTGTTTTATATATTTGTATTGGGCTTGAAGATTAAAAAATAAAATCTTATCGATTATTTGCTCATTAGCAATGTAGTATGGTATTATCAATCAGCGGTTCCCAAACGACGAGTACTGCCGGCTGATGTCAAGTATAATATTTTAATAGTAGACTACTTTTAAGCATTATATTATACCTATGTATTTTAATACTATCATGTTTAGATTATTTTAACATAAAATTAAAATTAAAAAAATAACACAAGCAAATGTATAAGCTGCCGGTAGGTATATCCAGTCATAAAGTGACAATTAAATAAAGAAATATAATATTATGTTGTACAATACTAACATTTATATTTTTTAACCGAAAGCAGTGATGGAACTGTTTTAACAATATTTCCCCATTGCTGCTAAAATACTTATATATAATATATTATTTTTTTTTACACCGGTCGCGGGAAAAATAGAATATTACACTAAAAGTGATGCGAGATTTGGGAACCTCTGTATAACCTACATAGACATAATAACTATAATCACTTTTTAATCAAGAATATAAGAATATCATTAAAGATTATATTCTTAATTAGGTTTCTACTTATTATATTTCCTAGTTAGTTACTCGTATACCGTTTATAATACTCAAATTTAATATTAGTCCGTACCGCGTAAGTATAACGACTTGTTCGGTATATACATTTCAAACTTATCCATTAAAATTTATTGAAATTGTTGAAATTGGTAATTATTGACTAATATAAGCATGGCAAATTCGAATGTTGAACCCTTATATAACCAGGTATTATTTTTATGAATGTAAATTTATTTATTTATTGAAAATAAATGTACTTAAATGCGTTTTATATAATGTGTAGTTAAATTGTGTGTTGGGTTCGTATATCATTTTTTTTTTTTAAGTCTGTATTTTTTTAATTCAATTTTAAAATAAAACCATATTATATGGTGCATATCACAAGGACACTTCAGGTCAATTCCGCATGGGGATGCACAAAATATTAAAATTTAATTTTTTTTCCCGGAATTATGACTCGTCACTCCTCTCTGAAACACGCCTGACATAGACAAACTTATTATTTATTAATTTAGAATATAGGTAGTTACATATTTAGAATTTAGATTATGATAGTTATTTGTTTGCAAAAATACGTAGGTATTCAGTAGGAACCAGCTATTTCTTTATTCAACATAGTCAAAGCTAATATTATAACTTACTCCTATTAAGGGAATTGGATAACGATGTTGTCTTTCTTTATCGAACACATAATTAGTATGACAATTTCAGATTAGTTTCCTGGTAATCAGTCTGATCGATATTGTAAAACGATAAGAATTTAGAAGACAAATATTAATTCATCGTAAAAGTGTATTGGAGATTGATCTTGCCTCAGTTTAAAATTAATTCAATTTTTTTATATACTTATCAAATCTACAAATAATTTTATCCTCATATAAATCCAAGAATATTACGCGTGTTTGAAAAAAAAACCGGACATATTTCGGGTGAGCCACTGTTGATGAGAAGTTGGGAAGGTAGAGAGGAAATTTAATGTGTATCTGTAGGCAAATATTAAAATCGTTGCTAATTAAAAACGATTTTGAGCGGAGTTCGGTCATACACGTTTTGAAAGGCTGTAATATTTACGATTTGAAAATAATACATTTCGTAAATTTTCCTGTTTTTCTTATTTATTATGAAAACCATTGGGAAAATCAAAAAATGACTTATCTAATGTACAACCCTAGTTAGATTTCCTTTCAAAAAATTGCTACACTGGATAATAAGAGCGAAATTTCTGATAAAAAATCGGATTATTGAATTATTGGTTATCAAAAAACGACCTTCGTATGCACCAACTAGACAAAATTGTCTTTTAGAAAAGATACTATCATAAAAAAAAAATGAATATAAAACAATATATAAACGTATACAGACATGAATTAACCCACCAGTGGAAGGGTTAAACCCCTCATTTCGAATTACTACAGGAGTTAAATTCTTTGTTCAATTTATTCATATTAAAAATAATTGATGGTCAAACCTTCCTTCTCCAAAAATTATCTATACTCCATAGGTACTAACGCCTCCGTCACCCGACCTCACCAATATTCATTCATATAATATTTTATTTACCCAAAATAGTGTAATTAATACGTTCAAAAATAGCGCATCGGAGTTGGGTCCCGGGTTCAAAAATCTACAATAGTTGGGTCCCGATTTCCAGGTTTATGCCTGTAGTTTATTAGTCATCTAGTACCGTAATATTATTATATATAATAGTTTAAAAGCTTTTAGAAAAATAAAACACAATATATTCATCCTAATATCCACTCTAATATCTACCAGTTGATAAAAGTTTTAAGATGTACCCAAATAGACCTACTTACTTATTATTACTACCTACATTAAAATTAGAAGTGCAGAAAAAAACGAAAAAAAAAATTGTATTACAAATGAAAAATGTATAAATGATCAAATAACAGAAAAAAAATCACTGGTAAAATAGGTCCTAAGTTTGTAAAAATTAGAAGGTAAATGTTTTGTATTGCTTTTAAACTTTCGGGCCCAACTTGAATATTATACATACCGAAAGCCGGGACCAAATCAATATAGTACTCAAAACTTATTAGGACCAACTAGTGTACTACCTATCAAAACCGATATGATCCGGGACACAACTCGGATGTAGCCTGATGTTACTTTGTACTTTGTAACACGAAACAAGATTGGTCATAACGGTTAAAAATTGAAGTAGATAATATTTTATTGTACCTTTTATTCACGTATGAAAATGTACTACAGAACCTCACCTCTAATTAAACGTGTGAAGGTCGCTAAACCTTCATTAAAGATAACCGCCGTCCGCCACTAATGCTACTCTTGAAATTCAGAACAGGACTTCTCGTAGACAGAATAATTGAACAAATTTATATAATGCAATTGTTAATTTCATCAATTTGTCAGTTTTTATTTTATGTTTTTTTTCCGAATTTTTCCAATTATCGCGAAAATTGCTTGGAAAATCGAAAACATGATTTCCTCAATAGGTACACTAATTAGATCCGGAATACAACAAAAAAGACTCTTGTTGTTTGTCGTTAATGCCATTTTCGATTGGTGATTTCTGGTAGAAAAGTTGTTCACAGACAAAAATCATAATATCACATTGCACATAATATTGTCATTGTAAAACCAGTATATTCCTCGCTCCGTTCAGAATATGAAAATCGCATTGGTAGGCACAGTAAAATAACTATACCTATGTTATGTATACCATAGGTGGCCGTATTAAATTGTAATTTTATAATTTTTGTATACTAAATACATTTATGTATATATTTACAAATAACAATATTATGCATGTATATTCTATATTATCTCAGTAGTTGGTTAGTATTATAAAAGTATTTATATCAATTATTATTATGCATACTTAACAAATAGGTAGCATTTTAAGAGGGCGCTATACCCGTATATACTGTCTCAGTCCTTACTGACGGGCGATATAGTAAAATCTACCGCATTTACTACACGGTCTGCATAGAACTCGGTTAATTTTGGTTTTATAGTAAAAGCACCTATAATAAAATTGAAAGAGAATATTTCGAAAGCATGACGATGTGTTTTTCCTATTGTTCTAATTATTATTCCGGTTGTAACGTTCAATAAATCGTTTAAAAATAAAACTTAATCCATCGTTTTTAAATGACTGTAACATGTTATTGAAAAATTAACTTAAAAAAGAAACGCATTGTCTTGTCCTCCGGAATATTATCCTATTTTAATTTTATAATAAGCGCTATTACTCTAAAATCAAAATCAAGCGAGTTCTACGTAAATCGTAGATTTTGTTGAACCTGTTAGTTGGTTTGAGACAAAACATGCGGGTAAAACGTCCTAAATTGTATGGGTATATTGAAGATATTCTAGGTATAGCAATAATTGTAATTATATTATTTACAATTGTTTTAATATTATTTTATTATTTTAGTAGTATAATTTAATTTTATGTTTTTTCAATGTTGTTGAAAATTAATGTTGAGATAATAATAATTTAATTATTTTGTTTTTTGTTAGTTTTTAATGTTTTAAAATTGAATAATGTATTTATTTAATATTTATATTGATACTTTTTAAGGTCAATGTCTATAGTTTGAACCATTAACACAATATAATTAAATATAAATAATATATTTGTTACTTACTTGATAAGTAAAAACAATTGTATACAAGTACTATTTATAAGAACTAGGTATTATAGTATTAGATGATACTAATTACCTACATAATATTATATTTGTTTAAACTGTACAGTATAATTACATTTATTCAATCATACCTAATATATACAATGTGTCCCACCATGTTCGACGGATTTTTTTAGCGCTGTTTAGGTATTATTAATTTTTTTTAGATTTTTTTTTCAATCAGTTTATTTTCGAGGAGGATATTGATTTGAAGAAAAATTAAATTTTTATTTTCATTCCCTAAACACACAATAAAAATAACTTTAATCATTTACTTTCAAAAATGTTCAAAATATCCATTTTGTAAAAAATATTATTCTAAAAATGTTAATGTATCAAACATTCATATCCGAATAATAGTTTTTTAATTATAGCTGTTTTAATTTTTAGAAATAAGCATGAAAACAATTATAATATTCAATTGAAAGTAAAGAATTACCGTGTTGATTGTAATTCTTTATTGCACAACGTGTTATTTTATTGAATACTATTTGTTTTCACGCTTGATTAAAATCACTATAACTAAAAAATTATTCATTAAATATGAATGTGTGATACGTTAAAATTTGTTGAATAATATTTTTTACAAAATGGCTATTTTGAAAATTTTCCCAAGTGAATAAATAGAAAGTTATTTGTTTTTTGTCTTTAGGGGATGAAAATAAAAAATTAATTTTTCTTCAAATCGATGTCCCCATCAAAGACAGACCGATTGAATAAAAAAAAGAAAAAAAAAAAACGAAAAATTTGAATTTTAAGAAGGTTAAAAAAATCTGTTGAAAATGGTAGGACACAATGTATACTTGTTAGTTTTACTATCAATGTAGGTATTTTACTATTAGGTATATATATGAATATTATAATGAAAGTCTAATATATTAAACATCAGAACATATTATATTAACAAATAAGTAGGTACTTAATCAAGAAACAGGTATTTTCAAAGATTTATCTAAAGTAATTTTAATTTATTATGTTTTAGATATTTATAAATAATACTTTTGTGAATTCAGTAAGCGGAAAAAAATTTCCTACCTTCAATCCAGCAAATAAAAAGAAAATTACCGATGTTGCTGAAGGAGATAAAGTGAGATATAATTTGATTTTATATATAATATAGCTTATATAATATTAGATTTGAATTATATACACATCTATACATATGTAATATATATTTAAAATTAAATTATTAAGTGTAAAATTTGAATATAGGCTGATATTGATTTGGCTGTTAATGCAGCGAAAGCTGCATTCCAGCCAGATTCTGAATGGCGCACAATGGATGCTTCAGTTCGGGGTCAACTGATGTATAAATTAGCTGAACTGATAGATGAACACAAAAATGACTTGGCTTATTTAGAATCGTTGGATTGTGGTAAACCACTTCGTGATTCAGTTTCAGATATACGTTCAAGTGTTTCAGTTTTAAAGTATTATGCTGGATATGCTGACAAAATTCATGGAAAAACTATACCATCAGGTATACCTATATACAATTATAATGAATATTATTGATAAATCTATGTCTATATAAAATATAAACTTAAAATTTTAAAATTATCTTTATTTTCATTATTTATTTTTATTATTTTAAAAATGTTGGTCCAGTAAACAACTTGGGTAAATGATCACAACACCTGTATATTATGCTGTCTCCATCTTACAAACATACAACTTCTTACATAGCAAATTTATGTTCAATAGGACCAATTTTGTGCTGTTAGTTTAAAATTGAAGTAAATTGATCCAGTAAAAGTGAAAGCATTATCTGTCTGTACGTCAATTTTTTCTACATTTTAATTTTAAGTGAGATATAATAAGTGTGTGAAGTCATTATCATAATTTAGCAACTCTTAAAAATGTAAACACATATTGAAAATAATGGACATATGTATACAAATGCAGATGATGGTCTTACTTTAAAAATTTGATAATTGATCAATTCTAATATTAAAAATAACTGCATACATTTGTTAGACGATATCCTCTAAATCATTAGAGAATTAAGGGGAAAAATGTTTCATTTTTAATAATTATAATGTTAAACTAAAATGTTTGTCTTCTCGCTTAGAATCTTAATATATTTTAACATTAAAATGGGCTAAGAATATAAAAAAGGGTTGATAAATAATATATTATCATTTTTGTGTAGTCGTGTAGGTATTACTAATTATTAGAAGATAAAAGTAAAAGTAAAAATATTGTTTTTATTTTAGTTTAATATTTATAAAATTTTCAAATTTTCTTACTGCACTGGGATTTTTAAAATATTAGAGTAATGTAATATTAAAATTATTATATAATGTGTTAAATTTATCAAATGTTTATTTAAAAACATGGGTTAGGTTTATTATTATTACCTTACTTATTTAGATGGACCATACGTCTCATTTACAAAACTTCAACCTATTGGAATTGTTGGTCAAATAATACCTTGGAACTATCCAATTTTGATGATGTCTTGGAAATTGGGTCCAGCTCTTGCTACAGGATGTACAATTGTATTGAAACCAGCCGAACAAACTTCTCTTACAGCTCTGTACATAGCTGCATTATCAAAAGAAGTGAAATTTAATATATTATACTCTATAAATAATTATAACTATATAACTGTATTATAACTAATAAATTATAATAAATAAAAAAAATTGACTTTATAGGTTGGATTTCCCGACGGAGTCGTAAATGTTATTCCCGGATATGGTATAACAGTAGGTCAAGCTATATCTAGCCACCCTGACATAAACAAAGTGGCTTTCACGGGATCAACAGAAGTAAATTAATTATACAATTTCCCTAAATTAATTTGTTTTTGGGCATGATTTAAGTAGATATGATAAAATTAATGCTTAAAATGTTTAGGTTGGAAAATTAATCATGGCAGAAGCAGCAAAGTCTAATTTGAAACGTGTTTCATTAGAACTGGGCGGTAAAAGTCCTCTTGTAATATTCGATGATTTTGATGGTAAATAGTTTTGACATATGTTTTAAAATTTGTTTCTATTGAATTTGAATTTTGCAATTATTTATAATTTTACTTATTTGATTTATGGGTAATTTTATACTACTTACGCAGTTGATGAAGCTGTAAAAATTGCTCACGATGCTCTATTTCCCAATATGGGCCAAAGTTGTTGTTCTGGTACGAGAACATTTGTTCAAGAAGGTATTTATAATGAATTTGTGAAAAAAGCGGCAAAATTGGCATCTGAAAAGAAAGTTGGTGATCAATTTGATCCCGATACAACAATATGGCCTCTGGTAATATTTAAACATTTTTAAAACTTTCTATAATTGTTTGTGTATGTCATTGTTTTATTATTGTAATAAAGGTAAAAAGATAAAGAAATTAAGTATAAATATGGAAGAGGATTAAATGGGAAAAAAGGGTAGGTGCTCAGATCAATAATTGATTTATAACCTATAACCTGATGTACAAAGAGTTTTGGAGTCATGAATCTGAGAATAGTGACAACAATCAATAAATAAGAACATTTATCTTACCTGCCCACAGTATTCGAATGCTAAGGTCACCTCAGTTATCTGTAGGTATCCTCGCGTACTCAATGAATAGTAGGATAGGTATGAATAGTTGGCAGTGACAACTCAATTAAACATTATAATTTAAGTACCATTTAACACTCAAAAAATCTGTGTACCACTTAAAAATCAAAGGTTAATTAATTCAAATTAGGATACAAAAAAGGTTTATTAATTTAAATAGATATTCAAGGAAATTAAACATGAATGATTAGATGCTAAAAGTTGGAGCTAGATATTCGAAAATGATATAAGATAAAGGTTAAGTACACCTATGTGTTTCAATGGAAGTTCTCGACAGAGTGGTCTTTAAAGAGATTTTTCGTGCAGTCAAGGTTGAGAAGAACCTTTTATTCTGAGGGGAGTGAAGAAGCTTATGGTTTTACAAAGATGTTTTTTTTCTGTGGACAACTTTTCTACCAGAGGACTAGCTCCGATTTTTTCGTATTTTACGTATAGCACCTTTTCTACAAGGAAATCGGTATAGGGAGGTATCTTAAAGAAGTCATTTTTCTTATCTAAATATCTAAATATCAATTATTCAACCGTATTTTAATCTATTAGTTACAATGTTTTCGGTTAAAAATATAAATAATTCTTCACAGGTGTGTAGTAATAATAATTTTACTAAGTATTAATAATCTAATATAATATATTGCAAATATCTTGAAACATATCATAACATTTTAGGTAGATGAGAAGCAGTATAACAAAGTCTTAAGCCTGATTGAGTCTGGTATAAAGGAAGGAGCCAAAGTAGAAGCTGGTGGTTCTAAAGTAGGGGATACAGGATATTTTGTTTATCCAACTGTATTTTCAAATGTGACTGATGATATGAGAATTGCTAAAGAAGAAGTAAATATTATTATATTTACTAATATATAATATATATTTAGATTAATAAATTGAAATAATATATTTTATAAAACGAAACTCCTTTCAAAGATTTTCTTGTTTTTTTTTTTTACTTTTGATTAACCATGTTAATGAATTTTTAGAAATGTAGAGGAATTACTAATACTAATTTGATTCGATTAAGATAAATAATAATAATAAAAACATGCGCTTTATGTTATAGTTTGTACTAAAATGTATTATTATTACTATTGCTATTATTAATAATTACTAAGTTCTAATTATATATATATTACTTTTGTGATGAACAATTCTTATTACCTACTTATATGAGAGCTTAAATAATTTTATTTTTAGAGTTTGAGAATTTTTTGAATAAAGTTAAAATAAAATCTGTCATTTCAATTTATTATACTTTATAACATAAAATGACTCAAATAAATTATTACTATCCAATTCTAAGTTTAATTATCATTCTATTCTTATTTACAGAGTGTAACAGGAATATTTGATATTTTTACATTGTAGTTACATGTAAAATTGTTAAATGGTCCTGTTATACCCTGAATATAGGTAGGTAGGTAAAAATATTATATAATAATTTGCTTTTAACTCCAGTTTGATAATATGATATTATCTGATATATCTGATTTTATTTTGTTATAGATATTCGGGCCAGTTCAGCAGATTATCAAGTTCAAAACACTTGATGAAGTAATTAAACGTGCAAATAATACTAACTATGGATTAGCTGCTGGAGTATTAACTAAGGATTTGAGTATTGCATTAAAGTATATGGAAAATGTGAATGCTGGGTCAATGTGGTAATTAGTTTTATATTTGATTGAATAAAAATCATCTTAAAAAAAAAATAGCTTTCGGTAATTAAATTCAATTAAGTATGTGTTTTGTTTCATAATAAAACAAATATCAAATTTATCTGATGTTCGGAATGTGGCTTTATTTTTTAATAAAAACTCGCATAATAAATTTAATGATCTATTGTTTGTTCTAAGTGAAAATAAAATACTTAGATATCACTTTTTTACTCAATAGGATTAACTGTTATAATGCTATCACGCCTCAAAACCCATTTGGAGGATTTAATCAATCTGGATTTGGTAGAGAATTGTAAGTTTTTAAAATTATTTTATACATGCGATAGTTATTGTTATTATTGTACAATTATGTGTTTTGGTTTACAGAGGTGAAGCTGGTTTACATAATTACTTGGAAATAAAAACTGTGTCTATCAAAAAATAAGTCAACTTACAGTAACCTAATCTATTTGAATATTACTTATTTTTTATTTTTAAACAATTATTATTATTAATATAAATTAATTTTAAATAAAATACCAAATCCTCTATGTCAGATAAAACAAATGTTTAATTTAAAGATATTTTAGATACGAATGTATGATTGAGTATTTAATAAGCAATTATTATGGAACAAAATATACAAATATATTTCGATTTAATTCTAATAAATGATAATTATTTATTTTCGTATAGATGACAGATTAAATAATCGATCTATAATGACACAAGTTGCCATCAACCGAACTCCACTCAGAATCGTTTTCCGTTAGTAAGGGTTAATCGTTGCGTACAAATATAGATTCAATTTCTGATCTACTAACTTCCCAACTTCTCACCTATGATATTTACTATATCCGTCTCCATTATCCTATGACAAATTTTTTAATTTGTCATTCATTATTTTGTATTTATTTAACAATGTATCTAAATACATTATCGGTTCACTTTTGCAGTTCATCATTAAAAAAAGGATTATAACAAATAATGACCTATTTATCATTTATTGTATATACCACATTATCACGTCTAAGGTAAGTTATCAAAGAATTATATATAAGTTCAATATTTTATGCAACAGAACTGTATTATATGGAACCGATAAAGATATTTATATAATAGTTTATTGAGGATTGACTCAATAGTACACCTTATCAAGCTTTTTATATCGATTGTTTATGCAACCCGGCATAAGTATATGAAAACGATTTACCTATACGTTAAAACGCGTCTAAATTATAAAAACTTCAAACTTCAAATGAAAAATCTGAATAAGCGCGTAAAACTAAAAGGAAAAATTCTCACTGTGTTATATAATATTGATTAGGGAACTTGCTTTAGTTGTGTCGATCGCTCGTGTTTGTTCTGACAACGAATTAAGATACATATAGGATACGCAACGAGTACTTATCATTTGCTAAATTTCTTCGTACTTGAACTAACAGTTAATGCCCGAATGTGACTGTAGCGATTTTTGTACTATATTCTGGTTCATTAAATGTGAGCGCTGAAAAAAAACGCTACCAATGGCAATTTTTGATTGGGGCTAGATAATTTATGTCACGAATAAAGATATATATCGATTCGTGATTTATATCATAATGAATGCATGAAATATGAATTAATATATTAATAATAGAAAACTTTAAATTTAAGTACCTACATTAAATACCAATTATTGTCACTTGCCAGTATAACCTACTTTCATTCTTCAGGGTCCCTTTGGTAAATTATAGATTAAATACAAATATTAATTATTTGATGAATTTGATCACTTAAATACAATTTTTTATTACATGGCCATAATTTATTAATTAATATTATTATGATAGAAATTAAGTATTCATAATTAATACTAAAACTATTATCTAATTTAATCAATGAGTGGCAATTGGTACACAAAATTTAACAGATATAATAATTAGTTCTTGTTTTTAAGTATTATTATTTAAAACTCTGAAAATGTTAACAATTATAACTCAAAAATACCACCAAATATAAGTATTACTGACTGTATTAGTTAAAATTTTCGTCACTGATTAGTTTCAAGCGCTCTGTGTCTATTCAATGAAAAAGAACTTCCAGGAAAATAAAATTAAAAAAAAACGGTACCTATGAAAACATTGTTGTATTTTTTATAGGCTGGAAACTATCGGTTGTTACGTTGCAGCCGGGTGCAGATAGCGGTCGTACGTTGCACTTGGGCGACATTACTTTAAGAGCGCACATCACGTAGCGCGATTTTTTTTAATATCTCGTAAACGATCGTGACCGCTATAGTATATATTTAGGAGGTAATGGTTGCCTTTCCGAATGTCCGTCACACAATGCGACGTATTGTTATTATTATTATTATTATTACCATTACGTTCATTACTCATGTACACCTTTATGTATATATATATAATATTATAAACCCACACGCCGAAACGATATAAAACTAAACAATAAGAAATGCTTGACAATTTAACATGAGGTTTATAATAAGTTGTACTTAGTGTTCAACAAGAAAAATTGAGTTTAATGTAGTATTTGTTTTTATAAACATTTTGATATCAAAGTTTGACGAAAATCGTTTAAAAATTACGGCTTTATAAAACATGTGTAACCGAACTCTGCTCAGAATTATTTTTTGTTAGGAATGATTAATCGTTGCATAAAAAATACATTCATAACCCTCTCTTTCTCTCTCTCTCTATATATATATATATATATCCTACCTCTCCAACTCCTCACCCTCAATAGTAGCCCACACACAGTACGAAGGATGTCCGTCTGTTTTAAGTTCAAATGTTGTCGAACAAACTTCGCTCATTATTGTATTTCGTTAGCAACGGTTTATTGTTGTGTCAGATATAAATGTAATAATTCTATGTAATCCATCTTTTTAACTTCCCATCTACAGCAGTGGCACACCCATCAGCGGTATCAGCTTTTTTTTCACGCACTTACTTATTTTATTGTCAATGATCTCAGATGAATACACACTTCACTCCAGTATAGTAGGTACGTTTTATATCCGTTGCTCGTAGCTATGCAGGGTGATTTATTGGGAAATAATAATGTTATTGGGATACTTATGCATTTAAAGACGAACACTTATATCTCACACGCAACTACTGCACTAGCACAATTCGACTCTATAGAGTAGAATTTTCGAACTACCTAAACATATAATATTACTAATATATTGATTTATCGAACACAGCGAGAATGAATATTTTTAGAAATAATTTTCAGGAGGGCGTAATACATAGCTGTATAAATATAATATGCAGGTGAGTATCAGTAATTCTTACGAATCGAAATTGTTGAACGATTCACATGTAACATAAGTAAATCGTTTGCATTTATTTAACTGGAGTTGTATAACATAATATTGTATTCGTGAAATAGATACCGTGAGAATAATATGAAATATTTTGTATATAATAATACTCGTACAATATATGTTTTAAACACACAACGTAACGTGATAGTTTTTCCCGTGTTTATTTTGCTACCGGTCTCTTTAATGATCACGTGAGTGATGAATGTTTATGGTATTCTACCGTATAATATGCAGCTATATAGTTTTATTTACCGACGTTGTACAGAAAAATAAATAAATAAGAAATGTAACACGATTATTTTTCTAAAGACGATTCAGCGGATATCCGTGTCCGATTAATACTGTCGAATGTTACGTCATGACAAAATTATATATATATAAAAAAAAAATAAACTGTACAAATGAGTTAGTTAAAGACGTTTGTCGAAAATATCATTATTACTTTTCCTGTACGATTTCGAGCGTTCATTTTAAGTCATTGTAGTCAAATTTGTTAAAAAAAAGAATAGAAATTATTAAAATTAACGTACGTTGTTCCAGGCGAAATGTTCCATTTTTTTTCAATATTTAAGGTACGCAATTTGCATGTATTTGTGCGATATTGTATTTGCGGAAAAACGAGACATTATTGTTTATAAACTCGGCTAGAACATCGATGTCGGGCCATTATAAACGTTTACTATAGTTATAATATTCGAAGTGGTTTTTATTTGTCTCTAGACAAATTATAATACGCTCCTACAATAGTTTTTTCGAATTTTCCGCATGATAGTATTATTTTAGAAAAACTTCTACTATTTGTTTAGACTAATATTTTAATCTCTTGTTGAAAAAAACGTCCTAGGATAATGGGAACGGGAGCAGCCATTGTTATAGGTAATTTAATGTGTGCCTGTAAGCAACGATAAACCATTGCTTATGAAAAACAACTCTGAGCGGAGTCCAGTTGATAGCGATGCTTTGTCAACAATATATATGCAATTTTATAGTAAAATAATTAAATAGGCTTTATATATTTTCATTAAAAATATTTGTTTGATGTTGTACCGATTTTCCCAATTTTCCTACGTTTTATCTGATTTTCCCATATTTTATCCAGGTTTTTCACATTTACTGGGAAAACTCTTGAGAAAATCGAAAAATGACCTCTTTAGAGTATCTCTCAACACCAATTACTTTTCAGAAAAAGTGCTACACTTAGAAATCCGAGCAAGTCTTCTGGTAGAAATGTTGTTAATAGATAAAAAAATAAAATAAATAAATATCTATGTAAAACCATAAGCTTCTTCACTCTTTTCAGAATTTCAAAAAGTTCACTATTATGTTATTATATAGTATGTATTTGTTTAGAGTTCCGCCTTCTTAATTCTTTACTTAGTTAGGTTAATATATTTTGGTATTAAAATGTTTAATTTCCTCCAACCTGATGAAGAGATATTCCACTTTTAAGTTTAGCTATGGAGAGAGTAGTGGAGCATAATTTGTGCGGTGGCATAACACATTGCGTTTTGAATAGTGCTTCACTACTAAAAAATTCCAAAAAAGTTAATATTTTCCGAGATATCGCAATGGGTATATCTTCGTAGAACACGCTGTATATATATATGTGTGTGTGTGTGTGTATGCATTTATCGCCATCTCCCCCGCTCCCATTATGAATACTCAAATACGTTACTGTAGATATCGTACAATTGTATCAGTGTAATAATTCGCAGCTTCCTATTCCATCTTAATTTCTTTAAAAGATGGTCCTGAACCTGCAGTTTATTGTATATTTAGGTATATAATATAATCATGATACCCGGATTTTTACGGCATTGACCGTTGTATATTATAGCCACATATTATACTCGTATTTTTTTATAATGACATTATAACTATGTTCTATTGTACATTCGTGAATTCATATAATAATACTTACGTAATTGTATAATATGTATTAGTCGGTTGTTTAATGGAATTCGTATAATGTATGGATAACGATTTAAACGGTAACTGCAGTAGGCACGGCAAAACCCTTAATCTATTATCACATTAACATTTCGTTCGTTAATTTACAGATGAACTCGGTAGTCGTTGAGTTTAATATTACACTGCTATACCTACCTAAACTCGTCTCATAAATGCGAATTAAAAGCGCGTTTATACGCATTCGACTTTCAAATATATTAAATCAACACGCGTACCTATTGGGTCAATTCGAAACAATTCTACGCAGACGGACGAGAGGAGTTTTCATGACGGCGTATATAATGAAATGTATAATTTGTTCGTAAATTGGATTAATAAAAACACGGTACTATCAGGCCCGGATTAAGGATTGTGGAGGCCCAGGGGCCCATATTAATAAGAAGACTTATTCTATTAAAATGAAACAAATAGGCAAAAAAAAAGGCATCAAATGTTTGATTCAACTTATAATATAGTGAGCCCGGGAGACGTAGCCACTCTGCCCTCCCTCTTCACCTCCTCAAAACACCGACTAAAGAAAATTACCTTTCAGAAAAAGTGCTATAGTCTTAATTTTGCAGCAAGTTTTCTGGAAGAAAAGTTGTTCACAAACACACAAAAAAAAAAATTAAAACACATACATCATAGTAAAACCAATATATCCATTGCTACGCTTCGAATCTAAAAAGAGCTGTTACTAGGGACTGGAGCAGCCACTGTTGTTGGTGGAAAGTCGGGAAGATAGATAACATAAAGTTATTTAGTTTATATCTGTACGTAAAGATAAACCATTGCTAATGAGTATTGAAAAACGATTCGGAGTGAAGTTCGGTAAGACATATCTTTAATTACCGTAATTTTTAAAATTTTATATTAAAATGTTTACGATAAAAAACTAATGCATAATACTCAAATTTGTTTTTTAGATCACTAAGTACAACTTATAATGTGCTTTGTGTTAAATTTTTAAGTATTTCTCGTAAGTCATATAATTTTAATAACAGATACCTACCAAATAAAAACACATTTAAAAAAGAGCTGATACTGGGGGTGGGAGCGACCACTGTTGTAGGTGAAGAGTTAGAAAAGTAGGATACATAGGATACATTTAATTTATATGTGTAAGCAACGATAAACCATTGCTTGGAGAAAGCCGATTCCGAATCTAGATAACTTTCAGAAAAGTTGATACACGTAAAAATCGGAGCAAGTTTACTAGGAAACAAAGTGTCCACAGACTAGAACAAAGCACAAAGATCAAAGATGAAGAAATAGACAGCATTTTAAAACCAAAAGTTCCCTTGCTCCGTTCGGAATCTAAAACATGAAAATATCAAATACCTATAAATCTATAAATAGCCTAAAAATTGTTAGAATGTTTTGAAAATTTTACCACGTCTACAAAAGGCTAATATAAGTGTTTTGTGAGAACTACAGGTTTCTACAATAATTTTTAAACTAATTTAATAAAAACCAAAATGCTATACCGTATACTCTCCCGTATTTTCTTACGATTTTTCGGGGTTTTCGTAATGTATAGGGAAAATATACTGAAAATCAAAAAATAATCTTCTTATTCATAAATTAGATAAAAATTGTTTACAGAAAATATGCTGTTCTTGAAATTTGGACAAAGATTTCTAGACTTCTGGTAGAAAAATATATTAAGTAATTAAATTGTTACCACGTAATTTGAAAAAAATTGTGTTTTTCGTCTTTTTTGGTTTTTCCTAATTATTATGAAAACTACTTTTGTATTATGTACTTGTGCTTTATTTAGTCTGTTTATCTAAACTTTTCGTGTTGGTTCTGCCAAAAATGGAGTTATATGTTATAATTTAGTTTATAATTTTTATTAAAAATATGTTATTTAGCAATAAAAAAGTATCAAACTTAACTTTTTGTTTTAGTGTTTTATAATGTAGTAGAGCATTTTCTTGTCGCTCTATTTTTTCTTAAGTTATCCATTATTAATTATAATTATTTAAAAGTTTTTAATTATTATGATGATTAGAAATTAACAAATAAATTGTAATCACATACCAACCAAAATTAATCGTGATAATCGAATTCATCGGCAAAATGTCTAGAGATTATTTATCGTTTTAATTATCAAAGTAAATTATCACAAATTAATTCAAGAATACCAAAAATCGATAATTTTAATATTTGTGTGATAATTTATAAATGTCACACGGGATAAATTATTACAGCGATTCAAGAATAGGGTCCCAGTTAATAAAATAATATAATTTGATAAGATTTCTGCTAATTTTAATTTATGAATGCATTTTTCTAGATTCTGAACGGAGAATTTATTGGTTTTTTACAATAACGATTATATTTTTTTTTTTCAAATCTGTGAATAATTTTTCTAATACTAAATCTTTCCTTTATATTCAAATACAGTACCTTTTCTAAAAATAAATTTTATCTTGGTGTTAATTTAGGGATGTTATTATAGGATTTTCCAAGTGGTTTTTTATAATATATGGGATAAACCAAGAAAAATGGGAAAATTTACGAAATTTATTATTTTCAATTATGTTTTTTTGTTGTAACTCAGTTAAAAATATTCGTAGAGACTTAAAATTTGTACAGGAAACTTATATTTGCTTTTTTTATACGTGGTAAAACAGGTTTTCAAAACATTTGAGTTATTTATAGACAATTTAATTTCGGGAGTTTTTACGTGATTTTTATTCGATAGGTACTCCGGTGGATAAAATTGTGAGACCATGAAATGATATAATGGTACAGTTATGTAGGAATAATAGATTATGTAATAATTTAACCTTACGAAATCCATCCGACTGTTTTAGATATACTTGCGCGGACAAAGTTATCGTATGTGTATATTATTGTAATTATTGTATTATTATTATTGTAATCGTATCGAGCCGGTAAAACCTATCTCAATATAGGCTCGTCGAGTCATTACAATATACGTTTTAGAATCCGCGTACAATAATAATAGGTACACATAGGCCCGCAAATCAAATGCAAGATTAACGAGCGTCTTGACCCCAGCTGGTATCTTGGCCGTTGTACACTATCGAAAAAATCCGACTAAATACTTATTGCATATTATTATTTATTATACGCGCGCCAGCTCGCCGGGTGGTCTACGGAACTAAATACAATCACTCGGGACGTAGACGTACTCGATCAACACTCGAGCTGGTTGTAATAATTAACGTTTTATTTGATCGCGTAACACTATAATATCGTACATGCAAGATATATTAAACAAAGTACATAGGTACCTAAGTACATAAAAAAAAAAAAATGGAAATAATAAACCAAAAAGAGCTGACATTGTGCTGACGGCCGTGTTATCTACAGTGACGGCGCGTGAAAAATGTAATATGGCAGACGGCTAAGGGAAGAATGTTTTCAAAAAAATTAAGCGTATCATTCAAATATTTGATCAATTATGAAATGATTAATTATGTTAATTATTATTAATAATGATATTTGTTGCAAATACATGTATACGTCATGTTTTATCACAAACAAAAGTGAGATTACACATTAACCGTGAACCGTTGTCAGATTGCTACTAAATTTAAAATTAATAAAATATCACGCTGAGGGCCGTTCTCAACAACGTAAAAAGAGGCGTTCATCTGATTTTTAAACTAAGTTAATGGTTGATAACCTGATAACCGACCACGATTGGTCGATTATCTTATAAACTTCGTTTAAAAATCAACGTTTACGTTGGGGAAAACGGGCCTGAGACGTGTATCTTTCGTGCATTTATTTTTGCTAACACTGCGATATCTCCTCCCCCCGTTCATACAGTCATACATCCCCGTCATCAATAATGAAGCATTTTTGTATGTCTTAGCCGATTCGGTGGCGATTTACTGGTTTTTAGACCGGCGATTACGATATAGATTAAATATAAATAAAATACATATAGGTATTTTTCACCAAACAAAAGCATTGTAGTCTAATATTTGGATATTAACGAACGATTGAATCATAAATTATTATTTTTGTTTACGATAAATACGATGTAATACGAATAATTTTAAACTTATACATTAAAAAAAAATGATTTTATTTTTGATATTTTTTGTGTAAAAAATTGTGGTAAGACAATCATTATAGGTATTAATAACTAGTAGATTCCGAGCGTAGCGAGGGAGCTATTGGTTTTACTACGATGTTTATTTCTTTTGTTTTATTTGTTCTAGTCTGTGGGCACGTGTTTTCTTAGTAAACTTGCTCCGATTTTTAGAAGATACCTTATTTATTTACTTTCTAACGGTATCATCGCCAAAACTTTTGAGCTATTTTTGAGTTTTTAAAGAATTTTATTTTTTGGGAGTTTTTTGCTGTAAGTCAGTTATAAATACACGCAGAGATTTAACATTTGGTAATAATAAATATTGGACTTATATAGACGTGGTAAAATTTTCAAAATCATCGGACGACTTTTTAATTTTTTTACAACGGTACTTTATTTTTTTTTTTTATTCTATAGACCACTTTTATCCTAGAAAACTTGCTTCGATGTATAAGTGTAGCACCTCTTCTGAAAGTCAATTTTATCTACTTGATAAATACATATGTCATTTTTTGATTTTCGAAACAGTATTTAAAATAAAAACGATTAACTGGAAAAAAAAAATACGAATTTTTCACGATTTAGTTATTTTAATTAAGTACCTACCAAGTTTTCTAGCACAAATATAGTTCTAATTGAAAAATGACAATTGACCACATTTTTGTTGAAGTTTTTGTTTTTTATAAATGTTTTAAAATCAAATTTTATTTAAAATCGCAAACAAAATAACGGCACTTCAAACTATGTATTATCGAACTGCGCTCGGAATCGTCTTTCGTCATCAATGGTTTATCGTTGCTTACAGATATAAATGAAATAACCTTATGTATTTCACCTTCCCCACTACCCCCTTCTACAACATTGGCAGCACTCATCCACAGTATCAGCTCTTTAATCATGATATCGATAAATTAATATGAACGCCGTTTATTTTATTTATGGTGACAATTTACTGCCCCCATAAAATCATTCTTAAAGTCAAATTATGGGGGAATGGCAAACAATTTGCATTTCGGCATTTTTTACATTTTATTCAATAAATAACAAACACAATTTTTGTCACACATTAATAGAAAAAACTTCATAATTTTTAATACATTTTTTTGTTTAATTCATAATAATTATTACAATTATAGTAATTTATACAATTGCCCATTCATATTTAAATATTATACTCATTTTTTTCATTTGGCGATAAAAGGAATCGACCAATTTTATGATTTGGCAGGAATCGGCGAAAAGGAAAATGTATATGTTTTTGGAAGAAACCGGCCATGCCCGATATATAGCTATAGATTAATTTAATTTACATCATTTACACAATTGATCAAATAGGATTCTGAACGGAATTCAGGTAAAAGTGATTTACAATGCCGCGATTTTACGATTTTGTCGAAATTTCAAATAAAAACTTTATACAATATAACTACTACACTTTTTTTTTACCACTAAGTACATATACCTTATGTATGGTCAACCTTACATCAAATTTTAGAACACTTTTTAGGAGTAAAAATAATGTATTCACATAAAACCAAATAAAAGTAAACGTCTATAATAGGTTAAATTTAATGTTTTGTACAAATTTTAGGTCACCACGATTATTTTCAACCAAATTGAATATAATAATATCGAAGATAATAAAACCATTATTGCGTATATTTTCCGTATTTTTCTTCGTGTTAACCAATATTATTAAGAAAACTACAAGGAAAATACACTAACTAAACAAAATTTGCTTTTAGAAAATATGCTACACTTGATTGGAGCATGATTTTTAGTACATGATACAAAAATGATACATTTACAAAATACATCATAGTAAATCATGCATCATAAAACCAATGGAACAATTGGAACATTAGGGTAACAGCTATAATTTTGTACGGTACCTATCAGGCGTCTCTTGTACCTATCTATTATAGTTTTTTAAAGCGAATGACCGATAATCATACGGTGTATTATGTTTCCTATACGAGTATAACATAACATGCCAAATAATTCGGTAGTAGTAGCTAGGTATATGGTACAACACATATAATATAGTTGCGGTGTCGTGGTCTCCGTAGGTACGTAAATTCTGTTATTCGTTTTTATAGGTGCATTATAAATTATAATATATAGGTATATTAAGGTATAATATATAATAATAAAATATCTATAGGTACCTACATACGCGTACGAATAACAATAAATAAAAACGAAACAAAAAATTTAAAAAAAAAAAAACAAAACAAAACCAATAATAATAGACCATCGAATCTCACGTAATAGGTATACGGTAAAAAACCGTTAAAAAAAATTAATATTACGTATAATGCGTACTATTATATATATGTATATGAGTACTATTTTCCTTTTAGTATTAAGTTAGTATGAAATATAGAAATAAAAATGGAATAACTTTTATCTACTTGCAGTTTATATTTTTATTGGTAATAATTATAACATATGTACAGACAATAATTTACTTTTTAGGATCAAACAACAAATGCAAATATCTCAAATCTATTGTAATTCCATCGTAAAATTTGCCCAAGTTGTCTGTATTACTTCATTCGCCCAAGAAAAAATCATAGCCTAAAAGCAAATGTTCTCCGAGAAACCAATTACAATTAAAAAAATTAAAATGTGAAGTAAGTGAATTGTTATCATTGACATTAGATTTTATTTGAATAATGACAAATATAAAAATAATTATTTTATATTTTAGTTATATATGCCGAATTCAAATGAGGATGAGAGCTTTTTGGACTTTGTTGTTATTAGGCTTATTAATTATTTCAAACGTTAAGTGTAATATTTTCAATGTAGCGTTTAACATTGAATTAATGTGTCTAAATCCAACTTTGTTAATCATTCATAATTTTTATTGTTTTCTTAATAATCTCTAAATACTTTCAGCTTATAACGTATATATAAGTACTATATATTACTTGTATGATAGTATTAACATTAGGGGACGAATTGTCTGTTTATACAAGGACGAGGTGCCCTCTTGTCATGCCGTAATTCAAACACAAACAAAAAAAATGATTGTATGAAATTATCCATATTGTTATTTATTTATTCTTAATGTCTTTATAAAGGTTTTTAAATGTAAAATATAATATTGTTAAGTTGTTACACAATACATTTTCAAAAGTATTCAAAAATCTAATTTGCATGTAAGCAAAATCTAATAAGACAAATAGATATTTTATACCATTAAGATTATAATAAAATTTATTTTAACTTAACTACCACCTACATTAATTTTCATTTTAACTTTATATTACTAAAAAAAAATGTACAAATTGTAGTATAAAAATTCATTTATTTTATTATTAAAAACTGAAATAGTTTTATTAATAAAAATATTTTGTTGATTTTATATAAATATAAAATTATCTAAATAGACTGAAGTGTCTCAAATACTACTAAAACCAAATAATAGTTTTTAAAATTATGTCAATACAGTGTCCTATTACAACAACAAACATTTTCTTTTTATTTAAGATTATTTATTTTGTTAATACACTGAGTTTTTTTAATTAATTATTATTATTTAAAAGTAATTTAAAATCTAAATAGTTTTGCATAATTTGTTAGTTTGATAAAAGACAGAACACATAATTAACATTTAATGAAGTTAAAAAATATTAAATGAAAATTAATAAAAATTGTATTTTTAGATTATGGTAATTACATCAGTGTCCGTGAAGAGTATGGAGTATGAGGAAGAATACGCCATTGGTAGTAATTTTAGAAATTAATAACGCTATATGTAATGTCCTAGACTCTCAATGATCCATCAAAATATCTTTAATGCAATTCTTATTTTCAATTATTGGTGAATATATTTTTTTTAACGTATCTACTATTGTGTAAAAGAACATTAGAATAAGAATTTAAAAAATGTATATTGTTTTATTCAAGTAAGTAATTAATTGTGTTTTGTGTAGGTATATTTCTAACATTATTATTATTATTGTTAGTTTTATTATGTTAATAATACCCATTCTTTGACATTGTTTTCAACAACAATATGATTTAAAAATAGATAAACATAGAAAATGTATTTATAACTGTAAAGAATTGACTATTAAGTGGAATATAATTATAATTTGTTTTCTTTTGAATATTTAGTTAGGAAAATAAGAAGGTAAATTGCAATGTAATTAATTTAATTTTCATTAAGAAACATAACATACATTAACACCGATTAAAATTTAATTTTAGCTTGATTTATTGCAGTACTCATTTCATTTGGTATTTATGTTAAATAACTTTGAATTCTTGGCTGAAAGAAATTAAAAGTATTTTAGGAATTATTAATTATTTATTAATTATTAAACTATGAGAATTAATTATGATTAATTGATTGATTATATATTTTAATTGATTATTTATAACACAATGACAGCTAAATAACATCTATATTAAATAAATCTACAATTTTAAATCAAAATATGACATTATCTACTAATTAACTGAATATTTAGTTTATAAAACATTTATTGTTATTTAATTGTAGTTTATATTTTCTATTTAATTCAAAATTACTGCTGGAAGCACAAATAATGAAATGGAGTTTTTCTTTTCAGTGTTACATTTATTTGAGAAGCATAACCATTTCAGCAACAATGCAGACAATGTAAAGTAAAAATAAAAAATAAATAATCAAGGTTCATGGTAAAATTGGATTTTCCCAACAAATTTTTATTGATTTCAAGTTTCAGCAGCTTGAATATGTTGGGTTTTGAATTTTTAATATACATGTATATTATTGTATTACATAATGTATATAATTTGGTCTTGGTTAATAATTTTTCCTAAAATACACGCTATATCACGCACATTATTATCACGAAATATAAAACATCAGTAAATATTTCCATGAATGGAATAAAAATGGCGCTGTCCAATAAGAAGTTCAGTTTACGGCCCTATGTGTGTGTATAAATAACGGCTATTCATCTATTATAAATTACAAAAACTGAAAACACATTATTAATTATGAATTTTAGATTCCGATTAGAGCAAAGAAGTTTATGATTTACTAGCTGACCCGTCACGGCTTCACCCGTGATTGGTTGTTTAATTTGCCTTTGGATAATGATATATAGAACTTTTTAATCAAATTCTATCGTTTAATAATATCGGCAAATTAATATAAAAAAAAAAAAAACGGTTAATGAAAACGTATTGAAATGTTTCAAGCGGGATTAATGACAAATATATTTTTACTAAAAATGAATGCAGATACAAAAGAAATGCTGAGTAATTTACGGTTGATAAAAATTTTTATAAAACTTCTGAGTATATGGCGTTTTTTGTTTTATCTCCTGTTGAAATTAAAATCATAAGATGCTTCGGGTCCCCAGTTCGAGAAAATCCCACGTATAATTGTCCATGTGAAAAGCACTGTGTTCGAAGACCTACGCCAACGTACCTGTATGTTTGACCTTGAGCTTTGTTTATCGTGATTGCCAAAGAAACTTTAACAGAGAATTAAAGCCGTTTGAACGGAAACGGCAAGTCCGACGGAATCACGGGAATTCTTGGAATAAATGCAATTTCTCCTTTTGCCGGGCTCGTAAGAATGCCGGCTCCTATAACACTATTCTGCAACGATTTTATTTGTCATCTTGTACCGTTACATAACTTCGGTGGTTGAAGATTACGTAATAATGTAATCGGAGTACCAATTTTTAATTTTAGCTTATGNGTATACATGTTGTTTGGTGTGCGTGCGATAAACTTCTCGGAACAATTCGTACCTACAAGCCGATGTCAAACACGATACAATTTGACGAACAAAAAGGTCAGGTCGCGGGTAGCTGTAAACCCGCGGGCCGCCGTACCGCACAATACGTATATAATATGGGTAGACAATTTTTTAATTTTTCAAGAACTTTATACTTATTTTTTATTGACAAAAGTGGTACTAAAACCTTCAGCAGAGTGTCGGGTACAACGGTAAAAAATTTCAGCCAAATCGGTACGGTGGTTTTCTCGGTTAGCGCGGTCGTAGAAAACCCCTTACAATTTTATATAATAGTATAGATAACGAAGTTATAATAATAACAATATAGTATAGATATGATTATTGGGTATACGTGTTGTCGGTGTAAGTGCGATATACTTCTCGGAACGCCGATATCAAACACGATACAAAAAAAAGGTCAAGTTACAGGTAGCTGTAAACCCGCGACCCGCCGTGCCGCACAATATAGGTACAATTGTTTTTAATTTTTTATGAACTTTTATGAACTTTTTTACTGACAAAAGTGGTACTATAACCTTCAGCAGAGTGTCGGGTTTCAGCCAAAAAAAATTTCAGCCAAATCGGTCCAGTAGTTTTCTCGGTTAGCGCGGTCGAAGAAAAACCCTTACAATTTTATATAATAGTATAGATGATATGTTGTTTATTTTATTTTATTATTATTATTATTTTTTTTTTATCTGTGAACAACTTTTTTACCATCAATTTGCTCTAATTTACAATATCTCGTTTTCTAAAAGGAAATTTGACTGAGGAGGTACTTTAGGAAGGTAATTTTTTGATTTTTCCAGTTCTCAATAAATGGGAAAAACATGGGATAACCGGGAGAACGGGAAAATAGGTACAATATTAAACAAATATTATTAAAGAAAATCTTAAATATTACAGTCTTTCAAAACATGTATAACCAAACTTCACTCAGAATCGCTTTTGGTTAACAATGGTTTGGTTTATCGTTTCTTACAGGTATAAATTACTTAACATTTTGTAACGTGCCATATCGACTTCTAGCAACAATGGCGCACATGGGTTAACCAATACACAATTTGCTATTTTGTAATATGATTACCCAACTTTAGATCTCTGATGGAACTCATTATATACAGTCAATTATCATCTATAACTGTTTTATAAGCCTATGTATAAGTACGAAAAAAAACAAACGGACATACTTTGCACGATGAGAGGGGGGGAAGCACTATTGTAGATGAGAAGTTCAGAAGATAGAGGGGAACTTAATTATATATCTGTTTGGTAAAAAGATTAATCATTGCTAATGAAAACCGAATCGGAGCAAAATTTCTGGTAGGAAAATTGTACATAAAATAAAAAAGTATATAAACATCTATTATTATAATAATATAATTTATAATATATTATAAACGTATCTGTTTCCACTACAAACATACATTATATCAGTTAGAACTTAGATTGGAGGGTCATTAAAATCTTGAACCAACTCATTTTTATCCCTTAGAAAATGATCTAATAGGCATTGCCGATTCAAGAGTTTAACGTTCAAGATTTTGCAGTTTAAGAATTTGCAATTCAAGATTAAGGTGTTGTCATTCAAGATTTTGACGTACGAGTAGAGCTATTGTATCTATAAATTGCGAACACACAAGATACACATAATATTGATTTCTTCTAAAAACTTCATTTTTTTTTACATCAATACTAGATACTTATTAGTTATTAGGCAATACGTCAATACAAAACAAAAATAATAAAATAACTAAAGATAAACTACAATAAAGTTTGTCAATAAGTATATTATTATCACACTTTAAATAGAGATTTTGAAAAAATAGCTTGACATAGTGAAATATAACGAAAAACAAATTCAGTTATAATAGATAATATTTCAGGTAGTATCTAAAACAACTAAAACAACATTAAAAAATGTATTCAAATTTTAAAGCAATTAGCAAAAGTAATTTTTCAGCTGAATTATAACTTTCCAACCATAATAGTTAATGTTTAACATTGTGTAAACTTAAAAAAAAATTGCGATCTCACTAAATATTTTATGCTATATGAATATCGTGTACCTATACATTGTACAGTTGTATACTTAATATCTTTATGATGAGACCCAAATTAAATGTTATCAAATTCATAAAGGAGAATTTGTGTAAATAAAAAGTGAATGATTAAGTAAATAATTTAAATAAAAATACATTGTTAGAGCATTCAAGATAGTTGGAGAGTTTTAAGAAGATTATATTTCCAATGTTGGTACATTATCTCACGAATATTGTGACTTTTATAGCGTAAATATATATCTATATATTTTCAACAGACATACTGTAAAAAAAAAAAAAAAAAAACATTTATCATCATGATAAACAAAAAATGATGAATACAA
This sequence comes from Cinara cedri, assembly GCA_902439185.1. Taxonomy (NCBI): domain Eukaryota; kingdom Metazoa; phylum Arthropoda; class Insecta; order Hemiptera; family Aphididae; genus Cinara; species Cinara cedri. The sequence continues at coordinate 292,618 of CABPRJ010000527.1, read as the reverse complement.
AAAATAGAGTGTACTTAAAATTATATTTGCTTAAGTTTGTTATATAAACAACCGACAACCACTTTACACGTTTATAATTGTATTTAATTGTGTGAAATCTAATAGTTTTAAATTTTTAGAATATTTAAAAATAATGGCTAAATTTATAATTATAGCGACTGTGATTTTAATTAGTATTTATTTGACGGAACAAGCGTACTTTTTGAGTGAAGAATATATAGCTAAAATTAACGAAGAATCTAAAACTTGGACGGTAAATACTTAATCTTACTCTTACTCTGGTTATTTTTTTTTATTTTATGAAATATGAAACAAAATAAATATATTATACATAATAGTGTTCAGGTCAGCACATTTAGAAGCTCGGAGATAACATTAAATGTATCATTACATTAGAGAACCTTAAGGGAACTAAAAACAAAAATCTCATTTTAAATTAAAATATTTAATACAAATCAGTATGATTATAAAGATGAATTGTAGTTATTTTAATATTTATATGCAACGACGCGACGATGAATAGTTATTGTAATATTGTTTACATTTTGGTTATTTTACATTTTAATAAATTGGGAACGAAATCTGAAATTCTCAACCTTTTTATGTTTAACACTCGGATCAAACATACACCTCATATCTGGTATTAAAATTTATAATGCTTATAAAGGGTTATTCTTCGTAAAGTTAAAATTTTTTTTTAAAAAAAAATCTTTTAAAAATTTAATAAACTAATAAATCTAAAATGTTACATCACCATTATGTTTGGGGGTGAAATGAATATTGATTTTTGGTTTTCAAATGATTAACTATATTATAAGTTTCATACATAGTTTGAATACTAGATTAAATACATTTTGGTGTCAACATTTAAAATCTCCGTCAAACAGTTCACAAAATATTCTACTTTTAAGTTTGGGTAGGGGGAAGTCGTGGAAGTTTTTCAAACTATACTTTGCGAAATAATAAGTGTTCAACGTGTAAAGAATCACTTTATTTATGCATGTATAAATTATTAAATCCATAACATAAATTTGTTTATTTGAGTTTCTTATGTAAAATATTTGTTTGATGATTACATAATTTGTTAAATGTATGGTTTTAAAGTACGTGTAAACTATTTTGTTAATATATCATGATAAAAATAACGTTATAATTTTTATTTCACGGGACATTGACATTTTTTCATGAAATACAATCCAAACGAACTATTTGTGCTCTTTAGGCTCAACAAAATTTTCCACCGGATACGTCAGAAAGAGATATTAAACGACTTTTAGGTTTAGGAGAATCTAAACGGTTAACGGATGCTCTGAAACGCCTAGTTGAGAATAGTGATGCTCCATTGCACAAAGACAATCATTTCTCTTTTATGCCAAAACGGTTTGACGCTAGAAACCGTTGGAAAAAATGTACAACGATTGGTGAAGTCCGCAATATGGGTAACTGCGTTGCTTGTTGGGTAAAAAACGAATGAATCGCTATTGTTTCATAATAATAATAATAATAATAATAATAATAATAATAATTTGTATTAACTTTATAAACGATATAGGCACATAGTACTACAGGAGCGTTCGCAGATCGATTGTGTATAGCGACACGCGGAAAATTCAATCAGCTCTTGTCTGCTGAAAATCTAGCGTTCTGTTGTCCCTATTGCAGCGGAGGATGTCATAGTGAAAATTTTTCGCCATACTTAGCTTGGGTTTATTTCCAGATAAATGGCGTAGTGACAGGAGGAAATTATAATACTTCTGACGTAAACAAAATTAGACTATTAATATATTAGCCACTAAATGTAATACCGTACGATATTGTACATAATACGGTATGTTAAACATTATATACAGGGATGTCAACCTTATCAAATACCACCGTGCATTCGGCATCATAAAGGACCGGGCTCGTGTTCGGAACAACCGCCAATGGATGATCCTCAGTGTACCCAGACATGTTACGGAGACGAATCGATCGACTATAACAACGATCTTCGTAGAGGTCTGGTACACTCGTACTCATTAATACTCATTAATGCGTGTACTGATTTTTTGGGAAAATCGTATACTTACTACAGTATTTTTCTTGTATTTTTAGTTAAAAAAGTCTATACATTAACTAACGCTGTAAGCATGCAGAGAGATATATTCATACACGGACCCATCGAAACAAAATTTTCAGTTTATAGTGATTTTCTGAGTTATAAATCTGGTAAGTGTACTTTATAGGTATACAATGTACACCTATGTGTCATATAAATGTATACATATATACATTTATATGAAAAAATAGTATTTAAATTTATAAATATATTGTATAGTCATCACGTATAAATATTGTGTCAAATTATGGCATTAGGAGTTTATGTTAAGTCTTCAAACACTACATATTTGGGAGGACTTTCTGTCAAAGTAATCGGATGGGGTGAAGATAACGGTGTACCGTATTGGTTAATGGTCAACTCGTGGGGAGTGGAGTTTGGGGATCAAGGATTGTTTAAATTCCTCAGAGGACAAGACCATTGTGGAGCCGAAGAAGGAGCCACAGCAGGCATACCACTATAACAACATAGGAAATAAGGTGTTTTAATTTATTTAACAATAATTGAAAATATTACTTCATCTAAACCTATAAATAGTGTAAATACTAATTATTAAAATGTTTATTTTAGGAATTATTTATAAATTTACTTACTAGGCTTCCTCATAATGTTTTTCTTTAGTTACTACCTGTATAACCTATGCATTATTGTTACGCGCGACACTTGTATTGATTTATTGACCTTATTTCCTTTTTAATACTCACCTACATAAAAGTACTTATATAATAAATAATATGATGATACCTAATAATCGTATTTATATTTTGTCAGAAATAAACTCGTAGGTATATAGAAGCTATTGCGCAATCAGTATAATATCTGTATGCACGTTTGGCTCTGTAACACTGAAGTGGTTTGCAAGCCAATGATTTTCACGAAAAAAAACTTCGTTTAAAATTACTCTTTTTGTTGTCATGAGATATTAATACGCTCATCAAGTTTTTTTTGTCTCTGTCCTTTTCTGTTATAAGTACTACTGTATAGAGTTCTATGGTTTGTCGGTAATTATGCGAAAACGTTATCGTGGGCCTTTTCCTGTCCTATATAGACTTTATAGTACGCCATTGGTTATGGTTGATTCGTCCAGGGTCAAGTATATACGAGTACAAGTATACACGAATCTCAAGTCGTTCACGGTTTGAATATCACGCGGAGCTCTTTCATCGTGACATAAACCATTTTTGGTATTTTATTAGCAACTGAAACGTTCCACTTCAGCATACTTCTATAGGTATACATATATAAATATAGATTAATATACCTACGCGTTTTAATATTATATATTTACTTTCCTGCAGGGGACACTTGTCAGATTCATTACGTCATGCTATGTCTACATAATAACTACGATGGCCAGATTTGAAATCTAAAAATACGGGACAAAAAAATTCTTTATGTAGGAATGGTATTTTTTTCATAATGGATTAGTTTCCCCTGAAGCTGGTTCATTCACATGCATAAAAACAATAAAAGTTTTATCATCACAAAATAGTAAGATAGACACAAACTGATAGAAATTTGTTTACTAATATTACGAAAAACCAATTCAGTATACGTATTCACGAAAAATAAGATAGTTAAATTATAGTTTTTTTGTATTTTAGATTATGATCAAAGCTTGTTGGCACGAAGACTTTGGTTTCACTATAATGTGTGATTTTTTTGTGTTTTTTAACAATTTGTATACCGGTAATTTTGCACCAATCAAAAATCGATAAGAGATATTTTTTGTATACAATTTTATCTAGTTGGTGCATTTGGGACGTCGTTTTTTTGTTTTCTTTGTAGTTTTTTAAAGGGGAAAAACTTCAGATAAATGGGAAATGTATGCTGTAACGGTTTCTGTATTTCCAAATTATTCTGTAGATTTTTGAGTTATTTATAGCCATCTAAAATTTTCAATTTTTTTAATTTTCAATGATTTTCCCTTCATTATCGTCATACTCAAAAATTTCAATATTAAATATATTATTTAAATACCATGGAAATATTATATACGTATTGTAAGTACCTTTTTCTTTGTAAATATGAAAATTTGAAATATTACGAAGGGCCATATTTGAGCAAAATGGTAATATTTTTTCTGGTATTACTCCTCTTCGGCAATTTTTTTAACTTTACATCAGTGCATTGGTCTATAAAAAATTGAAATGATGACACAGTATGGTAAAGTATAACAGCGCTTGCACAAACGTGTATTTACACAAAATGTATAGTTTTTAATAAATATTATATAAATCATTTTCTTCAATAATATTATAAGAAATAGTGCTTAAGAGTATCAAACATATTTTAAATGGTGTGTTTTTTCTGAAGCTTTAACACAAACAATTTTATTTTAATTTCTATCGCACGTGTTTAAAAAAGCCAAATTGTAAAAAAAATGTCACAAAGCCCATTTTTGGTTTTGTTCCTTTATTGTAATTTGTTCACGTAAAATTAATTGCTTTTTCTAATGTGTTGTAGTAATTTTTTTATACAATGGTTTTAAAATCGAATTTGACAAAAATCGTAAATATTAGGGTCTTTCAAATCACGTACCTACCTACAAACGAATTTCGCTGAAAACCGTTTTTAGTTAGAAAAAGTCTATCGTGTTGCTTACAGATATGAATTATATATAGCTTTATATAGCCTACCTTCCTAACTGCCTATCTACAACAGCGACCCATCTTTAAGCAGCATTTGCTCTTTTTTTCTTTTTTAAGTTTTTAGATTGTAAGCGCTCCTTGAAATTCATGTATTTCACCATGACGTGTTATTTTTAAAATGTTAATTTTTTACGTCTGCGAACAAATTTTTCGCCAGAAATCTTAATCCGATTTCCACCGTGGCACGCGTGACAACTTTCCTGAAAGAAAATGTATAACTAGATTCATTAGGAAGGGTTCTTAATAAATTACGAGGAATACCGGGAAAGTTTACGGTGTTCACTGACTATTTTTTCGTGTCGAAATTCAGTTAAAAATAATCTAAAATATACTCATTTGCCGTTTTCGAGTTTTATGTTTTAGTTTTTATTCGGTTTTATGCCGATCGAATCGAGACGAAAATTCTCGAAAACGCAAATTTGGTCATAGAAAAAAAAAAAAAAAAAACGCCCAGTTGTTTTTTTCTTCTAGTTTTCCAAATCAACATTATCTACGAGGCGTGCAAATCTTTGCCCTCGACGGGGTCGGCTTATTAACAATTATTTCTCTTCGGACATGATAATATTTTGCTCTCGTCATGACGGCCACCGTCGTCGGAGCGCACGCACCGCGGATGGGATGAAAATGTCAGCGGGCATCATCGCGATACACTTACCGACCGTACTCACGTGAATATCGGGCGGCGGAGTGTTCGTTGAACTTTGCGCGCGGAATAATAACGAGAGATCGCCGCCGACGTCGGACGGACGGTAGCCGCCGCCGCCATCGCACGTTTACTGAAAAACGAGGCGACCTTGAGAACGACCGTCCGTCGTCGGTGTTCATGACCCCGGCGGCGGCGGCAAGACCGAGACCCGCAGCTGACGCGTATACGATTCGCAGGCCGTTCGGTAAATCCCGGACCGCCGCGCCGTGCATTTTCCGGCCGCGGCGTTTTCCGCTCTTCGCCCGTTTCGCAGCGATTTCCGTCCGTCGCGTTTACCCGACGGAAATATGCAACGCGCGGACAATCCGCTCAACGTTTAAAACTATTTCAGATTTAATCGCCAACGCGCGTTATGCGTATTGATTACGATTTGAGATTGAATTCCCGAACAAACGATAGCTGTACGGGGCACGTTATAAAATCGCGTGTTTCGCGTACGTAATTGTATTGGTATGGGTTTCCCATCATAATGTGATATGATGTCGATGATTTAAACCGATGTGGCGGCTCCGGATAACCTGCAATAACCGTATTATTGTTATTATTATCATCGATCAATTATTGTTCACCGTTCACAGTAATCTTGTTATTTCACTTTTGTTGCGGTACTTTTGAATTGTCTACAACGTGTGAATTGTTATTTCAACCAGAATCTATGGCGAAACGTGTACAATTCGGGCCTTACAGAATGTGCGAATAATACTGTCGTACAATTACATACTAGAACAAGTGCGGCGTTAGCTCATATACCACTAGAATAATTACTACAAAATGGTTATTCGTTTGATGGAAAATTGTCGAAAACAATCCAATTTTATTGGTTTAATTAAATTATTAAAATAACACGGATGATACATCGCGGGTATTCATCAATGGAGACCTTGAGTTTGGAGTACCAATGACAACTTCGGAAAAGACAAAAATTTAAAAAATATATTTAGTAAATGTATCGTTTGTTCAAAAATTAAATTTGATTTTAAGCAATTTGTTTAGTTAGTTGAGAATATTATGAACTCGTTACACAATATTACGGTAAAAATTACGATAACGAGCGGAAATAAAAAAGACGAAGAGCGGAAAACCCACGAACGAATGTGCACGCCTCGAATACCTGCTTTACTGTTCCTGTTTTAATCCGTAACTTTAATGTTCACGCAGTGGCGTCGAATTAGTTTTTGAATGGTCCGGCCAATAATCATAGTAATCCTAACCAACCACCACCTATACTTCTGTACAGGTATAGAGTATAATGCTAGTGCTAATAACTTTGCCAATGTTATTATTATCTTTTTTTTTCATTCAGGTTTTCGGCCAAGGGGACACGAATAACGAACAGAAAAATTAAATTTTTATTTTTATCCCTAAATCCCCGGAGAAAAAAAAATGACCACAATTTTCAAAAATGGCAATTTTTAAAATATATTATTTTAAAAAATGTAATGTATCATACATCCATAACCGATCAATATACCCTTAGTAATAGCCGTTTTAATTTCAACATTCCTTATTTTGTATTACGATTATGATTTGCTATTGCGTAACGTTGTAGTATCGTTTTTCACGCTTTTCTCTTGATATTAAAACGGATATATCTAAGAAACTGTTGAACGGATTTGAATGTATAACATATTGTTATTTCTAGAATTATAAATTTTACAAATTGGCTATTTTTAAAAAGGTAAAAAATAAATATTTTACAAATTTGATTTTCAGTGATTTAGGGATGAAAATAAAAATTTAAGTTCTATCTAAATTTGTGACCCCTGATACAGAACCCGATCGAAAAAAAAAATGAATATTAACAGAGTTATATGCATACGAAAAATACTGTAGGACATCCTGTAAATACCTGTTTAGATATAAGCGGGATATCTGTGGTGTCACTTTGTCTACCGTATAACTGACCGCTACATCGATAATTGTGTACATTTTTAACATATATTAAATAATGTAAACATAATTTTTGTGTGCTTTAAAATCAAATCATATCAATAAAATCAAAGAAAAAAATGATTTTAAAATAATATGTTGTACTGAAAACTCAGATGACTACGATTAATACGAGTATATTAAATAATTGTTTGTTTTAATAGGTTATTAATTTATCATGGAAACAGTGATAACACATTTGTCAAGTTCAAAAACATTATAAAATATTATTATTATTATTGCCTTCTTTAAATAACATGTACTCACGGGAGAAATTCCACCTGTTAACCACTGCCCATTAAGTACCACCACTATTACTACGACACCACATCACCACAAAAATATGATCTTAATAATTAAAACAATGGTACGATATTGTGAAGACCTTTTGCTCCGTCATGTTTATTTGCATACATAAATTGTACGTTTAACGTCTGTATATAGGGTGACGTAATATATATTATAACGGTCGATTAAATTTTAAAGGTAATGTTAAGTAGGTATTTACGGGAATTTAGAGAAATTCACCAAAGAACGTTGGACGATGACTATTAAAACGCTTTCTCATAAAAACCGGCCAATTAAACAAAATCTCAAGCAATTTAAAGATTAGTAAATCGTAAAGATAAAAACCGTGAACATCATTGCCTAACAATTCCGTACATTAACAAGACGTGTGGTTTTACATGTTTTTTTTAAGTAGGTATATATGTATTTTTTTTTAAGTTTTATTTGTATGCTGAAAACCCTCGCCCGATTCGCTTTCTGACATACATCATTTGAAAACCAAATATAATAAGTATAATATTCTTTAAATTCTAATAAAAGTGAAACATGGTTTGAAAAAAAATTTTATCTTAACAAGATATTTTCTGTCTGTAAACAATCAGAAATCTTGTTCCAATTAGCGGATATATTTTGTTTTTATATAAACCTAAATTATATTTTCAGATTTTTTAAATATTTCACAATTTATGTAATGTATCGTTCATTGTTTATGACGAGAAAAAAAAATAGATAACTATTTCGCCGTTATGATTTTCATGTATATTATAATATTATTATTATGTGGTTTGCGAGTTTATGACTTTTGATGCACGGTACCTTAATCATAATTTCCATATAAGTAGGTTCGAATTTTGAAAACGAATCGTTATGCCACTTTTGGTGTATATATATATAGTTATATTTATCTGAAACTATATTTTCCGTAAACCATTATTCAATTATGTAGAATCTTCGAGTTGCGGTACTGAGTACATGTTTGCATTATAAAAGCATGAGTGCTCTATAGTAATGGACATGAAATTATTATATAATTTTGCATGTGGACAAAATAGTATTATAACTAGCAGCTATAAAGAAAATAATGTTTCCATTATATAAAGGTATTAAAAAGAATCAGGATTACATTTCCGTGTTTCTTCTTTTTGGACAATAACATAATGATATATAATATAGGTACGTATATGACTGACGGACGATAACGAATCTACCGAGTATACCTATACCTATATTATATTTGTCTTCAAGATGACCTTCGTCTGGAAAAAAGAACAAATAGTATTGTAAATAAAATAGGTACGCTTTTTAATAACATCAAAAATAAATAAATCATTTTTTGTGTTCGCATGAGTAAATACGAATTAGTTTTCTAATTAAAAAAAAAAAAAAAAATACATACAATTGAAAATAACAAAAGAAAAATCAACTTGGCATCTAAGATGACTATGCCGTAACGTAGTCGAGCAGAAATTGTATTTAATTTATGTATGTCTTCAAAAATATTAAATGGATTCCGTTGACTAAGACTCGGATATTTTTCCAAGAGATAAGAAAATAACAAATTCCCGATGTTGAAATCGATTTCTATCAACGTGATACCTAACGTAATTTTTTAATTTCCTCCTAGAGGACTATTTCATTTAAATTCATCGTGGTTTTTCTTTTACTAGGTTTTAGGTCTAAATTCGGGACACTGTAACTTATAGGGATATCAGGTTTGCACCAACTGGTAGGTTAAGTTTTCGTTTAAGGATGACATAATTAAATCTGTTATTATTCTTTAGTTATAGGAATATGGGGCAATATCTGAATCCCTGGTTCACAAGGGCCCGATGCGCTCAAGTACTACGATATAACGCATTGAGATTAAAATAAATAAATACTTATATTGTTTACTGGCTGACGGTGACGAATAAATTTGTTTGCTTTTTCAAAATGTTTATACTATGCGTGCGATGAGTATCTCTAAAACCATGGGTGATATTTAATAACGCATGCATTTACAGCAGTAATTTACTAGAAAAGCCAATTCTCCGTTTTTGTTTAATGAAACATTTAACTATATTGAACTAATAACGGACAAAATCACTTTCGAGGGAAACGAGATTGGAGTTATTCGAAAAGAGAATTCCATAGAAAATATATGGTTCTTATATCGACTCTCACTCGGAGAATGGTGTAAACAACATAACCATGAACTTGAAGTAGTATTCTACAGACAGGATATCGGAAGATCAAAAAAAAAAAGGCTGATGTGGACTGGACACAGGTGGCGATTGACGGAAAGTGGGTTCCATAGTTGAAACAACTATCGAGGAGAATTCGGCTGGTGAAAGGCCGCTGGGAAGAACAAGATTACGTTGGGAAGATATTGTGTAATAGCGGATTTAGGAAGGATCCGACCAGATGTATCATGGAAGAAAGTTGTGGAAGATAGAGATGGATGGATAGGATTTTGCTCGGCGGTATTGTCTCAATGACCGAGAATCGAAAGAAGGCAAGATCACTTATTGAACCAAACCTAGTTTTCCAGATCGAGTATACCGTATATATTATTATAATATTATGGAATCCGCCGAATCGATCAATTCCGATCATTATTACTAATGGCAGCAGCAGCAATATGTGCACGATACGGCACATAGATAACTGATAAGATTTGTCAACCGTTCTAATAGAAATAATACAATAATAAATTTACTACAACGTATAATAACGACAAGAGCTAAAAATCGAAAACAATAGTAACATTATTGATACAAGATAGATACACTTATGATACGCAGTCTGGTATCGAGTTTACCATTTGTTTTCGGTATAACTTATTGTAATAATATTTATAATAATACAAATCACAATATTATATACAAAATATAAAAGTTGTGTAGTTAGGATATTGTATTATAGAATCTAACGGTTATAATATATTATATACTAAATGCCAAAACAGTGTATATAACGATAAACCATTAGAAACGAAAAATGATTCTGAACAAAGTTCGGAGTAACATTTAAGTGGTGGTAGTTGTGGCGGTTGGAGTCCACCACATTTTTCATTACAATTGTATTCTTTAGAATAACATATTATTTATATGATTTTTTTTTTATCATTTCTAAGTTTAACGATACTTAAGAGCGTTCTTTTTTTCTGCGTGAAGATAATATTTTTAAACATATTTCACGATTGAACAATAAATAATTAGGCTATAACCTATTTACAATACACGGGGCTGCTTTATTTGAAAATGAACTTGAATGATTTAAAGTTGATGTATATTGTAATTTTTTTTATATGTGTCGTAAAATTACTTAAACACAATCCTTTAAATACTACTTTGGTATATTATTACTTGCAGTTATTTATATTCTGAGTTCAAACCAGTGTTTCGTAAAAAATTGTTTGCATTTTTTTCCCTTTTACCTAGAGAAGAAAAAAAAAATGCATTTTGGGTGTACTTAGAGACCCAAGCCATCGCTCGCTCGAACTATTTAAATTGCAAAATAACCTTCGATTTGTCGTGCAAACTTTTCTACCAGCAGTTTTGCTCTATTTACAATGATAGCACTTTTTCTAAAAGGAAAAGCGGGAAAATCGGTAAAATATTAAACAAATATTATTAAAGAAAATATATAATGCCTATTTAATTATTTTACTATAATGTGACATATATATTGTTGACAAAGCATCACTATCAGCTGAACTGCGCTCAGAATCATTTTTTCGTTAGCAATGGTTTATCGTTGTTTACAGATTCACATTAAATTTCCTATAACAGTGGTTGAGCCCATCTCTACGAGATATATTATTGTATTATTCTAGGATGTCTTTTTAAATTTTTTTTTCAGATTTCAAGTATTTTTTGAGATTTATCTTAGCGAAAACAACGCATACAATGTACGACTCCGAATATTAAGAACCTACGTCACGAATACATTTTAAATCGTTATTTTGATTGTCAACGTATTATTAATACTATATATACTATTTAAACTATTGTTAGTCAATAATAAAAAAAAAAAATATCCTCCGTCCACCAGGATGACCGTGAACCACATTGGGTAGTAAATTAGAGACTAGTGGTCCTCAGGTGGTCGCGACAAAAATGCATAATGTCTAAAATGAAATTGGGTCATCACAACAATAACAACAACAACATTAATTAATATTATGAAATATATACAAGGTTTCTGTTTCCTTTTCGTTTACAGTAAAAAACACGCTTTTCGTTTTATACATATATTTAGCTAAGCGCTTAATGTATTTATGCATTGTACGAACAAGAAAAGAAAATTAATGATTATTGATACTAATGAAATAACTTATGCGTTATTGCGTCGTTACATAATATTATTGTATGCCATGAACATATACAAACATAGGCGAGAGATGAGATAATAGGGCGGAATTTGTTGAGATTTGTAATCCGAAATTCAGAATTTGTAGCACCATTTTAACCCCACAAATCGTCTTTTTTATATCCAGTTGCTAAATTAAAATTTATATTAAAAATGTTTTTAATATTGTATTACGATTAATAATTTAAAATATCTATACAATATTTTACACTAAACATGTTGTTTCATATTTATAAATATAGGGCCTTTCTAAACTTTTTGCAAAGGTTAATTAATATTGTTGAGGTTACTTTGTTGTGTTGTTTGTAGTAATTTATAATTTAGTACTCGAAAATAAAAATATGGTTTTGGGGTAAACAATTCCGAATTTCGAGTGTTAACAAATTAATAACTAGTTCGTGAAATAATTATTAAGTAGAAATTTCAAAGTCGGATACGCGGCAATATTATTATTATGTATCGTATAATATTATAAAACGTTTACAAGTAATAATATTAATATTTATTAAAACAATACGACGAAACTTGGATCGTACGCAAGTATTCACGAGTTGGAAAAAAAAAAAACGAACGTTACGCCGCCCATAATAATAACGAGGTGGATGTACCTTGTACGTACGACAAATCTCTCGTACACAGAGTTGCCCGACAAAAAAAAAAAAAAAAAAATACACTTGCATTTAAATTAGGTAATGTATTTTGTATGTATATTATACTGCCGCAATAACGATGATGATAATAATAATAATAATAATATTACAGCCATACGGTATCGTTCTTAGATAAGATACATTACAATAATATTTTATAATAAATAATACGTTCGTCTGTATAACGACAATAATAATAATATAAATATGCGTTTTTACGTCCTATGTCGGATGTATAAGTATATACTACATATGTAATACTCGCAATAATAATGCCTACAAAAATGCAGCCTACTCGAAACCATACATGATAATGAATTCGATTGGCGTGTGTTAATATTATAAGTACCTACGAAAGAAGAAGAAGAAAAATACCATATTATAATGTAATATATTATTTAACATTTTTTTTTTTTTTTTTTTTTTCTGTAGGGGTACCGCTTCGGAATAATGCCCACGTATCCATTCGTGATATAAATCATGATTATTTAATATTTATATTTATATGATAATAATAATATGATAAAATATTCTTCGGCACACACTACTCACCGCGCGGCCGGCACTATTACGTTGAAAACTATTTATTTATTTATTTTTTTTTTTTTTGTCAGTTAATAAGTTATTCGTAAAAATAAAAATAAATAAAACCGTACGTGCGAAATTTTATTCGCATATACATTTGAATTATTTTAGTACTCCTACCGGATTAGTATACCCAAGTTATTACATCATATAACTGATGTGATCGCTATAATATACTTGTATACAAAATGTTATTACGTGTTTGTCAGTCTTGTAGCAAAGTGAATCAAGTTTCAATATCGAATATTGCTTACTACATTATTATGAATAGTTTAATATTTTATTCAAAACATTATTATCAAACGCGAACACGAAGAGAATAACGTGTCACAAAAACCGTGCATATAGACGTGTATACTGTATAGTGTATAATATACGCTGTATGTGCACTGTGTATGCTACATAATATGAATATGGTTGGGAAAATATAACCGCGAAGTTAACAGCATCAGGTTGATCTGCAATAATTTGAGTGTGCTATTCGCGTTATTTTTGTATACGTTTAGCGAATTTCCAGTAATAATAAAAACTACACAATAATGTTTGGAATAATTAAAATTTTAACAAAACATTAAACAACCAAGTTCAGTTGAAATTATTTGTTTAAAGAAAAAAAAAAGGAAATTGTATTTGAACATTAATTTTTTTTTTTTTTTAGCTAATTAAGTTATAACATAAAATGTAACTTTAAAACTAGTTAACTTTAGCACAGCGTTAACTACTTTAAACTGACGGAATCCAAGTGTGACATTTAAATTTATATACGGTGCTCATTGTTCAGTACTCAAAAACTTGAATTTGTTGTTATTTTTATTTTTTCTCGATTGTGTGACGACTATTATTTTCTAGAGATGCGCTCGTCCCGGACGCGATGTAAAGTACCTACTACATAATATTTTAATGGAATTTATATTATGCCTGACAATTGTGTCGGCCATATACATCATTTTTTTTTTTTTTTTTTTTGTAGTACCTATGCAGTGCATGTACTTGGTGTACACCTTTCTTCTGGTGTATACCAGAAGTAGTTTTTAAATTTAAAAAAACCATACGTTCTCCTAATTTTTCGTAAATTCACGATTTTAACGTCACCCCGCGCACTGTTGCGATACGCAGTTTTATAAAGACGATTTATGAGTTATATCATGTAACTAAATACTATCATATGCATACATAACTTACATGTACAGATATCGTAAATTTATATTTTTGACACCTACTACTTGTAGATATTCAATAGCATATTGATCTATAACAATATAATTATTATAATTAATAATTTTCACCTTGAAATCACGTTGCGCTTAATTTCGTCTTATGACAAGTACAATATTATATATTATTATAATGTTAATAATAAAGTTCCAATAGATAATATATTATACCTACAGATAAATAATAATAAGGTGTATAATCAACAAGATAAATCGTTTTTCGTTACTATATCGACTTACAATATAATATAAATTACAATAATATCATAAATTTGAAGTAGATGTTTGAACACATCGTGGTTAAAATGGATCGCGTTATAGGTGCGCTTATTATTAACGCATACAGAATCGTTTATAGTCAAATCGATAGTTACGAACCTAGACGCCGAGTCCATGAGGCTATGTGGGCTCCGGGATCGTAAAAATAATAAAAATACCATCGTTGTTTGATAAAATAGACAACAATCATGTTGTACATATTATGATTGAAACCGTTTGTTTAACACTTGTTACCACGAATAACTTGTTAAAAACGTGGTTACAAATATCTGAGATTTCGCGTGGTTCATACCTTGCCAGTTATACCCAGCTAGAGTGTGATATTAATGACTACATTAAAATTTACTTGTGTTACCTACAAATTAAATTATCAAATGACAAAACCTATTCAAAAAAAATAGTGTAGTTTATGATTTTACATTTTTGAAAAAATTTCTAAAATTAAAAATCTTAAAGAGTTCAAAAGCAATAAGTTCAGTCTCTAAAGATATTTTTAAAAACCAGGGGCCTATGGTTAAGAGTCTTAAGAAGTCGTGATAACCTGTGGGTCGAGTCTTAAGAAAACGTGATAAGTGCATATTATGCTGTATCTGTTTTACAAAGTTACAAACGACAGTAAATTTGCGTTCAGTTGGCTGGGATAACTTTGTGCTGTCAGTTGATAATAATAGTAGTGAATTGACTTATTATTACAATTAAAGATACGAATATTATCTGTGCAACGTTGGTGCTATTTTTTCGATATTTAAATTTATAAGAGAGATAAAAGTATATGTTAACTATTTCAATTTTGTCCATTTTGCTAGGCACAGTACTGAGAGGACATGATACCCGCATTAACTCTTTTGGTCCATCTAACTGAACACTTAGCAAAACTACGTAACTTAAAATACAAATTACGGAGTGTAGGCTGAAAGTTTAAAGACAAGTAAGAAAATTTAAAGAGGAAAAAATTTCCTAGCATTACATTTCAACGCTCCTATGTTTGTTTTTGTTCTTCTAATGACGTCGTCCAGGCTTCACTTCTCCAGTTCTCTCTTAAATTAATAGGTAGGGACCTACTAAATACTAATATTGTTTGAAATGCTCTTCGGATGTAATTATTGTTAAATAAATACTTATTTTATTTTCAAAATCGTGTTCTTTTCGGCCCTTAACAAGTAGGTAGATAATATAATATGACGTATGAAATAAACTATAATTATTACCATTATGTTAAATTAATGAAGTCACTATATAAATATATACTTCCGGGCACTACCGGGCTATTGTACTGCATACGTACTGCATAATGTGTTAGACGCGTATTTCTTTACTTCACAACAATACGATTTTATACGATAACCCTCCATCCTCCCCCTCCCCACAAAAAAAAAAAGCCGCCCACGAATATAAAAAAACCACGCGTATTTCATTGTGATCGTAACATTTTTGCATATTACTTATATTATGTACAACTCGTGCGCAGATGATACACGCGTTATATGACGTCGTTGTTATAATATATTAAAACTATTATGTATAGGTATCTATCGGATACTGTGTCACGGAGATATCATTTTCACTATTATGTATTTATTTTTATTCGCGTTTTTAAGCATACTATTTTGTTCGGCTTGGTTTTTTTCTCCTTTCAGATAAAATAATATGTATGTATATAGGTATAGATATTCAAACGGAACATCTTTATCCGTAGCTAACGCGGTTTCTTTAACAACGATAACGGTTTTACCGGGCTATCGCGTATTTAATGCATTTTTGCGTAAAGCTATTTAAACACTATAATATAGGTACTCGTATAATATGGCGCGTTTACCAATAAAACGTTTGGACGGGCAACCGTGATTATTATAATTATTATTCCGCCGCCAAGAGTGCAGCTTGAGTATAGAAAAATGATTAAACACTCGAGAATTGTGCACACAATTTTGTACTCTCGTACTAGCATAATAGTGTTAAAAATTATACCGTCACTGCGAAATATTACGTGTAATCCGCATTGCGAGCGCGTTACATTATTATGTACCTATTTGGTATTTGTGCGGTAACCGTGAAGTAAAGAATAACTAGTTCTGTATGCCTTTATAGGTAGGCATATGTAATGCAGTTTCGAAGGTCTTATGACGGCAAAGGCCTGTTTGGTATGCTATTCATTGTAACCTATAATCAATACCGCAGACATCGGTTGGCATTTTAAAATATATCAATAACGACGGACCAGTTGAAATAATACTATACACAATATTAATTATTGTGTAGGTGTCTGAAACGGTTATCACATTGACGTTATTATATAAAGTGAAATTTGCACGTTGTTCACAAAATAACGTAGATATTATATTTCCGGATATATCCGGATTACACATCTTAACCTATGGGCTTTGACTTTTTTTGTGAGTTGGAGCGCGAGAACTAAAATATGAATACTTTGCTACACCTGCGTAAATTTATTCTGGCGTTACGGCTCAGTTTAGTGGCTTATTTAGACTTTTTTCGATAGAGGCCAAGATAAGTCTGATTAAAAAAGTCGTCGTTGAAGAGTTATTATTATACTTATTTTTGACCTAGGAATATAGACGTTAACAATTCGTGAAACTTTCGTGACCTGTGTTTTTGAAAAAACAATATTTAGAATCTAAAATAAAAATGATGATCGGAGAAAGATTTCTGGTAAAATATTTTTTTGTATAAACAGAACAATTTAATTTAAAAAAATCATGTATCACATTAAAACCAATACATTCCCCGCTATGCGCAGAATCTAAAAGAAAATGGTTTATCAACTATAATAACACATAGTTGATAATTAAGATGAATTATAAAAAAATAAAAAATATCTGACAACAAATTACAACATATTGGTTTTACTTTTGTTGATTTCTAGGTTACCTTGATGGCTACAAGGCTGACTTGTAAAAGATACTATTTAAAAGTACTTCGAGTATTACAGAGTATAATAATTATTTTTAATTGTATTTAGAATACGTATTTGAGTATTTCACGACGCTGTATGTTTAAAATCTAGTATCTACAATTACAATAGAACAAAAAAGATAAACTTATGATGTTAACAACAGTAGAACACAACATGTCAATCAATGTTGATACTGACGATGTAATTTATGATTTTAAAGTGTCAGTTATAACTATGAGAGGCGATTGCTCTAATAATTTCTTATTTTATATTATAATATAGACTGCCTAGTAGTGTAAATAACACTAGATTATTATAGATAACTATTTTTTATTTTCGTTGTTTTATTTTTATTTAAATTGGTTATAATATGTTATATTGTTGTTGATGTCAAGTAAATGAAATATTATTTGAAAATAATCTAGAATACGTCAAATTTGAAGTGGTCACAATTTTTAAAAAGTGCTCGTATAATATAATAGTATGCGGTATGGGCACTAGGCAAACCAACACATGGTATGTGAAAGCTCTCCACGGCTACGTCTGTCGATTAAGATTCTAATACATAACTTGAACACACGACGTTTGGTTCCCCCTATATGTCCGTCTTCAGTACATTTTGTTAGTCGAGGCATGATGGACCAAAAACTTAACGGACACGTTGTATTGTGGGCACTTTAGGAAATACTCGTATTTATTTACACTGTACAATTTAACTGATCGTAACGGAACCTGCACTGGCGTGGCAGGTGGTGTTTTATCCTCCCCACCTCTATCGACTTTTCTTTTTTGACTTTTCCTTTATGTTTCATAAATAATGACAAAAACCGAAAAAAACCTCAGTAAAACTGCAATATTTCTCTTATACTTAGATTTTGTTTTGTCGTTGTAATTCAGTGAATATTAATCGTAGACGACACCGGAAATTTCATCAAATACAGTTTTCAAAACATTATGGAAATTATTCAGTTATTTATAAAGATTTGAAAAGTTTCCAGTTATTTAGGTTTTTGTTTGATTTTAAGCGATTAACATTGTTTTGGCTAGCTAAAATACTCAGACATTTTACACACAGTTTATCTTGAGTTGCAAATGTTGCAACAATAGTTTTCGACAATACCATTTGAGCGTATAATGTAGTAATTTGTTTTTATAATCGTTCGAAGTTTAAATTTTTGAATGAAAACGCGGATCGATAAAACCGCAACAAAAATGTACCGTCCCGGGCGTTCCGCTAAAAACGAATAATATCGAAATTTCCGAAAAATCGGTCGAGGGACGGATTTTACCCCTTCCCCCCGAACACCAGTTCGATGTGATTTGAGCCACTAAAACGTCACCACGGGCAACGTTGCGCGAAGAAAATATATCGTATACGGGAAATCGTGGCGTACTGCGCGGAACCGTGTAACGATGGCAGTGTTGGGAAAGTTCCTTTTAAAAGGGAATTCGTTCCCGTTCCTCGTTCCTACTGCAAAAAAGTAACTAGTTTCCGTTCCTCGTCCTTTAAAAAAAAGGAACGGGTTTTTTTTTCCATAAATACGCACATAACATGTTCTTAGAAAAAAAAAAACCCCGAAACGTGTGCAGCTACTGTTGTAAGCGGAAAGTTGGAAAGGTAGGATAACTAAAATTGGAAACTATTCTTAGTTCTTGGAATCTACACGTTTGAAATCCTAATGAATCAAATGAAATTAATCTTCTAGTTACTACCCTAAAAAAATGAAAAATCGCTATTACTCTGGGAGAAAAAATCCATCATTAATATTTGCTCAAAGTTCAAAATATGGAAAAAAAAAATGATTACACTATAACGATCAACGATAACAATTATCGTTTGTAAAACTGACGTTTGCCATCGTCAAATAAGTTATAATAATTGTTTGTGACCATTTTAAACCGTTATCGCCGTGATAATACCGTTGATGTCGCACGGTTACACGTAAATAAATTAGTATCCGACGAAGTGATACCAACCACTTTGGAACAAGTTCCAAACAACATTATCACTAAAACAACGCGCGTTTCGTTTTTTTCTCTCTCGATAGTAGGGACGGGAAATTCGCGTTCACGTTGCGCGCGAACGGGAATTCTCACCCTGGCGCCTCGTTCCCGTATTCGACGAGGAACGGGGCGCCATTCCAGGCCCCGTTCCTGCGGGAGAAACGCGTTCCTTCGCGACGCGCCCGGAACGCGGGACCGTGCGAATGAAACGCCTGGACACGACGCATCGCATGTGTATCCTATCCTGGGCACATCATTTTACGACGCGGCGCCGCGAATCCGTCTCCCTTCGTCGCGCGCGCTCGCGGGGCGACACAGTTGCGCCAGCCGCGATCGCATCACGTTACAAATATCATACGGTACTGTTGTACAGTACAGTCGCAACGGTGTCGTGTTGCGCACGCGGCGGCGGCGGCGGCGGCGGTCGGTCGACGGGTACATAATATTATTGTTGTCGCGCACGCATAATAATAATACGACGTTTTGCGCGCGAGACCAAAATAACATTGTGATGGTACCGCGCCGCGCAAGCTCGTAAATCCATCAAACCGGTTAACAATGGTAAACGCCGCCGTTATCGTTACTCCGCCGCGGGTTTTTCTTACGCAAACACCGGAGGTGGGTACGCGTCCCGTACCCGCGTCGACGGACGACGGTACGAGACGCTCGGCGTTTTTTCTCCGTCATTTTTTTTTCTCTCTCATTATTATTATTATTATTATTTCTCCTCCGCGACCCCTTTGTACGCGACCGGCGTCGCATAAATTTCATCGAGCGCGCTCGCGCGAATATAAACGGCCCGGCGGGTCTCCTGTCGCATTCTTTTCCGCGTGCGCGCGGCGTACGATTAAAATCGCACCGCAAACACCTCGCGAGTCGGCGACGCGCGCGGCACCCGCGAGCCGCGATCGGTAGCCGGGCACCAGTCGTTGACCTCCTCGCCGGCGCGTCTTTCCGCTCGGGGGGCTACGCGCTGCTGTATCGGCGAGCGGCCGTTGTCCGCCGTGTCCGCGAAACGCGGCCTACCGCCCGACAAACAACACGCGACCGCCGAATTTCTCCGTGCCCACGCGCGAAGTCCGCCGCCGATTCCCGCGGCACGAGCGGCAATACTGTTACGCGCCGCGCCGCGTTTCCCGTTATCGTGCGCGGGCCGGGCTCCGGATCATCAGCGAGTCGAACGGCACCGCACGTTTCTGTCGATCGGCCCTTTAGTCAGTCTTTTAGACGGCCGTCTACGTAACGGGATAGCGCGAGTACACCGTACGCTGGACGGGACGAAAAAAACTCGAAATGAATTAACAACGGTTTAGCGACGTACCGGAGCGTCTGTCTGGCGGCAATGGTTCGGTGAAAAGCGTCATTGAAAGCAACCGTAGAACAGGCCGCGCCGGCCATCCGCGAAACGGATAACGACGGACGCGGGGACGCGGGGATCACACGCGGTTACGACGGTTTTAAAGGAACGAGTCGCGGAGATCGGCGGCCGACCGACCGGACGGTTGATGGCGGCGGGAAGGCACGGACATTTGATACACCGCCATCAACGGCCCGTTAACCGTTCGAACCGACCCTGGCATTGTCGCGTGTCGGTAACCTCCGCGGTTTTATCGCCGAACACTACGGTACGGCAACGGCGTTCTAACGGGGGAGGGGGGGGGGGTTTATCAATTGGCCCGCAATAACCCGGACCGCTTACCCGCCGGCTCCGACGGACGGGCGCAGCTATACGGGGATCGATATTGGGCGCGGGCCCGGATTAACGCGTGGGCGGGCACGTGCCCGGGGCTAGACGGCGGCAGGGGATTTTTCTGGTTTTTTATTTCTAGCGACATAGCAATAAGCATCCCGAAATCGGGCACGTCCAAATGGATCGGGCGGCGCGACGGTTTCGAATTTCAAAGTTCACATCGCACGGTCACGGGTCGCGCGTTGGTCACGACGCGTGTCGTTCGGACGCGTTTACGACGGGGCCGTTGACAGACGCGCGCACGGTACGCCCGAAATCCGGAAATATTTAATGTGACGCGCGTACCGCCGCCGTCCGCACACGCTCGTAACCGTCATTGTACGTACGTGTTGCCATTGCGCGGGCGTGCGAAACCATTGGCCGCATTCTCGTTGCCGTTATCACCTGCGCGGCATTACGATAACGTTTACCGTGTAGATAACGCGGTATCGGTACGCGTGTGTTCGGCGGTAACTTCGCGTTTGTGCCGGCGCAGTCATCGCGTCGTCGGCGGACACCGCGACGGCGACGCGTGTATCACAACTTTCCGTCGCCGGTGTAAATTTAACGGGAAGGCGTGGTGTGTGTGGGGGGGGGAGGGGAAACGCGAAAAATCGCTCGACAAAAATCGATTGACGGCATCGCGCGCCGGACTCGCGTCGTTTGCGTACGCCGCAATCACGCCGGGTACGGGCGGACACGCGCGGCACGAGAGATTCCCCGGGCGTTTTGTCTTCGTAACACGCGTAACGCGCGCTACAAACGGTACGAGGCGTCTGGGATCGAGGGGAACGTGCACGACGGCCGAAAACGATTTTTCGACCGTTGGCTCGCAATGTTAAACATCTATAAAGCAGTTTTTTTTTTTTTTTACGGCGCGTAATCATTACGGCGATCGCCGCAGACAAGTCGCGTACCTATCGCCGTGCGTTGCGGCGCGCTCGTCTGTCTCTGCGCACGCGACGTTCTCGGAGGGAGAAAACCCGGCGAGCGGACACGCTGCCGGGCGGTACACCGCGATATTCCGCGTTTTCGCCGTTATTTTCGTTAGATTTTAGATCATTTTATTGGTTTTTTTTTTTTTTTTTCTATCGTTATTGGGTGCACACTACGGTTTTGTGTACGGCGTAAATGAAATCCGCGGGTTCGCGGACTACGTCGCGGCTATCGGCCGACACCGGGCGGGTCGTCGTCCGGATTATGCAGTTTTCGAACTCTCGCGATTCGAATATCGTCTATAATGCATTCGCATACGAACGGATCTATTACGATAATATACGGTGATGATTGTGATGATTGTGTAGCGACTGCACATAAAAACGCTCGTGTTTTAAATGCGCGATCCGATGGGCGATTACCGTGTTTTAGATCCCGAGCGTGCGGGTTTTTATACTTCGTATGTGTGTTAAACATTTTTTTCCCCCCTCTCTGTAAACAAATTTTACACCGGAAATCTCGCGCCGACCAAAAACAATGACGAGTAAACGGTTTTTCTTTTCGGTCGCATTTCGGATCTAGTCGCCGAACAACAGACGATAAAAAAAAATAAAAAATAAAAATACTATTGCCGGTACAGTAATGCATATTTCTGTGTTTCGAAACGTCTTCGAAGTTGGCAATAGTATTTTTATCGTTATTGTTGCGCATATTTTCGTAGAATAATACTATCGATTGCATAATTAACTATATTTGCTATACGCTGTGTTGTAGGCACGGATTTTCAGGGGAAAAAAGAGTGAATATTAAACCAACAATAACACCGTCGGAGGTCATACTTTTTGTCGAATCGATAGTACGTTGCGACACGCGAGTCTTCTCGAAAATAGATATCGCATATTTTTTTTTTAAATATTACAATTTTCGAGTCCGGGAAATAATTTGATTTACGAATTTATGGGTTTCTCCTCTCCCCCCCCTCCCCCGTCCGGCCAATGAGGGCAGTCTCGGATCGCCCAAGTGGGTACGCAGTGTACAATTCCCGGGCGACGGGGCGGTGAAACGAAAAATGTTTCAGCCGCGCGTACATACGTAAAAAGCTACCGGAACACGGCGAATGCGCGGGAAAAAATGCCGAAACGACCGCTTTGCGAATCGCAGGCGCGTACGTACATAACGTACGGGGTTTATGAAAAAGGAAATTGCTTGTCGGTATTGGTTAGCCATGTTATTATTATAGCCGCGAGAGTCGAAAAACGAAAATGCTTCGTGTTTTTTTTTTTTTTCTCTCGTTCTGTATATAATACAAAATTAATATCATATTGTTTTAAATCCAATTCAATCGCCCGCGTCTGTTGTTTCATTTAACGAACCGCCCGAAGCGCGACGGGCCAAGTGCCCGGCGTGTGTATACACCTTACGTATGTAATAATATCACGTGTGCGTGTACGGTTACACAATAACGTCCGATATAATTGCATTACGTTATTATTGTGCACCGCCGAAAAACGAAACAAAACCCGGGCCGCCCCGCCCGTCATCCGGAGAATAGTTTTCGCCGTCGAGTCGTCTACACGCGCGCACACGCACACACACACACACACACATACACACACGCGCGCACTGTTGTGTACGGGTACGCGTGCGCACGCGTATTTTATTTCAAGTTTCGCCGGTAACGTCGGCCGTTATTGCGTTGCCGGTGGTGCGAACGCGGCGCGATCGAATTCGAAACGGCCCGGGTCCCCGCGTGTGAATGTCGCGCCCCGGGCGGCCGCGTATAATGCGCGCGTAACGTCGTTACGGAAATTAACGCCGTCAACGTTGCCGGTTACGGCGGCGCCGACGCCGTCAACGCCGTCCCCAGACGTTTCGGACTGTTGTGAGAAAACACCGGCGGCCGCGACGCGGGCCGACGTTACGGCCGGCGCTCGTGTCGGGGAGGCGCGCCCGATTCGGAACACGGACCCGCTACTTCGCGGCGCTCCTCTGCCCCGGTCTTCCCCGGCCCGGGGCACCGGTTGCAGTTTTCTCGCCGTCCCGCGGCCTCTCGCCCGGTCCGTCGAGTTTTCGGAAACCGAATTTACAAATTATCCGCGTTGTCCGTACTCGAGATACGGCGAATCCGATTCGCTGCTGATACCGTTATTCGCGTTATCGGCGACGGACCGCGGGTGCGCGATTGGCCATTCGGGTTTCGAACAGTTTTCGAGCAGAGCGGGAACGTTAAAAAGCGCGAGCGATTTCGCGCGTGTGCGCAGCCACCGTTGTGTAGGCGAGAAATCGGGAAGGTAGTAGGGGGAGAGGGCAAATGAACGCACAGCCGTGGGCAACGATAAACCGTTCCGAGAGGAGTTCAATTGCAGATAGTATTTGCATTGTTCACAGTGTGTATATAAATGTACAATCGGGTACAATCAAAGTGTGTTATGATCGAATAAATTTAAAAAAAAAAAAAAGAGACGGTCATCACTTCGCGCGTGGACGGGCCACCGTTGTACGCGAGATGTTGGCAAAGTAGTAGAAGTGAGAAATTAAATGTAAATCTGTGCGCAACGGTTAACCGTCGCTAACGGAAATGATCCGGAGCGGAGTTCGGTCGACAGTGTTGCTTCGTCAACGATATATATATGCAATTTTTATGGTGAAATGATCGCATAGGCGTTACATATTTGCTTTAATAATATTTGTTTAATACTGTACGCATTTTTTTTTTTTTCGGTTTTTCATATTTGTTGACGAAATTCCTGAGAGAATCAAAAGAATGAGCTTGAAAATCGGAGCGAGATTTCCGGTAGAAAAGCGATCCGTTTTTATTTAAAAAAATAAATAATAGAAACCATTTAAAAAAAAAAAAAAAAAAAACTTTTATTTTACCATATTGTTGATAAAGCGACATATATCAACCGAACCCCCCCCCCCGCTCAGAATTGTTTTTTTCGTTAGCGATAGTCGCATACATTAAATTACCTATAACAGTGGCTGCGCCCGTCACAATTATCCTAGAACAGGTTGTTTTATTATTATTTTTTTGTTTTTTGTAGATTTCGAGTTTTCCAGACCCGATCGTTGCGGCACCGTCAATATTATTATATCATCGTCTATATTCTACAGGACCCGGATTTCAATGCAAAATGCATTTTTTTTTTTTGAGTGATATTACACAATGCTTTTCAAGTGCATAATTTGATTCGTGTAACCGAGACATCAAAAGTGAAACTTTTATTTTACCTCATTTTGCATTTTCAATGTTTTTTTTCACGTGTAGAGCATTTTTTTTGTTTCAACATTTCTCGGTCACTGTTTCCGTTATTATCGTATATTTGTACACTGTACGAGTACCATAAGAACACTACGATGCGATACGGTATTTGTACACGATACGACTCAATAGATTTAAATTCGGTTAATTCAAAAATAATACCCGAGTTTTTCGGTTTTTCGGTCCAAACGCAGCCCCTCAGTGAATACTATCGTCGGGTCGAATTTCGTTTCATATCGAAATCGAAAAATATCATAAACCGCCCAATGAAATAACAAATTTAAAAAAAAAAAAAAAAAACGTACATGTCGTTTTTCAAACGGCATTCACGCGGTAAAAATTCCTTTTTTTTTTTCAGTCTCCCCAGAGCATTTTTCGCCGATTTCTCAGCGCATTCAGATCCGGGCCCCGATGCGTTTGTCCACACGCTCGCGCGCCCGGGGTGCGGCGCGTTCACGCGGTCCCGCGATTCCGTTTCGGAAATCACACCGCGCACACGCGCGCGTAACGATCGCGCGACAACTACGGCCGCGACATTGCCGAAGTAACGTACGGGGGGACACGGCGATGATAATCGCACGCCTAACGTTAACCGACCTGCACGCGCTCGTGTGTTTTTTGTGTTATTGCGGGCGCTCGGCGACGAAAACAATTCTCGGAACCGCCTGGTTTTCGTTCCGGCGCGGCGAGGGTGCGGCAGGGGGTTCGCGGCGATACAATAACGCGACAACACACACACACACACACACACACACACAACGTTCTCAATTATATTGTGTTACGCGTAACCGGGCATCACGGGTACTCCGCCCCGTCACGCCCTGGGCGGTTCGTTACGTGAAACAACAGACGCGGGCGATTGGATTTTCGTTTTCGATTATTCACCGCGTCTCGGTCTCGAGGCGGCTCTTATTCCGCCGCGGTCGCGCGCCGCGTTAACATTTTCAATCGAACCGTCCGCGGGGGTGTCGACAGTGTTATTAGTTTTTTTTTTTTTTTTTGTCTCCGGCGCGGCGCGCGTGCGGACGCATCCGAATCGGTTCCCGCGTGCTCGTGGCCCGCACGCCGAATCGGTTCCCGTTTGACAGCCGCGTTTACACAATGGACGCAGGCAGGTATAACGTAGGGTACATTTTTAAATTTTTATTTGACTTTTATCGTGCTCAGTGGCGTGACCAGAACTTCCGTACTGCCCGGGGCGAAATATTGCATCGGCACAGGGCCGACGAGTAACAAAAAAAAAAAAATAAAAAAAATAAAAGCCTGTCAAATAATGCCTTGAACACCGATTCGGAGCTCCTAAATGCCACGGGCCCGTGACGTTTGTCCCCGTTGTCCACCCGTTTATGTGAATCCGATATTTCACCCGAAATTTTCGACGAAAAATGTCTATGATGTCTGTGGCAATAATGTATTTATTACGTGTGTAATTATACTATTGAGTTTGATTTCTAAAACGTGTCATTACGACGGGCCTTGGGTTCTCGATAAATAGAGTCTTTATCGGTTATTTTTCTTTTTCTTTAAAATCATATGTCCATCAACTGTTGCAAAACAAACGCGTACAAATAATACAAATATGGATTACTTATCCGAACGGGAGCTCGGCTGGATGAAATTTAAAAGTGTCGTATTCGAACTTACTGTATTTTGACAATAGGTAACAGAATAATATTATGCTAAAACTATACGGAATAATTACCGTATGGAAATTAAACATCGAACATAAAAACAAAACTCACCGACACAACCCGATAATCCATTATTCCGTGTTTAATACGTTAAAAAACATCTGGTGTATTCGTAGACTTGATATGGACGAAACACTCAGCATGAAAACTCGTTTCAGCGGGTGGAATTTCATTTCGAGGACATAAACGCGCGAGATAATATACTGCAAGAGCGTTTTAGTTGGCTGTCCTCAGAGTGCGAAATGTACTCTCCGGAACATTAGGCTTTATACGGGCCTAGTTCTCTTGATTCGTTCGGGCCGTCCGCGCCCCGACCAGTCCTCGGGGCGAATTTCCCGTCTAAATGTATAAGTCTATGGGTGTGTCTGTGCTATTCACTGTAATACTTCATCGATTACTGTAATCGCTATCGACGGTCGACGGAACGTGAGCACAGACATCGGACAATGTTCCGTGATGCCGCGTTATTGATAACAAAAGTATTAAAAAATATTCTCCTATCGATTTGTTATCGCTCACGAAAACATTTCAAACACAAATGCGAACCGTTTAGAATCTGAGTGTAGCGAAGAAGCTCATGATTTTACGTAAAGACGTTTATTCTTTTATTTTTTTTTTTTTTCTGTGGATAACTTTTCTACCTAAAAACTTGCTCCGATTTTTACGTGTAGCATTTTTTCCGAAAGGATATAGGTGTGGGGGAGGTACTTTAGGGGGTCATTTTTCGATTTTCTAAGAGTTTTGCAAGCAAATGCGAAAAACCAGGAAAAACGTTGGGAAAAAACGGGAAAATCGGTACATTAAACAAATATTACTAAATATAATGTAAAATGCGTATTTAATTATTTTACCATAAAATGACATATATATATTTGACAAAGCATTACTATCAACTGAACTCCGTTCAGAATCGTTTTTCCGTAAACAACGGTTAACCGTTGCTAACAGACATACATTAAACCATCTATAACGGCGGCTGCACCCGTCCCAATTATCTTAAGACGTCTTTTTTATTCATTTGAACACCAGGACGAATAATGTTTGGGGGACGCCGCGTTACGCGCGTGGTTAATCCGTGCCTGACGATGAGATGCGACTAGTTGGCCGACAAACGCGATTTTTACGATTTTATACAGTTTGTTTGTAATTTTAAACGAAAATGTCCTCGTGTTCATTTCGCTAACGACAATAATCGAAAAAGATACCGCTGTTGCAGTGTGAAAAAAAAAAAAAATAAATATATATGTATATATATATCGATACACCTACTCGCGGTAATCATATCAGTTAGGGGGAAAAAAAAAAAATAAAAAAAAATATATGAATGCAAATACGAAGATGGGCCGTGACAAAAGGATAATATAATTGAACAATGTATAATGTTATGTAAAAAGTGTTTTCGCGCGTTTAATTTTTTTTTTTTTTTTTTTCGTTCGCGTAACGAAAAGCTATAAACCCAAACGGGCAAATATTTTTTAAGTGCGCCGGCGGCGGCAGGCATGACGAATATCGGATTTCGTGCGGACTTTATTGCGAGCCATTGTTGTGTACGTACGCGTATCGGCCGACACGCCGCCGTCAGCAAATAACTCTAATTATTATTATTATTATTATTATTATTATTACCCGCCCGAATGCCGGGCTGCCGAATGATCTCGCGCGTGTACGCGCGCGCGTAAATAAAATCGACCCGTGAACGTCGCGACAATTTTTCGTTTTCGCCCGCGCCGTCGGTAGAGAGAGAGAGAGAGAGAGAGTGTGAGAGAGAGAAAAAAAAAATTTTTGGCTGCGTTGCGGCACGGTTTGTCCCGTGTGAAATTCACCGTCGTAATGACGCGCAGTACTCGGCGGCGCGCGCGTACAACACACGAGAGATCCGCGTACGAAACAACGCGTCGTTTTGCAGCGCGCCGCGACAACCGGTAATGATAATAAACAACGCGCGGCGTCGCGATACTATTCCGGCGACGCATCCGAAGCGGGGCGGGGGGAACGGGTCCGGGGGCGATCGGGGACGCAGATCTCCTATTCCGCGCGGCCGTTTACAGTACCGTATAGGTGTGTATCTATTAATTTGTTTGGTTTGCACGTGTCGTCTGCTCGTTATTTAAAATTTGAATATTTCCTTGCATTTTAGTCGATAGAAATCAAAAACGTATCGGCGCATGTGTAGCCGCCAGAGGCCTGCCAGAGGGACGACACACGTGTGCGGAAATAAAAATTAAATATTCACCGTCGCATCTTAATCGCTGGTGAAAAATAAATTTCCGTCCGTTCATTTTTCGAAATTTCAAATATAACCTATTCGTAACGGAACACGCGTATACATAGCTGACGAATAATACGTATTTTTTTCAATAACAGCCGTTTTAATTTCTGGAGAAGGGTTTTGCGAAAAAAATTACATTCAATAGACTACCCCCACTTTACGCGACAGGGAATCAAAATCGTAATCATGCGGGTGACAAAACTGCCGAGCGATAAGTATTCGTACAACGGGAGGGTTTTGATTTTGTTCTGTGCGCATACTGTACGTTTGCCTGTTACAATTGATGATTTATCGTCTCTGTGACAACTATTTTTAAAATTCGTATTTATACTTGGCCATAATACATTTTTAAAATGTACCGATAATACGTATATTGTAAATTATACGTATTTTTTTTTTTTTTCAAATTAGATGCTATGACATTAAACATACAGACCGTACAGTGCGCCTACATAATATATCACGTGATAATATATTATAGGTATTTACGATTCCATTATTTCCATTTAAGTTCTGTTGCGCCATTATTATGTGTCGTGCCATTTTATTGCCCCCCCCCTACATGTGGTGTTAATATTTTACAAATGCGATTTTTATGACAACAATAGAAAAAAATGAAAATTTTACTTAAATCTAACCCAAAAAACACATGTTTACGATACTACACAATTTTAACTCATACTCTTGTTTAAAAAAAAAAAATCTATTTCATTACACCACTTCGCTGTTTTTTTTTTTTTACCACTAATTATACAACTTACAATGAGTATTTTTTTTTATTTTTTAAGCATTTCTGTTCGGTCAAATAATTTTATCCACATAGTAACTACTAAAGGAAAACTATGTAAAATAATTAAAATAATATAAAATGTCTATAAATTGCTCAATGATTTTACCACGTTAAGAAAAGACAAATATAAATTTTCTGTCAAAATTTCAACTTCTACGAATAATTTTAACTGAGTTACAACAAAAACAATAAAATTGAAAATAATGAAACCATTATTTCCGTTATCTTTCCCGTTATTTTTACCTTTATCCCGGTTTTGCTAGGCTATTAAGACTACTATACAGAAAATAAAACTAAGCCTATTTGTTTTAATAACTACGTTGAAAATGCAACAAAAAAGTTCACTTATAATTTTTCGATTGGAGCAAGTTTTCTATTCGGAAATGTACTCACAGGCACCCACCCCCCCTTGAAAAAAAAAAAACGTTCTTAATCTAAAATAATTTGTAATAAATACCGTATAATAAATAATTTTATATAATACAGATCACTTAATGTCGTTTACAGATTATACGTAATTTTTTTGTTTTAATTTTAAGGTATACGTGCGTATTTGTACTATTTTTACAGGGTATGAGCCAGTTCACCAAATGGCAATAATGATCAAACGCCGAGCAGTATATTATCCAAAACTCAGTGCACATGTTACTTAATTTATCTGTGATGGCATCAGCAGTGGTCTTTTAACAATTTTCATATTGTTTATCTAACAAGACGTTTTCAATTTGATAAAACGATTTTACTGGAATAGAGAGATTATTTTTTGAACCGACGTAATTCTTGTCAAAATAATGAAACTTTGTTATTTTTAACTGTTATTTATTTGGTAAAATTCAATAAATATATTTTATTGATATCATTAACGATTTTTCGCACAGTAATATTATGCGTGTAATTCACCAATATTGTATTAATGAGATAGTTGGTTAAATTTTCTGCGGACCAAAATTATCCGTAGCAAAAAAATTATAACTTTTATTTTAAGAAACAACTTTATTTTTCACGGAAAGAGGACAATGATATGTTGCCCCGGTGTACGGTATGTTCAAATGCGGCCCCGGCGACTGCCAAATATCACGCACGTGTAATAGTGTGATGGCTGTTTTTACTCGGATTGTTCGATAGTTAGTGTCGGTCTGTTTATCGCGCGTGTAGACGGTTTATGGTCGCGGCAGTTTCGTTAAGTCAAAATCGAAATTAAATACCCATCGTACAGTATAAATAGTGCAATTTCGGAGCGGATATTCTCAACGTACCGCTGTTCGCATTTTACACGTATTCGGCGTGACGTGTAAACTCGCGAGCATTGCAGGTAGGTATACCTACCTGTCCTATCCCAGAACGCCGAGTGCCAAAACGCACGGCCGTGCGTTCGTTGTTGCCAATATGCGCTTTAAACCGCCGCGTTTAAAATGCACGGTCCATCGTGTTCACAGTCGAATATCCTTTCACTCGTATGGACAGGAAAAAAAAAAAAAAAAAATGTTTCTTATACTCGGTTTCGGGTCGTTCGCCGATTAGAATACCAAATGCGAAAGATAATAAGCGTTATAATAGCAAAAAAACGTTTCGTTTTAATAACCGCTGCGGCGTTGGTACGGCGTGGGCGATAATCCGATTCCGAAACCGCGATCTGTGTTCGTTATTTTTTTGTCTTCTTCCAGATCCCTCGCCAGACGCAATTTTCGCGGCGAAAAAAAAAACATACATATGAAATTCATGAATGTTTATTGAAAATGTTTTTAGCGCCTATGAGGATTTTTGTAATATTTATATTCACGTATTGTTTTGTAACGAACCGCGATAGAACACGCACGAATTCTCAGATTTGTATTTTATTTTAATCTTTGTTTGTTTTTTTTTTTTTTCAACTATACTATTTTTTGAGATTTCATTTACATGTAATATATATAAACACCTATAATACCATTAGGTATTATGCATTATAGGTATACATATTTTTCGCGTTTAAATCTACACAATAAGGCGACACTCACGGTGTTCGGCCGCAGGTAGGTATATAATTGCATTGTGACGGATTTGACATTAACACTACCCCGCAGCAGCCTCGTGCATACCTACCTACGTGCATACCTACCTACGTGCACATACGTACTTAAATAATTTGCCACCCTCCGCTCGTATACATAAATAAATTCACGAAGCTACGCAGTTTTCCGAACAATTAAAAATGTAAAAAGTACCTCTGTATTTTTGTTTAATCTTTTTTACACGCGGGGATTTTTTTTTTTCGTTCGTTTTAATTTCTCGTAAATAACACAAAAGTCAAAACGAAAACAAATTATCGAAACAGAAAAAAAAACTACAGCGTAAACTAATAATGTAAAATATAATACACCTACACGATGTTTGATGAAAACGTTCAACATTTATGTATAACATAACAACATTTTACTCGTTTTATAAAAACGAGTATTGTCCTGATATTATTTATTACAAATATAATACATGAACAACATGTATCATTACGTTTACACAAATAATTGGGGGGGAGCGTTGGAGATGGTATATCGTTCGGTAGTCTGAAGAATCCTACGATCAACTCTATACAACATTCTATAAAAGCCGAAAATACTTTTATAGAAAAAACTCAATCAATTAGATTTTGAATACAACAAAGGTCAAAGAAGCTATTGGTTTTACTAATTGCTTTATTTTGATCTCGGAAAACACTTTTTTTGGTCTTTAAAAATGCCCCGATATTTTCATGTTGTACTTCGAAAATTACTGTAATAAATTGTAAATAACTTTTCTACCAGAAATCTTGTTCTTTTCAAAAACTCAATAGAATTTGATCTTGTTGGAGACGTTGGTGCTTAAAGGAGGTAATTTTTTGGTTTTATTTGGAGTTTTTTAATAAATGGGAAAACCTGGCAATTTTATGTATAATTTTTGTTGATTTCTGGCCTATTGCGTTTTTCGTCAGCAAAACGATTTATCGTTGGGTACAGTACAAAATAAATGACTCCATACATTTTTCGTTCAAAATTCCCCCCTAAAACAGTTGCCCACACACCAGCCGTATATCAACCTTTTATTTACTTTACGTTGTTCGATATCGTTTTTGAGAAAATGTTTGCACAAGGTCGATAAATTATTTCATTGTAATTATTATACATTTAGAATCGTAACCATATTGGGTATGGCGGATAAATAATATACTCAGGAAAGAGTCAAAATATAAGTGCGCAAACACACGTCATATTAATATAATAATGAATAAATCATTAAAAAAAAAAAAACAGTTTTCTATATTGGTATATTGGATTTTCAGTCAATAGTACCTGTAATAACTTTAGTTGTCTTCGAACGGTTTGTTTGTTATTTAAACGGCCCGTAATGCACGTTGGCGGTACAAATAGGTAAGGCATTGAACCACACCGAAGTCCGCATCAGTAAATATGATGATTGATTGCTATGAAGCATATTGTAGATAGACAACAAACATATAGCAAATAGCTCAATACTCACAATAATGATCGGCCATTAATATCGAAATATTAACGACGCAATAATGATTAACACTAATAGATAAAGTGCGATTTTTGTTTTTACCATGATCCAGCGGTTATCTACGAACATTTTGAGTGTACGATGGTATTTTTGTATTTGTTCAGTCACGATTTTATTGACAATATTTTCAAAATTGTTCCCCTCATTGTTTCGTGCATATTAAAATTAAACGCATACATATATACCTAGCAACTTTTGTTTTCCACAGGGAGGGTCGCTATTTGAAAATGAAACGTTAATGACTATGTGTTTATGGTATACGGAATTAGCGTACCATTTTATTGTAAATATTTACTTGAATAATTAATACTGATTTAAGATATAAAGAGACCGGTGACAAGCATTTGATAATAGAGTTGAAATAAAGCCTAAACAATGCAATAATGATAGAAAAAAAAAAAAAAAACTTGCAATCAAATTTACTTATGATTCTCCGAGAAAATCGTTGGATTACGATAGATAAAATACACACTGCATGTGTATTGCGGTGTACGTGGCAATACTAAAATCATTTTCAAATATTACATTTTTACATACCGAAAAATAATTAGGTAATCATTTTTTTAAATACGTATTTACTCAAAATATCATTACTTTGAAGGTCATCGACGCGCGCGCATACAATACAATTGAACCGACCGAGCGTATAGAGCATCGTTTTGGCGCGTAGTACTTAGGCTACATTAAGCATTCCGTTGAACTTTGATAATGACAGCACGCGTGTGTTGACATATCGTTACTTTTGCTGAGTAAAGTAATCGTCACGCAGAGAAGAAAACGATAAAACGTACCCAGTGCAAAAACTGCTGCAATTACGCGTAAAAAACACTTAAAAACAATATTCGTACACGCGAAAAAAAAAAAAAACAAAAAAAACAACACCAGACGACGTTGTTATACAACGGGCAGGAGGTGCCGCTACCAATAATAACGACCGCACTGCAGACGTCGTCGAAACAAACGGTGGGAAAAGAATTATATTTTATGGGAACCTATAATATAGGTACGGACATGATGGCAGTTTGCACACACCGCGATCATTTTATAGATATGTATACCTAAATGTTCATATCTAATGTGAACAGATTTGAAGACTTGACATCGGCAATGGGTTAAACGCCAAAAAGATTTTTGATTTTGAGTTATTCCCGTTAAAACCTCACCGGCGGCCCCGGCACGTAGCTCTCACGTCATTTTGTTGGGCTTTGTACACACATTACCATTATGGTCGTGGCACATAGCGCTCTTTATAGGTTGTTGGCGATGGTACACAGCTCAGTTGTTTTGGTCTAACTCAATTTTTTTTTTTCCGAGGCACTTGGCCCGGTATTGAATTCAAGTTTTCATTTATGGAATTAATTTAAACGAGTTTAACGATTGGAGCGAGCACACTGGATCCGTTCAGTTCAGTTAAGCCACCGCGCGATACCTTCGTTGAGTTGATAATCGTGTAAAAACATAACGCTACCATAGCGCTCACTACATCCGTTCGGTTCAGGTTACGAACCTTCCGTCTGGAATTGGATCGGGGTGGGGTAGGGGGTCTGGAGCGGGCCGTAAGTAGAAGAAACCACAATGTTTTGTCACGTTATTTGTCTATATTAATGTATTTTTAGCATTAAAATATATCGCTGCCGATGTACGTTTTGCTATTCGATTATTATTTATGTATTATTAGAAATCACTTGTTCATAAAATAATGGATTGTCTTAAAATACATGTGCCTCTTGAATTGAAATAATACATTGGACCGCGTAATATGTAGTAGTCAATTTCCTGTCAACAATACTAAAATATTCAAATATGCATTTTAAATGTACTGCGAATCCAAATCTGACTTAATCTGAATAAAAAAAAAAAATATTAGTCTTGTCAAGAGTTCGTCAAAATGTACTTGTATGGTGAAACATGTGTGATTGATGCAATTTTCGGGTTTTTTTGATTTATGTAAGTATAATTTTTTTTTGCATTGCTTAGTAAAAAGTACGTACATTTGATACAAAGTTGTCACGAGTTTTTCTTATTGCTAAAAGAAAAAAAAAAGTTTAGCTTAATGACAATATTAGATTCTGAGTGGAACGGGGAATGTATTTGTTTTGCAACGATGTTTAGTTTTCTTTTGCGTGAACGCTATTTTTACCAGAAAGCATATTCCGATTATCAAGTATAGCACTTTTTCAGAAAGGAAATTTTCTCTGAGTGGTACTTTAAAGAAGTAATTTTTTGAAATTCTGATTAATATTCGAGATAATGAGGAAACCTCGGTGTTTAGGTTAAAAAATATTGAAAGATAAAAAATAAGGTTGTCATTGGCAACCGTTTTTATTTATTTTTGTTACTATTAAGTTTTTACTACTTTAATCTTTTTTAAACAATCACTGTTGTCATGGAAACGCACATTGTTTTAATTATTTTGCCATTATATGACATAATACCATGTATTTTGTAGTATTGTTGACAAAGCAGCATTATCAACTAAACTCGGCTCAGATTCATTTTTTCGTTAGCAATGGTTTATCGTTGCTTACAGATATGCATTGAATTCCTGTCTGTAGCCTACCTTTTTAACTTCCTACCTACAACAGTGACTGCATCCATCTGCTAAGTATGTCCGTTCTTATTTTTAAGTCCCAATGTTTGAAACCTTTGTATGGGGATACAACCTACCCACAAGCTGTTGATTATACTCTGATGTCAATGTCTACGCACGTTTTTACGGTAAAACATATATTTCATATGATAAGTGTATTAATGACTACATTCTATCCTAAACTTTCTATCCTACACCAAAAAGGTACGGTGCCGCTTCTTTTTTTTTTGGAACTCGTCTCGGATATTGAGTAGTTTATTATATAATAGTACAATTTACAAATAGTATAAATGAAACGTGGCCCGTTAAATTGTGTAAACAAAGTCAATACGATTTTCACACGATGAAAGAATCGTTAGCAAAATGATTATATTATAAACTGCGATCTGATTTTACATACGCTTAAAATAAAATGCTGGTAAATGAAAAAAAAAAAAAAACCTATTTAAAATTGTTCTACGAATTACTCGATTACGACATAACTAAGACCTACACCCCGGCATGGTCGGTAATAAAACGTAAAATTTAAATAATTGTGATAAATGCGCATTAAATCGAGTATAGGAGGTAACAGCGTATACAATAATACGAGTAGTTATATATTATTATAACGTTTAACATAAAATTCCACTTGCATTCCGATTATGCACTCGGTATAAACAATGCATTTTGCGAGTATTTAATTCATTTATACAGTCAATTATGTATACAGCAGCAGAATAATGGAATAGGTATACAGTGAAATTATTCAACGTAAAATATATACGAATAAACCATTCTAACAACACTGCAGTAGATGTACTTGCGGTGTTTTATACTTACCGCAAAAAAGTCAATACGTTTTCTTAGCAATAAAAATTAATAATAATATTACAACGAGCTAATAATATACATACAAGTAGATAATATACGGAAACGGTTATTACGATACCAGATACTACTTGCATCGTAACAATACTAACAACAAATATCATAATCATTATCATAAATTATTGTCTCACAACTCTGTAAGAAGTTAAGCCGCCACTGCCACTGTCCTCCAATAATCACGGTCCTGGATCTTTTTCTCCAATTCCGTCACTCTTCAGATCTTGCTGTATTCCGTCCATCCACCGATTTTTCGTTTTGCCTCCTTCTTTATTGCTTCTATTTGGTTGTTTGCTCTAAATTTGATTGTTTCACACTTACGGATGGCGTACTCCTAGCTATTGTTAATTATCTTTCCTTTTACATTTATTTTATTATACCTTCGTCTTATCCCTTATTTCAACGATTTTCCTTTTCCGGCAGCACTATCGAAAACTAGTCCGCGTATTTTATTCTTATAGCATCTTATATATTGTATTCTCATAATATTAGCTTTATTATCCTATACATAATTTCAACGCGGCCGTAGTACGTTTGTATGTATTTTGAGATTTTTATCTGTAAAAATGTTAAACACTTATGGGCATATAACACATAACACGTTCGGGATAAAACGCGATAATTGAGGAAATCCGTACCAGCAAATTGAATATCCCATGGAAATTTTGTATAATTATACTATACGAATACATCCGATGACCTACCACCCGACGTGGTTTTTCCATTCCTTCTAGACACTGCTCAATCTAAACCTGTCGCGGTTTTTTACCAGCAGTATCGGGTTTGAATCGACAGATTAAATCGATTAAAACGATTTGATGTTTCATGCATAAATGTAACATATCATTATATTGATTACATTTTTGTTCTTTGGTGCGTTGAATGTTCATACTTATATAATATGTAAGATGTGTAATTAATTTGATAAAGGCATAAAGTAGAGTTAAGCTATTATGACCATGTTAAAAAATAAAATAAACCACAGGATAAAATAAAATAATAGTTTTTTTTTTTTTTTTTGTTAATTTTTCATAATAATGTTTATATATTATTAACTATTTTAAACACACTCGTATATTATGGATGTATTATCGCCAGTATCGATTCTTATGGTTATTATTTTACATAAATACAATCAATTGCAAAAAATTGCATTAATAGTAACGAATTTTTTTTGTAATAAAATACAATTATAATCCGCATGTTAAAATTATAAAATGTTTATATTTAGTTAAATAAAATAGGAATTAATACGGAATAATTTACATCAAAATAAAACAAAATGGGGAAAAAATCGTCCCCGAAAAAAGATCGTCGGTACAACAAGACCCAAAGCTGAATATTATTACAAGACACGATAATATTATAGGTACGTATAAGTATATGTACGTTTATTTTATAAATTTACGTATATGTAATACACGTACGTTCAAGATAAAATGTATAGAAACCTGACGAAAACAACTATTAGCGCCTACAGTAATTTACATTAAGAACCATACGTTGTATAAATATTCGAAACAATGTTATTATAAGTAATAAATCTCGTTAAGTTAGGATATAGTTAAAATATTAATATACTATACTTAGTAAACTTCTGCTTCACTAGGCACAGAGTGTAGTCGATCATAAACTCGTGATTATCAATAACAATGTTCAAAATATTCGTAAAATTATTAAAAACTATATATGTCTATTTTTGGGATCAGTTAGGAATGCGATTGATACCATTATGTGACGTAGGCAAAACAAAACGGTTGAGTAATATTATCGTAAATGGCCAAAAACTTGATATTCGTGTTTCTATGGTATCCACCTAATAAAGTATCGGACTTTTTAAAAGTTATTTGCAGGCAGAAAAAATAACACTTTACCTCCCCCCCCTCCGTCCAGTTCTTACCCCACTGTGTAACGCTATGTGGGACAAATATCTGGCCTTTATATTACATATAAACATTTATTTTGTGTACATTTAAATGTACATATGATATTGTTAAGTTGATTACATTTTTGTTCTTGTATGCGTTGAACGTTCTTACATGTATAATATTTTAAAAATATAATTAATTTGATAATGGCATGAAGAAGAGTTAAGCTCCTGTGACCATTCAAAAAAAAAAAAATAATAATAATAATAATAAAACACAAAATAATTTCAGTAATTAATGTATAGTTTTTTTTTTTTGTAAATTGTTCATAATGATGTTTATATATTATTAAATATTTGAAATACACTCATATATCTTAGTTGTATTTACACCAGTATCGATTCTTATGGTTATTATTTTACATAAGTACAATCAATAGCCATAAATGTCATTAATTATAACGAATATTTTTGTAATAAAATACAATTTTAATGATTATGTTAGAACTATAAAATATTTATATATAGTTAAATAAAATAGAAAATAATATGGAATAATTGACATCAACATAAAATAAAACGGGGTATAAAGCAAACTCCGAAAGAAGTTCGTCCGTACAACATGACACAAAGCTGAATATTATTATACGACACAATAATATTATAGGTACGTATAAGTATATGTACGTTTATTTTATAAATTTACGTATATATAATACAGGTTCGTTCAAGATAAAATGTATAGAAACCTAACGAAAACAACTATAAGCGACTACAGTAATTTACATTAAGAACCAAACGTTGTGTAAATATTCGAAACAAAGTTATTATAAGTATTAAATCTCGTTAAGTTAGGATATAGTTAAAATATTAATATACCATACTTAGTTAACTTCTGCTTCACTAGGCACAGAGTGTAGTCGATCAAAAATTCGTGTTTATCAATAACAATGTTCAAAATATTCGTAAAATTATTAAAAACTACATATGTCTCTTCTGGGATCAGTTAGGAATGCGATTGATACCATTATTTGACGTAGCCAAAACAAAACGGTTAAGTAATATTATCGTAAATGGCCAATAACTTGATATTCGTGTTTCTATGGTATCCACCTAATAAAGTATCGGACAAAGACTTATAACGAACACGATTACGAAACTAAATATATATTTTCTACTTGCATATTATATTTTTTTAAATATATATAAACACTGGTAGTAAAATATACATAAGTTTGAAGTCGAATTGTTTGCAACGATATGAATAGACGAGAACCATCGCTATTTACAATGAATGCGGCAGAAGTCGGTTTCGGATTCGCCAAGCTTTATTACGCTACTTTAAGTACCAAACCCGAGAACGCATACTTGTTTTACGACGAGCTCGGCAACTACCTAACTATATACGAAGATGGCACCTCTATCCAAGCCAAAAGCTGGAAAGAAATAAACAGCATCCTGATGAGGCCCTTAACCACATCGGATATATTCGTTAAATCGATTACTTCAGAAGCCCGTGGTGGTTCGTTGGACAACCTACTAATTACGGTGACTGGTGAACGTTTCAAGCATGTATTTATAGCGAATCGCCGTCCGAAGCGGGGAATACGTTATGCAATTGTGAGATCTGTGAAACAATATTTTCCTCTAAACCAACCAATACAGGTAGCAGCTTTCGATGTAAGTGACAATATTGTTAAGAATACTGACGATCACGAGCCGGCACAAAAGAAACAAGTAAAATTTTCGGATGATATCGTCAACTACCTTAATCCTTCTCGTAATGCCATTATGAATAACAATCATAATATTATGACGTCCGTGAAAAACCCACCGAAGACCATTCTAAAACGAGTAACCGGTTCTACTGAAATTGCCACCACAACCAAACTTTCTCCCGATACCATGAATAATGACGCATACCACGAAATAACCGCCATTAAAACTTCGATAAGCTTTGAGACGAGTGCGACTGAAGCAGGCAACAGATTTACCCAGCTATATAATGCTACTTTAAGCACTAGGCCTAAGAACGCGTACTTATTTTATGACGAGTTCTGTGACTACAGAACGATATACGAAGACGGCACCTGCGTCATAGCTAAGAACTGGAAAGAAATTAATAGTACTCTGTTAAGTTCTACGAACTTATCTGATATTTTCTTCAGATCGATTACTTCGGAACCCCGTGATGGTTCGTTGGACAAACTGCTAATTACAGTGACTGGTGCACGTTTCAAGCATGTATTTATCGCGAATCGCCGTCCGAAACAGGGACTACGTTACGCTATAGTGAGGTCTGTGAAGCAATATATTCCTCTTAACCAACCAACACAGGTAACAACATTCAATGTGGGTGACAATATTGCCGAGAATACTAACGATCACGAGTCAGAACAAAAGAATCAAGAAAACATTTCAGATGGTATCGTCAATTACGTTCATCCTTCTCGTAATGCCGTTATGAATAACAATCAAAGTACTATTACAACCGTGAAAAACCTACCGAAGACTATTCTAAAACAAGTAACCGGTTCTACCGAAATTGCCACCACAACCAAACTTTCTCTTGATACCATGAATAATGACGCATACCACGAAATAACCGCCATTAAAACTTCGATAAGCTTTGGGACGAGTGCGACTGAAGCAGGCAACAGATTTGCCCAGCTATATAACGCTACTTTAAGCACTAAGCCTAAAAACGCGTACTTATTTTATGACGAGTTCTGTGACTACAGAACGATATACGAAGACGGCACCTGCGTCATAGCTAAGAACTGGAAAGAAATTAATAGTACTCTGTTAAGTTCAACGAACCTATCAGATATTTTCTTCAGATCGATTACTTCGGAACCCCGTGATGGTTCGTTGGACAAACTGCTAATTACAGTGACTGGTGCACGTTTCAAGCATGTATTTATCGCGAATCGCCGTCCGAAACGGGGACTACGTTACGCTATAGTGAGGTCTATGAAGCAATATTTCCCTACAGACCACCCGACGCAGGTTAAAGCTTTCGCTGCGGGTGACAATATTGCTCAGAATACTTACAATCAAGAAACGGCAGGAAAGAAACAAGGAAACATTTCGGATGATATTGCCGAATACAAGAAACCTTCTTTTAATGCCGTTAATATTAACACTTATAATGCTATTACAACCGTCAAAAACCCACCGAAGGGTATTTTAAAACGTGTAACCAGATCTACCGAAATCGCTACCACTTCCAAACCGTCTCGTGATACCGTTAATAATGACGCAAATCACGAAATAACCGCAAATAACAATTCGATTGGTGTTATGACGAGTGCGACCGAGGTAGGCTTTAAATTTGTCCAGCGCTATTATGCCACTTTAAGCACTAAAAAGGATCTCGCGTACTTGTTTTATGAAGAGCACGGTGAATACCAAACGATATACGAAGATGGCACATCCGTCCTAGCCAAGAACTGGGAAGAAATAAATAGCGTCATTTTGAGTCCTGTAACATTTTCTGATATATTCGTCAGATCGATTACTACGGAATTCTATGGTGGATCGTTGGAAAACCTCTTAATTACGGTGATCGGTATGCAGTTCAAACATGTATTTATCGCGCACTACTGTCCGAATCGGGAACTAAATTACGTCATAGTGAAGTCCAAGAAGCAATATTTTCTTTCAGACCACACGACGCAGATAGAAAATTCCGCTGCGGGTGACATTTATGCTTACAATAGTTTATAAATATTTGTAAATTGGTATTTGTTTGTTATAATTTATAGACCCACCTACGAAATTATGAAACCAAAATAATATTGTGTACAGATATAAATCATATAGAAAATTTTATTTTTGGAGAGCCTAGTCTGAAGAAAATTGAAATATTACAAGGATCATGACAAAAGTATTTTAGATATTGTAGAGAAATTCAGCAAAATGCCAGCCATTCTGAAGTATTCGAGATGAGTGGCAGATATTCTTAAATTTTAGGTTTATAATTTTTTTTTGTAATTTTTATACAAAATGTAAACTATATTCCATTAAAATAGGTGCAAATTATAATGAATCAAATATTTTTTTATAACAGTATTATTGAAGTATTTATTTATTTATTCGGAAATATTTTTACAGATAACTGTTTTTTCTATGTAGGTTTATCCGACAAAAATATAATTTTACTTATTTTAGATTCTTAGTACAACGGAATGTATAATTGTAATACTATGATAGTATTTTCGAATCAATAGAATTGTTCGTTAAGTTTTGCCCTTTACATTTTCGTTACGGGCATAATCTATAACTAGCCATTTGACTTATTCTCCGAAAAATTAAATATATTTTAGCAGGTCCTCGGTCCGATACATTTAAATTATCGAAAATTCTAGATAATAGAAAAAAACGAAATTTCCACCAGGAATCATTCTTAAAAAAAAAAAATATCTATAGATCGTTCAACCCTATTGAACTTTTAAACGTTATTCAAACATGCTCTTATTTTCAATATATTATTTTTACTAAACTTTCAAAATCGTAAGTATGTAATTTAATACCTCATTTTCCTCAAAAACTGACGACGGCGTGAAAAAGACTGGAAGTTCATTTAGAAAAAACACACATAAAATTTTAACTAAGATATAGGTACGAGATTGATCCATCCGCGATGACACGGAACACAAATATCTTCTTTTGTATCGGTTTAAAACATTCAACTGTATAGACTTTTTACGGTAAGGTTAGGTTAGGTCCCTATACTATAGAAAAATCGTTGAAATCTCTTAAATTATTATAGATGTTCAGTCGAAAACGCATGAAGACGTTCAGGAGCCACACTGTAAGGAAGAAAAAAAGTCGTCCTCGTAATATATAATATACCGTCAAAGTGTAGGTTAGGTTAAACTTGAGCTGATTTCAGTAAACTGATCCGATATAGATATTATATTTTACGAAAAAATTCAATGACACTACGTCATATAACTGGTGTGTGATTTTTTTTTTTTTATAAATTGTGTAGTAAAATATACATAAGTTTGAAGTCGAATTGTTTGCAACGATATTAATAGACGAGAACCATCGCTATTTACAATGAGTGCGGCAGAAGCCGGTTTCGGCTGTAGGATTTCTTACTGCCAAGAAATGGATTGTTTCAAAACGTTGTATTAATTTGTACCCAAACGTTTTGTATTTCGGACTGAGAACAAGAAA
Source organism: Cinara cedri (assembly GCA_902439185.1). Lineage (NCBI taxonomy): Eukaryota > Metazoa > Arthropoda > Insecta > Hemiptera > Aphididae > Cinara > Cinara cedri. The sequence goes on along the minus strand of CABPRJ010000527.1, from coordinate 248,225 downwards.
TCAATCGTAATGAAAATGTCCAAAAAATGTGTATAGAAAACTGTGTAATATTTAGGTTACTATTTACGTTAAATATTGAAATTATCGTGTGTCACCTCTTGGTGACTTATTTCAAAGGTATAAATAAGATGCGAAGACGACTAACGTCGTCTATAATGCGTTGTATTGTTAGTTGTTACTTAATAGAACAAACTCAAACAATAAGATATTTTAATAATTATATTTTATTGTTTCTCAATGTTTCATACCCATCGAATTAAAAATCGAGGTTTATTGTGCTAACATTATACGTTTCGAATTACAGTTTTACAGCTGATATTGTTAACGACAAGAACACAATAATATGAAAACTACGACAGCATTTTTCGAGAATCGAAAATACCGTTACAAATATACAAAATATACGATAGTTCTATACCTACAGTAAATATTAACAACGAAAACATAATATTAACACAAAATATACCATGCAACGAAGTCAATATATTCAATATTAGTTTAACTAATTTCGTCGTTGTGTATAAAGCGTTTCGAAAAGATTTATTATATAAAAAAAAAAAAAAAGCGCGGTCCTTTTAAAATCGTGTTACCTATTGCGTGTTCATCTAAAACAAATAATCGATCAAAACAGTTGGTTTGAAACACACACACAAAAAAAAAAAAAAAAAAAAAAATTATAACAATAATGGTTTGAACTACAAACAAATACCAAATTAAAATGTATTTATTTTTAACGCGCGTTAATAAATAATTATGAAAAACTACTGATTTTCGACTCATCTATCCATTGAAATAATATATATACATCGCTGTAAAATCATTATATCGGTCCTTCGTTTTTGCACCGAAAGACCAATGCGATCTCGAAACGAAATTATTCACATCGATAAACCGCGGTGTACTATAATATATACAAATACCAAGGCATATTAGATCACACGAGATGTATAAGATGTATTAGCAAGAACGCAACAAGGTTGTGGTTAAAAACAGAATATACGTTGTAGCGAACAGTAAACATTATGCCTGTGCCTAAAAAAAAAAAAAAAAAAAAAATAGGTTATTTTATTTTGTGTATTTTTTCGGAAACCATGTATATCGGTCGAAACAATAAACACGCGCTTAAGAAAAATAATCGGTTATACCGTACATTAAAAGTTGATAAAAGAAAAAAATAGAAATTATAGCGTTGGCTTGAAAACCTTTAAAATCGTATCGTTTATTCGTTGGCCTTTTACAATTTTAAGTAGAAATATATTAATGTATTTGATATTAAATTCGGTTTTTCTCTCTTCGCCTTAGCGCCCATTTGTGATTATTATTCGTACCGTCTTCCAACTCCTTTGAATAATTAATAAACGAAACAAATGCGCCAGGTTTTACACGTCATATTATTATTATATATGCGGTTATTTTTGATTTCGGGAATGTTAATAATAAACAAAACTCCTGGATATTTCGAGTGAAAGTCGCAACGTAGGTACCTATATTGAATAATATACAGTGTTTTCAGTGCATTCCGACGTTTAATCTATCATATTTTTTGTGTCTAAAATATTATTGTTGACAACGTGCATATCGATACGATACGATAATCACTGATGGACAAGTTCTTTTTAAAAACTAAGTGCCCAGTTAGGTTCAAATTCCAGTTCAAATTCGTCAAATTTAAATAATAGTTAATTATTTATAAATAAAATTGTTATATAGGTATTTATTTTAAATAACTCTGTTTACTAAATATAATGAATTTAAGTATATACATAACAAATATTTTCATAATATATTTATGAAATAAATACTTGTTTTTGACTTGAGCGCAAGTGTAAATATTTACTCATCAGTAAAGTTGTATAAAATTAAATATTTACTTAACAAAATATTGTTTCACAAGAAATCACCACTAACCAAATTTTAACCATTGGGCAATGGCTAATAAGTAATACGACCTAACTGACAAATTATAATGTTATAATGAAAATGATTAACTGGAATAATTAAACATAGAGTCAAATAATAAACATAATTAGTGATTACTAGAAAAACAATAAATAAAAATGCAATACATGAAATTCAAATTGTCTTTAATCATTCTTTACTGAGAGCAGAGGTAGCTAAAACGAGGGTCAACATGGTCAGATGGGGATATAGTGGAAAAATACGTTCTCTGTGTCTGCGGTGAAAACCACACAGACGACCACCTACTACGGTGCAGAATGGTTTCAGTGGAATGCACAAATAACGATTTGGCTATAGCCAATGACCAAACAGTAGATGTAGCAATCTACTGGTTCACACATAAGATTTGACTGTCGCAATATAATCAGCACTGGACACGAGATAGAGAAGAAGGACTTTCTTTACTATAGAATGGTCTATAAGACGTTTACTGATCAACAAGCGACCGTAAAAACGTTCGTAAAAAATAAGAAAACTGACGCGTTCATGATCCATTTCATACAAAACGAACATGTTCAAATGTACATTTCTATCACTGATAATAACACTATCACGATCGTAAAGGAATAACTCAAGATCGGTGTATTTTATTGTTGTATAATATTATATTACGCAACAATTATAGGTATTCTCCGTCCGTAAAGAGATTATATTTTTTACGACAACGGCATCCTTGAAAATAATAATATAATAACTTAATCGTTTTCTTCTTTTTTTTTTTTTTTTTTTTTTTTTTTTTTTATTGCGCGATAGCAACAAATAAATCGCTGTGATACGGATAGGTATATTTTTCTTTGGGTATATCGTTTTTGTCCTTATTGGTTTACTGGAATAACGCTGAGTGTATACTATACAATATACGTACCTATATACGAGTATGTAGGTAGTATACCTGTTGGTATAAATGTAAAATATGAGCACGGCGATCAATCATACGTTATCGTTTCACGAAAGCTTTTATTAATTATCATATTATTATTCGTTTGACGAAAGAATATGTCTTGTACGTATACATATTACAATATAATGCACAATATTATGCGATCTTTGTTGTCCCGTTTGCGGACGCATAGCATAGGTACTTGCTACGTATATTTCAAAATGTAATAATAACACTAGAGTTCGAGACAACTGCATCCTTTGTTTATTATAATGCATACACCTAGGTACACCTATGTGTAACAATACGACGGCAATGCATTTTTTATGTATACGTACGAGAGGAAAGTCGGAAAACCGAGACTGAAATAATATATTCGCCCGCCATTATGGCGACACTATGCACGGAAATCGCAGGTCTCGAAGTAAATTTGGAAAAAAATAGATCGCTGGAATTAGGCCGTCGGGAGTGGACGGACGGAGAGATATGGTTCAAGGCGGCGATATGACGTTGGCGATGAAAGTTCACAGAGAGTTGTAGAGGCCGAAAGAAGAACTCTGCATTTTGTTTACACAATGCATAAAGAATTGACGTACAATTTTTTTCTTGCAAATTATCGTGAAGAAGATACATTATATGGGGGGGGNGGGGGGGGGGGGGGGAAGTTCACTAAGCATTATATGCCACTTTCGTTTTGTTAATGACACTTTTTTTCTCGGTTTTCTTCAATTCGGTCAAAATATCCGGAAAAATCTATGATTTTTAGCGTCTTTGAAAATCATTTGATCATCAAATATGGGTCATTCTATATCAACTATTAATGTAAACAACATTATTAATTAATTAATTGCACAAATTTATTAGATAATTAATTATTATTAAAGTTTACGATAGGTAATTAATTGTAATTAATTGTATGCTATATTTTAATAACATATATTTACTACATCAACCGAAAACCGGGTGACAACATGTGGTTAAATAAATTTGATTTATCAAGAGTAACAATTTTGTAATTATTTTTTTTTTCCATAGTCGCAATTCGGTTTCATTCAATGTGTGATATATATTAAATTATTTGTCAATCAATGTCACCAAATTAAAAAAATGTCTCTCACGTAAATAATGTATAATTTTATAATTTTTATATTATAACCGGAAGTTCATTACGCACAGCATCTAAATAATTTTAAATGCTAACGATCGAAAAGAATAGTAATTATAGACTGTTTATCTTTAATTTCTGATATTTCTGTATAGATCAATTTTCATGTCAATAATGGATTTACGCGAGAGACATTTTTTAATTGGTCACATTGATCCACAAATAATTCAGTATAGCAAAATATATAAATAACACCTATAGGTACTAATTATTTATTGTGATTCAAGATATTTGAACATTCGGTATCGTACAATTCGATCATTGCGTGTGCTGGATTACAGCAATAGGATTTCGAAGAAACGTTACAAATATTCTGTTAAAAAATAATACAACTGCAAAATAGAATATTATCGTATTATTGCTTATGATCGCCACTCGTATTTTGATCGTTGCCTGCGCGTATATTTCGGACAATTATTATCGTTACTTTAATAATTAGCGATGCTGACTGCTGATATGATTGTAATGATGCACGATGACGATGACCGCGAGACGAATTTTCAAAGTATTTTCCAAGTTAAACCTAACCGTATGTAGTGGTGACTAGCTTAATTTTATAAATTATTCGATATAATAACAGTATAATACGGCGTTTCCGGGGTACGCAGACCCCTAGGAGTCCGCGAGAAGGTATTAGCGGGTTCGCGGAACAGAAAAGGCGTAAAAAGGCGGAAAAAGTGAAATTTGTTGTATTTAATCGAAACGGTTTATTATTTGTGAAATATTGAAAATATCGTAAATCGATTTTCCGCACTATACAGTATAGGTGTACCACAGGCATATAATAAGCGTACAATAATATATCAATATAGGCGGCGGCACGTGTTCGCTAGATTTTCTTTAATCTGATTGCGTAGCGCGGCTCGTAGCGTACGTATGGCAGTGGTGAGAGGCCGAGGGAATGAAAGTCGAGAAACGCTGGTATAACTGACGGTATCGAAGCATAGATAAACAAAAAAAAAAAAAAGGGCTGCGGAATTCGCGGCGTTATAATATTTTAATGTGAACGGAAAACAGTGTGCGAAACATTGCACACGCACAAACATCGATAACAAAAACAAATCGCATTGTAAATAAATTGAATATACGCGAGATACGATACAATTAGGAATGCGTGACCGCCGGAAACGGTAACTTTCCGGGAAAACGTGGAGTTTTGACGTCGGGGCACCGAGGGGCGACGGCCGCCGGATAAACGTGCAGGTCGATGCCGGTGTACCGACGTAGATGAAATAAATCGTATGCGTCGGTTTTTTATATGTATATATATATATATATATATATATATATATATATATGCATACTTTTTTAATACGTCAATAGTTGCTGTGGCATTCAAAGTGAGTATACACCCGCCTACCCACATGAAATCGGAATGTAATTACTAATTAGTGTGGCAATAGGTTTGGACTGACGATGCGATTTTCCTTATAGTCCTATTGTCAAAGAACTAGAAAATGTCCGTTCTTCCTCGTTCGTTTTGATGGGTGCCTACCAAGAACGGACACGTGTAGATATATATCTATATGTTTTCACAACGCGATGTAGTTTCTACAAAACGACGCATAACTCGTGAAATTGCGCGGAAAAGTTTTGTCAACAAATTTTAAATAAAAAACCGTACCGTAATCAATGCAACTCCGGAATACTATTATAATTGCCAATTATTTTTCAAGACACTCTATATTAGTATTAATTAATCGAAGTTGGCGCGCTGAATTGCTGACGATCAAAAACAAATTGCGAAACGACATAATATTTATAATCGTTAAAAACTACAGTAATCAGAATATTATTAAGAAAACAAACACGTTGAGTCGTAATCACGGTGGTAAAAATATGCATTGAAATATGATCTAGGTACAATATAATGTATTCGAACGCATTAATTATTGCACTCGGAATGCATTCTGAACGGTTAGAATTCCTTCTGACATAGCCAGTTTTAACGGAAATATTGAAAATATGAAAACTCAAATTAACTTGCAAATAAATTTAAAAATGGTTATATTATTATCACCTACAATCTTAATAATAATTTATTATGTAATCGGGAAATTAGTTAAGAAGCACATTAGGCATATGCATTACTGGGCCTCTGTACTAGGGGAGGCTAGAGCCCCAGCTTTTTTTCTCTCATAATGTTTTCGAACAAATTCCTAAAATTTTTGAAAAAGACTAGAGCAGTTTTACTGACCGAAAAAGTGTTTTGTGAGAATAAAAAACTATACCATACAGTTGAACTTCTTTGCTACACTCAAAATCTAAAAATAAATAAATTTACTAGCTTAGTGGGGCAGGGGTAGGAATTGTACACGAACAAACATTAAAAAATAGTGATATCTTTGAAATTGATTATTATATTAAATAAGCTGTTGTATACAATGACATTTTAACTTTGATCTCGGATTATGCACATAGTCATACGTACGTCTGAAATATTCGAAAGATTATAATAAAAACGTGTTTTGAAACAGTTGATAAGTTATTCAATTTCATGTCAATTATGAAACTGCTGCAACAATAGAAACAATATATTATGACAAACGGATATTTTATTAAAAACGTTATGGACAAACGGTATTGTGTAATCAGACGAATATTATGGGCTGTTTAAGTACCTAATAATCTTGAACCCGGCGTGTTTAAAAGCCTTAATACGCCTTAAAAGAGGAAAAAAACCGAATTAATGTCGTTGTAATGTTTGTTTTATTCCGTTGTCTCGTATTAATATTTTATAGGGTCATCGACGACTATAATGTGATAGCATAACCTTGGACGGTCCTAATAAACAGATTGGTTGAAATGAATTTTGATATAATTTGTCTGTATGTATACATATGGATATATTTTAGATTCGGAGCGTAGTGAGGGATCAATTGGTTTTACTAAGATGAATATGATTTTTTTTTGTATCATTAAACAACTTTTCTATCAGTTATATAGCTCTAAAATATAGAATATAGTAGCTTTTCTGAAAAGTACTTTTGTCTAGTTGATGAATTGAATAGATCATTTTTTCACTTTTCAAAGGGTTTACAAAATGATCCGAAAGAAAATTATAAGTAAAACGGAATACATGCCTTACCGAACTTTGTTCCTAATCGTTTTTTGTTAGCAACGGTTTATCGTTGCTTAAAGACATGTGCGTTTACAAACATTTTTTTTTTTTTTTTTGTTGGGGGGAAAGTTAAGGTGTCTATAACACTATTCCTAAACTTTTTTACTTTTTTCCTATACTACTTTATCTATACTATCTCGGATTTCCCAGTTATAATAAATAACGCTCAGAAAATCAAATAAAAAAAAAAAAAAAATGGGTTCCTCAATGTACCAACTAGATTCAAAATTCTATAAAAAGGTCTCATGTTATTTCTTGATTAGAACAAACATTTCTGATAGTAAAGTCACTCCGCCTAGTATCTAAAAAAACGCAAACACCATAGTAAAACCAATAAATTGAAATATGTAAATATTCGTTTAAAAGCCGTTGTTAACGTTGTTACGTTGAAATATTGCCTATTATAATTATAATAATAATATAAAGAAGCCACCGGGATATGTTGCTAATAATTCAGAAAAAATATAATCGTATTTATTTAAATGGTACGCACATGTTGTGTTTGCATGTTTACTTTTAAACTGTTCATTAAACGGCAAATACTTATTATTTACTTTGCGTGATTAATGGTTTTTTTTTTTTTTTTTTTTTTTTGTACGGAATATAATAATTCGAAACCCGCGTGAAAAAATTATTATCAATCCAATAATACTCAGTATTTTTTCATGATATAACGCGTTCATTGTTTTGCGTCTACATTTTGTCAATGTCCGCAAAGATTATACAGAAACCATTCAACTTCGATTTACCAAGATTCATCTACGACCGGCGTGGCCGCCATTGATTTAGTAACATTATATCTGGAGTCGCAAGTTTTACAATGAAATTTAATTATTTAACCGTTCATTTAGTAAGTCTTATTTTGCTATCTATGTGTCCTTCATATGAGGGATCACGAGGAGCTGTTCCAGATAGAAGTGATTTGACTTGTGCGCCCGGTCAATCAAAATGCGTAATGGACGGATTTACACCGAATCCGTGTTTGATTTGTTTTAATGAATGTCCGGCTGGGACCGTCAAAGCTAATCCGAATACCAAATACCCTTGTCCTAATAGCCAACCTTGTCATGACACCGATATACACAGTGTATGTTGTGAACCTCCAGGACAATGTGTGTAATAAACGATATGAAATGGCGAATATATAATACACCAATAGCAGATAATTCGATTAAAATAATATAATCCTTGGCAAACTTTCTTCTCAGAACCTGAGAATAATAAATTGTGGCGTTGCGTTCAATAACTTCTGAATACCCCGAAACTGATTATCAATTCAAACGAGACGTTTTCATTGTTTAATCGCATAATAATTTTTTCGCTTCAATTTGGAAATTATTTTTCGCTGTTTCATGTAAACTATAAACCTATACTTTTTTTTTTATTTATTTATATACTCCTATTGCTCATGTAGACAACTTTTTCTGTATTGGGCGACTAGGGTAATTTGCTTCTATTTTTCAACCGGGTACTCGGACTTTTTGAGTGCATCGGTATTAGTTCCGGTACCAGTTCTCCAAAAATAAAATAACTGTTCCGGTTCGGTTTCGATTTTTCGTTTAAAAAATAAAATAAAATAAAGGTATCGGTTCCACACAATTTTGGTGCCGGTTTCACCATCAAAAGTTGGCCCACCGACTTCACACAATCCGTTCAAAATGTATGCCAAAATGTTGTTGAGTAAATTGCTGGAATTTGCGAGTTCATTCCCGGAATTTGGTGGTCATTACTTTCCCTCCATTTTAAGGGTGGGCTACATGAATTTGGCCCACCCACCTTATCAAAAATGGTATCAAAATGTTTGTTTCAATTTGCTAGAATTTAATCTAACCTAACCTAATGTTTTTTTTACAAAAATAATATGAAATACTCGCCTAAAGTAATATTTTAACGAACAGCATTCTTGTAAGTATAAATAATATAAATCATAAAATCTGTGATTTTCTTTATTCGTTATACCTTTTTTAAATGTTTTTAATTCTAAAATACCTATGCTACTAGACAGTTTCGTATTATTTTTTAATGGTTCAATACATACAACATCTATTTATAGAGTGCAATAGAAAGACCTGACCAATCTATATACATTTCTTATTTTAATCTGTCAAGTCTTTCTGTAACACCCTGAATATTAAATATCATACCTTATTATTTCGTTTTATAATTTACAAAAGAGATATTTTTAACCAGGAACTTGTTTGCAACTTTAATTGATCACTGTGATATTGGAGTATAATTATTGTCAAACAAACATTTATATGATTTTTTAATAAAATTCCTTCTCAAATTGTCAATTTCAAAATATTCCGATTACTTCATACAATCGTCAATTAGCTAAAACTCTGACTAGACACCTTTTTCCTTATAGCATTAACCGTCAGTATCACTCCCTTAAAATAAATTACGGTAAAAATAATACTATTATTCAAATACTTTACAAGTTGTCGATTAAAACTTCGTTGATATAACTACTCATCAACCTGTAAAACGATATAGCTTAACTAGATGATAAGTAGCATTTTTCAGATGAAGTTCTTAACTATAAGAATATATTTCGTCGCTAAGAAATTCACCAAAAAAAAAAAATAAAAATAAAAAAAATAGAGACATTTTCTGATGACGTTCTTACATTAATAATAATTTTAAGTAACAACAACAAATATGATACAATCAATAATTCATTTTCTAAAATAAATATAAGTATTTAAACCAAAACTAATATTTAATAGATATCTGTTTAATTTTGAAATTTTCAATTTTAAAAAACACCATTTTTGATGACAATATGATTTTCGTGCGTTGAAGATGCAACGAGACGCAATAAAAAAATTATATATTCTTATAACTGAGAATTTCCTCTACAAAATATTAGGTAAAGGGTAAACTTGAGTTAATTTTACTGCAGTCTATGATAAAAAAAAAAAAACGTTCGATTTTTTTATGATTCATTTATGATTATGATTTATGATTCACCTATAAGGACTTAAATTTAAAAAAAAAATAATTTTTTTTTTATTATCTTAATATGCCACTTAACAATTAAGTATCTCATTATTTTTCATTTTAAATATTTCAAATAGTCAAAAAAATTAATGAACTATCAACATTTTTAATTTAAAAATAACAGAAAAACCAAATTTGTCTAGTTCACTTAATTAGTTAAAATAGCAATTAATTAACTTGTTAGTAGCAAATTAACAAGGTTTTATACAAGGTGCTTCTGCTTAGCACCTGTGTGCTCCACAGTGCCCGAAAATTCAGAAATATCCTCGCATCGTTGGCGTACGAGATAGATCATTTTAAAAGAAGCAGTACACCAACTCTGGATGGACTCGCTTTGATTTGGCCTCATCCCAGAGATAAGGCTATCGCTAGGTGGAAGAGAAGGTTTTGCTAGGAGATAACAGGGAATTGGACTCTCGCGATGATTGGAGACATATCGAAATGGGTAAACAGGACCCATGGATCCTTGTTTTTTCGGCTGACATAATATCTCTCGAGGCATGGTTGTTTTAACCAATTTCTATTCAAAATTGGCTAAGCACCAGCTCCTAGGTGTTTTCATTACGGGATAGAGGATCTATGTGGTATTTGATGACAAAAGATAAAATCTAGTGCGGAAGATTGGGATATTTGAGCTAATTGATCTAGTTCCACATATGCTGGAGTTCCTAAAGCATGGATATAGCAGTGACCGATTTAGATGGTGAGGAGAACCTGGACCGGCGGATCATTATCGGACCGGGAAAAGGACTAGCAGAACGGTTTTTCAGGCCAGCGGATGCTGTGCAGTGGGCCAAGAAAAATGGTCAGAATGAATGTATAATTTTTCTGTAGGTTGTTATTGTTATAACTATTTCATTTTTTTTATATAAATACTATATATTTTTATAAAACTTGTAATTGTTTTTTTTTTTTTTTATAATGGAAAAAAAAAACGATTGTGGTCCACGTTTTCCGAACCAATACCTTTCGAGGGATAGGCAATATTGCTAATTTTTTAAAAAAAAAGGTATAAGATTATATAGGAGTATCTAGTTTGATTCCCAATTGAACGATAAAATAGTTATTTTTTTTTTATCAAATTATTTTTAAAAACATAGTTCAAATGTTGGTGAAATTGACATACATTTAACATGTAACATAATTTGATTCAAACAACATTTTTAATGTATTTTATAATTGTATGCAGCAGTTAGTTGCGTAGCAAGGATAATTCTTAGGAGCCATTTCCCTAGTCATTATCATTTTTTTTACACAGAGGTGGTTTAACTATACGGTCCTGAATTGGTTTAGCATGCTAATGCTGACGTTTTATTTTAGGTTTTGGTTCGTGTACAGCTACACAAATTTGTATTCATAATGTATAATTTATCATGCAGTTGAGCTAGTGGAAAAGAAATAAAGATTTACGTAGTTTTTTTTAGATCCGTTTAAGGTTTAACTTTCGACGGAAATCATAAAAATAACGTATCATTTTGCGTAATATTTTTCGATTTATGTGAATATAACTTTTGGCCAAGCAAAAATGATAAACACAAAGTTTAGCAGAAGTTGCATTTGATGCTAAAGAAAAGTCAAACATGATTTAGTAATTTTTTTTTATTAGTATTTTAAGTTCAAATTATGAAAAAAGTCGTAAAAAATTACGGTATTTCAAAACACGTTTACCCGAACTTCGCCATAATATCATATTTCGTCAACAATAATGATTTATCGTTGCGTACAGATATAAATTAAATAACATTAACCTTCACAATTTTCCAGCTATAACAGTGGCACACCCATCAACAGTATTACCTCATTTTATAGTCAACAATTTTAAAGAAAGTTCACTACTAAAATTATTAACAAGACAATCGGGTGTATTATTTTAATTATTAATTATTATATTCGTAAGAAACCGTATAGAAATTAGACGATTAGACTTATTTTTCAATAATATAAGGCTAAAATTCACATGGTAGGAATAATTATAAGTTATTTAATTTATTATTGATAATAATGTTACTATCGGTCGTACTGTCGTCAACTGGAATATTGGATAATTCATTGGGTTTGTTTCATACTTACTAATTTATTTTACACACAACAGAAAAAAAATTCAAAATTATCGGAAGGAAAGGTTTTTTGTAGAATCAAATCGAATAATTGCAGCGTTACTTAGTTCTGCAACAAACTTCTAACATCACTTTTAAATACAATTTAACACATTGTGTAAAAAGATAAGGTAAAATATTTAACCTATCGTTCCATTCTTAATCATATTTAAAACAATTTGTTATCAATCCTGTTGTAGATATTTATTAATATTATCATCATTGTTAATCAAATCTATTGTTTTTTTTTTATTATTATTATTTAATTGGAATTCGAAATAATTATCATTACTATAGATAATTATAGGTAGCATTATAATTTTAAAAAAGAACCGATACTGTTGACGAGTGCAACGCTGTTGTTAGGTAGGAAGTTGTGAAGGTAGGATACATATAGTTTTTTTATTTATATGTACAGAAACAATACGACGATAAATCATAGCAGAAAAACAAAATCGAAAGTAACCGATGTCACGTATAATTTATCATGGTACCTACTTTTAGGGAATCAAGGTAATCCGAGTAAACTTAGTAACGAGATCACACCTCAATGGGAGTGATGTTATCGAAAATACCGACCGTGCTAATGATATTCGTTGTTTCCGAAAAGGATTAAGTCGGTTACTTTACGTCATAACAGTGTGATGCACACACGGTGCAAATGATTGGGAGTTATTTGATGACCTCAACCAAAAATTTAAAACTTGTCACAGTAGACAAGACACGAAATTTTCTTATCAGAAATTCGAATAATTTTACAATGAATTTTTCAACTGCGGAACGACAGAATAAAAATCGAGTTATTTATTATTTTGATCATCCAATAATTTTTAAACTCTTTGTGGGTGCCTATAAATACCTATAAAAACATTGAACCTTAAAATATAACAACTATAATAAACAAAATAAAATCTAATTTTTAAATTGTCAATTATTATTTTTAAAGCGAAACTTATTTTCTAGTGTTAATATATAATATACGGAAAATGTACAATTGTAATTTAAAATTGTATTAAAGTAAACTTACAATTTCCGAAATCAATAATTATTAATAATCCGTAAACGTTGTATAATTCTTGAAATTTAGATTAAAATGTCTTGCATAAAACTTTTTTTTTTATAAATTTTAACGACTAACCTTTTAAAGTTTAAAAAAAAAAAAATTAAAAAAACTGTACACAATAATGATAAAAATATTTTATCCAAATATTTAGAAAAAAAAAAATCACATACGGGCCTTGGACATTTTTTTAAACTGTTGTGCCGCAATGTTCTTACAAGTCAGCCACAACTATAAAATATATATACATGTAATTATAATTTAAAGAATATATGTTTTTCAAAAAGTAGTTACGTTGAATCATAAAAAAATATGCAAGACATAAAAAACGAAACATCGTTAGATATATAAAAAAAAAAATTTAATATATAAGAGCAAAACATTTTAAAACGTTTTTTTTTCTCTTGTATGTTTAAGTATTTTAAAATAATTGCACCTCGTATAGATTATTATACCATTTATGACTCGAGAACATATTATTAAATGTACCTACTTAATTATCGTTTCATTATAAAAATATTAAAATCGGACGTGGATAGTTTTATTATATCGTGAGAAAATTTGACGTATCTGCATAATTAACGTCAATAATTACTTTGGAAATTAAAAAAAAAAAGCCAATACTGCTGACGATGAGCTTCCTACTATTATAAATGAAAAAGAAGGTAGACAAACTATTATCAACGAAAAATGAGTAATATCAGTAATTTTTGTTCCCCTATAACAACAAAAATTTGCTAGTTTTCCAATTTATTAGGAAAATTACAAGGGAAAAAATGACCTTCAATCAATACACTTCAATCAAAAATTCTATAAGAAAGTTCCTATAATGTCTTTGAATGGAGTGAGATTTATGATAGATGTTTACATCAGATACCAGATACAACAAATGAAAAAAAAAGAAAAAAAGAAAGATGGACATACTTCGAACGATGATTGGGACATTATTAATTTTTATTAAAAACTTATCCAATAGGTACTTAATTTCTACATTTTATTAAAAAACAACAAATAACAAATACCTGACCGGTAGAATGATAGGTAAATCAAATTTGTTAAAAACGCCAAGAATTACAATTTAATCAATGAAGTCAAAAAAAAAAAAAAAAAAAAAAAAAAAATTCAAGTTATAAACGCGTATGATATAAATAGTTAAATGTCTTCTTCGGTAGAAATTAAAATCTGCAAATGAATAAATCGAATTATTATCCTATTAATTATTATATATTTCTATATAATAGAAAAGTTTACGTTTATCCGTTGCTCATGTTTTTCGTCACACATCGTTTTCGGCAAGAGAAAAAAACATGTTCGTTTCTAAACGCTACAGAAAAAATACTAATGCACCAACAAAAACCCAATTTTGTACTGGCATAATAGACACTTCCAGCTAACCAGTGCTGTATTCGGTTTTTCCCTAACCTTTTTGGGACGCTCTCTGCGCGCGCAGTCTCGTTATTTAACAGCCAAACCTCGTACATATCTAACGTTTCAACATAACGATAACGACGGCGTTCTCGTTCGTGTCGCGAGAATTATTTTATCGCGCGCATACGCGTCTATTTCCCTGCCGTAATGTGTTCACTACCCGTACACCCGACGAACCGATTGTTACCGGCAAGTAGGGTTCGGTTTGTATACGAATATTATTATTAATATTTAATGGTAAACGCGGTGTACAAATAACGGCGTGCTGCAGTGTAAAGCGTACAACAGCAGTATGTAAAAAATAACGCCGGGCGCGCTTATATTGGAACATAGACGTCGGCGTGCACAACGACCGTCGTACATTTTAGATTCCGAGCGGGGCGAGGAACCCTATCGGTTTTGCAATTATGTACGTTTTATTTTTTTTTCATACCGCGTACGAAAATTCTACCCGAAATTTTATCTCGACGTGTCAAGTGTAGCGCATTTTCTGAAGTGGAATTTTATCTGGACGGTACTCGAGGGAGGTCATGTTCCGATATTCCAAGCGGTTTTCATGATATTTGCGAGAAACCGGGAAACGACGTGGGAAAACCGGGAACATGTACGAAAATAATACTTTCATTATTTTCAATTTTATGTTTTGGTTGTAATTTAGTTCAAAATATTCTTGACGCTTTCCCAGATAACTTATGTTTGTCTTTTAGACGTTTGATTGTTCAAATCATTTGAACCGTTTTTGAGCTATTTATGTATAGGTTTTTTAGTTTTGCGAGTTTTTTTACGTAATTCATATTCGTTAGCTATACTCTACGGATAAAAATGTTATACTAAACAGAAATGCTTGAAAGTTAAATAGGGTATTCATTTTAAGCTGTACTTTGATGAAAAAAAATGAGTGCAATGTAGTTTTTTTCTTTATAAGAATTTTAGTATCACATTTTGACGAAATCCGTAAATATAACGGACTTTAAAAACATTTATAACCGAGCTCCGTTCAGAATGGTTGCGTATATAACAACACATTAAATTCCCGTACCTTCCCAACTTCTCACCAACAACAGTGGCCCACCCATCGTACAAAGTATGTTTGTCTTTTTTATTAATACATTTATTCGCTAATCACAGAACGTGGTTATATTCATATTTTTAGTTTTATTTTTTTTAAAGCTTTTACCGATAAAACTATATAATTTAGTTTGCTACAGATTAAAATTCTTGAATTTGATCGTAATCCGACATCCATCATCGAGGGCTGCGATTTATTCCCCTATTCCAAAAAAAAAAAAAAATGAAAAAAAAAAAAATATTAATTATGTGTTTGGGACGAAGTCCAACTATAACCGGTTTTTAGTATTATCGTACGATCTTAATTAAAAATAAAAATTATACAGTTATTTTAATTTTAAAGTTATTTCAACAATGTATCTTTTCTTTTCTGTTTCGATAAACACGCATTTAGGTGATAATGTTCAAAATGTTTAGTGCTTTAGGTAGGGTAGGGTGAGGTATCATTAAAGTTTCCCTCAATAGTCTTATAATATTGGCTACATTATAAGCTTATGATAAATCAAAGCTAAGAAGTTTGGCACTGGGGAGACAACTATTAGCTGTACGTACTGATAAATCATTTCTAACGGAAAACGTTCCTTACCAAACTTCTATAAAATATGCTTATTGTTTCGAAATGTCGAAATTTGTAGCTTAAATTTTATTTTTACCAGTAAGTACAACTTATGATAAACTTCGTGTTTAATTTCTAAACATTTTAACTAGGCCAAAACAAATTTATCACCGATAAATCAAATAAACGCTAAAAAAATCTCAACTTCTTCAAGTGCCTATAAATAATAGATCATAAATCATCAGAATGTTTCAAATTGTACTATACGTTCTAGAAAGTCTTGCTTAAGTCCTAACCTACCCAATATAAGTTGACTGTGAATTTTAAAGTTCCAGAAGTAGATATAATCGATATATTATTTGACATAATTTGTTTTCTTGTCAATCATTAATAGTAAATTTAATTATTTCGCCCCCCCCCCTTTAGCCAAGATCTGGAGACGCCCCTGGTATAAAAATCTACACGTCGAGACGATTTAACTTTGGCTCGCGTCCGTGCGTCAACTGGCGTTCGAATCGCGTAGTGTAAAATCAGCCTAAGGTCGACATAGCATTCAATAATATCGTTATAAACATCGAGAGAATAGCAAACGGGGTCAATTTGCGGAGTCGATTGCGATGGTGTTTGTATTAGAAACTTAATATAATATTGTAACAATATTAATAAAACGTCCGATTGTAAATACGTATCCGATTGTCGTCTGGGTAAATTATATGATGTTCAACTCTAACGGCATCGAGTCAAAGCCCCGAAACTCGTTCGAGTAAACGAATCGCTAAAAAAAAAAAAGGAAACGAATTTCGCAATAGGAGAAGGGAGGAGGGTGGGAGGTTAACATGAAAATATTTTCGTACTCGTATATAATACATACGAAATAAAAAATAACCGAAAACCTTTTTATGTTTTATTTCGAAACGGCCGCAATAAATATTCTATATACAAACTCCCTCCTGTTGTATAGCGTTCCTGCGGGATTAATTAAATTAAAGGTGTTCTCATATTATACGGTAAAACTTAATACAAAAAAAAATTAACGGAGACTCGATTCGACCCCTCCCCCTCCCCAATTTTAGCATTGGTTTCACGTGAATAATCATAAAACATAATTTTTGCGTATATAATGTAATTATGAGAATATTTACGAGAACCCCTATTTTGTAATCGTTTTTTTTTCCCTCGATGCATATAAATGTTTTAACCGTTACGCTCTCGTAAAATACGATATTATACCATTAACGTTACTGCAAATTTGTGATTGTGTATCGTTTCTTGCATATAATAGAAAAATACAATGTTTAAACGATTTTAAACTATGCAGACTTAGAAGTGTAAAAAATGTATTTTGTAATTACTATAAGCCATCGTCTGATTACTGATTAAACACCATGTAATTGTTTACATATTATGTAAATTTGAAAATGAAATATAAATACAAACAAATTATTATATTATTTAAATGTCACCGAAACTCAGTAGTCTACAAAATAAATTTGTTTAAATTGATTAGTCGTAGTTTAAATTGTTTAAAAGATTTATTTTCCTATTCATGTTATGTAAAATTGCTCAAAATAATGATAATTTTTGTTAGGATTCGTACTATAAATATTTAAATGTTTGAAGAAAATTCGTATTCGAGTAATAGCCGGGAGGAAAATTGAGCTCATAATAATATTTCAGGGCAATGATTTTCGGCGTACAGACGAGCAAAACAAAATTTTAACCTGCTGGAATTCAAACTGACGGACAAGAACAAACGGCCGCTGCTTTATAGTAGCTATCTCGACAAAAATTACAATAATTTAATAATAAAATACTCCGTCCCGACGTCGTCATCGATTAAAAATTACTCTCACGTCAGCGGTTATACGGTATGTGTAGGTAATACCCACTGTACCGATAATATTACGTTTCATGTTCAACCGGTGGTGCCGTGACGACGATGTCCGAGTGCGGTGAAATACATAATAATAATATGAGTAATAATTTTTTGATATTTGGAGATAGATAAGAATAGATGAGAAAATGGAGAAACCGCGTATGTGATCAGTGGCGTGAACAGGAATATTTTCAATGCGAGGGGATGTAGTAAATAATAATTATGGTTCACGAATAAGTTTAACATTTTATTTTGTTACACTCAACTCAACAGAGAAAATTTAAAAGATGAATCCAAAATAACCAATTTGTATTCAATAAACCAAACTATTTGTCCTTGTAATTTGGCTGAAATTCATGATAAAATTACTAAATAAATACTCGTATAGTTATTGTAATTTTAAACGAATGGGGGCTGGGGAGATACTTCATCCCCTCCCCATGTACACACTAGTATGCTGCTGCACTGACTATTATTGCGTATGAAAGCATTATATTAGGTGGATTTATGTGGTTCGAATGTGTGCGGAGATCGGAATAGGATTACTCTTGGGCAGATAACAAGGTAGATGAGATCAACAGATACGAAACGTCCTAGATCTAAAAGACGTCCTAGAAAAAGATGGTTAGACAAAGTCAGGGAAGATTTAAAACTGCTGCGAGGCGCTGCACAGAGTCGGCTGAAGACTGCAGGGAGAGATGGCGGCCGCGCATTGTGTTGTCATGGCAATGGTCTATAGAACAATATATTTGCATACACATTTATAGAATATTAATAATAATGATGAGAAGTATTAAACTTTTGGAATTTAATAAGATTTTAGAATTTAAAACAGAACACTAGGTATATAATACATTATTACCATATTATATGATAGTAATTTTGACGCGCAAAGGTATCAATAGTTATTAATTTATACTCACAAATAAAATTAATGGGTCCTTTACATAAGTGCTTGTATATTTATATACGGAGGGGGGGAAGAAATATAATCGAGGAATATAAGTACAATATTATATTTTGCAGCACAGTCTGTTGCTCGCTATAATATTTACATTATCTTATAAAATAAGAAATCCACATGGGGTGGCAGGGTGAGCAGCTGTCTCACAAGAACGACTTCAGCGACTTTTTTTCGGGTTTGTTAAAATAAATCAATCACGAGCGTATAACTTTAGTAAACAAATAATAAAAAATGTTCGTAGGACAAAATGTAGGAAAAATGTGTAGGACGTAAAAATAGGTAAATCTTAGATTCTTCGGGCTCTATAATTTACATTTTCTCCAACTTTTTTAAAATTGAAAATATATTCTAACATTTCATTGACCATCCTAGTGATACGACTTTGCCACTAATCTACTGTCCGATATCCATTTAAGGACGAATATGACGTTTTAGACCGGAAAGCCAGACTACAACAGAAAACCAGAATATAAGGATTGAATTTGACGAATTTTAATTTCGAAAACGGATTTCGATTAATTAACAAGTTTACTAGATTGAGTTAGGTTTATCCGGTGATAGACCGATAGGGATTTATGGCCGGTAACGTTCTATTTGATCCAGGTCATGGCTGGCCTCCACCGGATCGGGTGGATGCCTAGTCCCGCGTGCATGTATACTGCTAGACCGTGGACCACATCGCAGAGCATACGGTGTTTGAGTGCTGAGAATGGGCAGATAAAAAGAGCGGGGTTCGGGTGCTCCTCGGTGTTCGAGATCCTTGTCCAAAGGACACCTTGGATGTGTTGTGCGGCCCCGAAGGGCTGCGTAATGAACCCCTTCGACCCGACGCTGAGAGAGTTTTGTCTGCGGCAAGCCGCGGTCAGGTTACCTTCCTCGCTATAGTCCAGTCGATAATGGCGAAGAAAGAAGAGGACGAGAGGGCGAATCAAGTTGCAGAGCAGCCTGGTAGGTTTTGTTTTGCCCTCTGAAAGGTGGTCCCGTTTGTAGGGTATAAGGACGAGCCGGTTTGGTGGAGTTTAAAAAGAGAGGAAAACGGTTAAGTTAGGCCGAGGCGATTTATAATATATTTTGTTTTTTGCTGTGATATCGACAAACAGAAGTATCATATGCAACATAACCGTGCAATAATGATTCTCTAGTAAAATAACATTACACATAACAATATTATAAACGTTTAATTTCATTCCGAATTAAAACTTATTATTGTTGCACCCATACACGCGTATGTAATTATAGGATGGCGTTTATAATTACCGACGGTTCGATACAGCGGCGTTCGGTTTTACAATACAGTCTTGAACAATCGAATTATATTATTGTTTTGAGATCGATGATTCATTTTGAGAGTTCTTTGTGTATTATTAAGGTTTTTTTTTTTTTTTTTTTAAATTTGATCCACACTGAAGCGTTCCTTAATATAGGATACAATCATATTACGAGTATCATTAACGATCCATTCAAACATCATCGGTCTCGGAGACGAAGGATCAAAGTCAATTTCGTATAGTATTCAATGAAATCAAATTCAATTTTGAAAATATTTATGATTATGTAATTCAGATCGAAAAATAAAGGGAACATTATAATGCATTGGACAAAATTATAAGAACAAATGTTAAAAATGTCTTTTCCGAGACATGAAATATACTACTATATGCAACAAATATTTACTATATGAATACTATTGTAAAAAAATATAATATTAAATAAATAAAAAAGCCTTTACTTTTTACTGTGCACAAAAAAAAAAAAATCTATTATCTATTTAACTTATTCAGTTCAAATTAAAAATTCTAAAAACTTGATTGATCCAATTTATTTTGAGCGAAATTCGGTTACTTATTTACTTATTATTCTACTTTGTTATGAAATATTATTATTTGTAATTTAAGATGCTCTGTCTGAACAATTAGATACAAAGAATTCCATAATACCGATCATATACCATACTAAAATGCTGAATACGCCAAAATTTACTACGACATGTTTTTTGATTTTATTTGTTGTGTTTGTAGACCACTTTTCTACCAGAAATCTTGCTTTAATCAAAATACTTATAGGGACTATCTTATAGAATTTTTGATCTGGTTGGTAAATTGAGGAGATCATTTTTTGATTTCCTTTGTAGATTTAAAAATTTCTCCGAAAAAAATGGGAAAACTGGTAAATTTTGTGAAATTGTAGGTTACCCTGGCAACAATAAGGGAGAAAATATAACTAATAACACTCTGCTCAGAATTGTTTCTCATTAGCAATGGCATTTAATTGCGTATAGATATAAATTGAATCTACCTTGCCTTTCAACTTCTCTCCTAAAATAGTGGTGCACTTATCAGCGGCAGTGTCTGCCTGTATTAATGTAAAATATGTCACACTGGTTATAATTTATGCATTTGTTTATGTGTATATATTATAGTATACAGACGTTAAGTGCTCAAATTCGCGAATGACGGTGGTCGGTCGTCGACTACCAACGGGATTTCAAAACTTCAAAACTCGTTCGCGCGGCTAGCTATAATGTATACTGGAAAAGCCGGACATAAAACGTGAAACGGCGCGGAGACTCCCGGTAAAAAATTCGCGAATTTCGTTCGTGACCCGTCGGACGGTGCGGAGGCGGGAGAGGGGATGTATAATGTTTGAACATACCGGTTTTTAATATATTAAGTTGATGATAAAAAATGGTGTTGCTGAAAAAAAAAAAAAAATTAAGTATAGAATATTATGTATTTATTATTATTGAGTATGACTGTGAGTAATGTAAGTATAGCATGGTATGTTATTTAAACCGAGTACGTGTATATATTATATTGTTTTATCACACGTGTCGTATGGGTCATGCCATCAGATAGGAATATATTACTGTTAAAATACGAGCGAATATTTCGCACGAAAATACGAAATAAAAAAAAAAAATTTAATTTGGATATTTGTTTAAATGCTTTTTCCCCCGTGTACCTGCAGCGATTTATAAACCTGAAACAGAATATTATTTGTCTAGCCACTGGGAAATTGCGAATCGATTAACATTACTATATTAGATTTCTATTGAATGGAATACACGAAAAGGCGAACGCCTTAAATTAGAAACGAGAATTTTTAAATTTTTTTTTTATTAACAACGAATTTACCGATGCCGTTACCAAAACAAAGACTTACATTGGCAAACCTATGTAACGTCTATTGGCTATTATAAGGTTGTGGTATGCGTCTGGATCCATGACGTATAAAATACTCGCACCGTTTGCGGAAATAATATTGCAGATAACCGCTGAAATATGTAAATAAAATAGTGATGCACGAGCAAAAGAAGCATGATTTTTGTCGCATTGACGGATGGTCAGATTTGGAAATTTGTTTGCGTTTTAATTTCACGTTTCGTAAGATTTTTAATCGACATTAAGTTGTTCGCTAGACAGAAAAAAAAAAAAAAATCACTCATCATAGTGAGACCAATACATTCCTCGTTACGATCGGAATCTCAACGTTCATTGGACCGCTTCAAGTGAGTTTATAGATGTTGCGATTTCGTGTCTGAAAACCACGCGATCGATGTCGGATTGGTTTAGCGGTTTCGCGAGAGACTCGGAATGATAATTCAACGGGGACAGAAATCTCAAACACGACGCCACACCCGGTGCGCATACTGTCCCCTCGTTTCTAGTCTTTTAACCACCGCGCATTACTGTGCGCAATGACGGCTTCAATAGTTCTCAGTTGCCATTCGATTCGTTAGACGTCTGCGTCTTTTTTTTTTCTTTCTCAAATAGCTTGTACTCTTAAGATCCCGCGAATCGACTTAATCTCTCGGAAACCAGACGTTATCGGGAAACGTTAAACTCTGGACGCATCGTTGCGCGTCGCACGGACGTTATTTTTCGTACATATTAACGATTGTAATTTAATATAACAACTTGGACGTTTTAATACGGTCGATACGCAATTAACGTTATTGTTTTTTTTTTGTTTTCTCCCCGTAGTAGTAGTATGTAGTCGTACCGGTCACAATATTTTTACTGTTCGGCGGGACGACAACGAGACGTTATCACAATAATAGTATTATTATTATTATTGCTATTTACTTCCTCGTGTGTTACACATTATTGTTATTATTACTATTATTATTGTTACATACGAACGTTTGCCGCGGTCTCGGCGCGACGTTGCGCCATTATGTTTGTACGTTGCGCACGCACACGCTCGCGTCACGCGTGTACGCATGCGCTGTTATTTGTATTGTTCGAGCCGTAATTGAATTTCAGACCGCGCGCGCCCTACACTCGTATAATGTGTGTGCGCAATATAATGGCGCGGCCAAGTACACAGGAGTGTATTACGTTATATTACGAGCGCGCGCGTAGCGCGGCCGCGGACGGCGGCGGCGCGCACAATGGACGCGGCGAAAACCCGCGGAGACCGCACCGGTCCGCGGCCGCCGTGCGCCGAACGCCCGGACAATATTGTCGCCGCGCGGCGCAGGAGGTCAGGCCCGCGTGCGGTTCTCGCGCGTCCGCTTCTACGCGCGGACGTCGGCGGTTCGAATCGGATCGCCGCCCGTGCCGGTCGCTTTCCCGAAACGGTCCGGTTCTCTCGCCTCTCGCCGGTACCGCCGGCGACGCTCCGGCAAAAACGGCGCGGCGTCCGCAGCCTGTCCCCGGTCCCGCGGTTCCCGTTCGCGTACGCGCTCTTCGGCTGGCGCTTCTCGTTTCCGACAGCGTCCGCGAAGTTGGAGCGGGCGGCGGCGGGGGGGGGGGGGGGGGGGTGGGTGGTCGAGACGGACGTCGAACGCTCAATTTCCTTTCTGGTGCCGATATTCACTGTCGAATGAGTGCCGGCGAACGGCGCGGTTTTCAAAATCAGCGCTCTGTCCGGGAAAAAAAGTGATACGCGGGCGCCTATCTTCCGTCCGCTGACTTCGCGTAGCGGACGCAGTACAAGCGCCGATCACCATTTTTGTAGTACCGACATTTAGCGCTGGCAAACGGTACAGTTTTCAAAATTAGCGCTCCATTTTCCGACGAGATGTCGGCTTTACCGTGACTTTTCACAGCGGACGCACTGCCGGCATTCTGTTCGTAGTGGTGCGCCGGGGTGAGTCACATTCTCGGCGAGGACGCGGCGGAGACTCTATCGGGTGTCCATACACTGTACTTTTATATGTTTCGCAGCGATTCGTTCATACAGAATTTTCAGAGAAAAAAAAGCAAATAAAAATGCAAACGAATAAAAAACCGTAACAAATAAAAGCAAACGGGGAAAAAAATAAGCGATATTTTAAAGTATAGGTATATAATTTAAAAAAAAAAATATAGACGAATTATCATTTAAATTAAACGATCATTTGTTATATTTCATGTTTCAGATTACAGCAATACTCGTACAACGGATAACAACAAATACATTGTGCTAATTTTGCCGAATTTGTTTTATAAGAGTTCAACTTGAAGGGCGATTACAATTCACAAGCTTATCCAACAATCAAATGTCATATATCAGTAATAGTTATTAGGGTGCGGATTCCAATGCAAATTTTATTTTTTTCTGAATATCTCAAAGCAATGCTTTCGAAATAGCATAAAATTCGTTTCATATATCAAAGCATTCAAATATAAAACTTATTTTGCAGTTTTAGATTTTTTTTATTTTTATTTTTAGAACATTTTTTGACATTTTAAGTGCATTTTAGGTTTTTTAGGAATTGTTTCTTCTTAAACTGCATGACGTTATCAGCAAATGTGATAAAATTTATTTTGATTTTTTCCTAAAAAAAATATTTTATTTCTATTTTTAAAATGTATTATGGATTTACTGATTGTACCGGATAAATACGATGGTAAAAGAAAACATTAGGCTATTAACGAAGTCGTAATGTAGTCGTATCGAACTATTTGCACTATTGTGTTTAGTAAATTCATATACCTAATAAAAAAAAGTTTTTTTTTCAACGTTTAAAATAACTTTTACGATATTTTTTAATCTTTTTAAAGTTTATTAAATTGTATTTTTATAAGGTATTTTCCTTTTTTGTTTTAGAGCATTGAAATTCGCATTAAGTTTACTCCAACCCCATTTATTCACTTACCTCACTTGACCTAGATAATAAAATAATATTAATTATATCCTAATTGTGTACCGATTTTAAAACAAAAAGTGTAAAAATACAAATAGTAAAAACGTATAGGTATATGTATTTACGAAATAAAAACGTATATAAATTATAAATGAAAAATTAATATTGACTAACAATTTATTGTAAAATTAAAAAAATTTGGTATAATTCGATAACAAAATGGAAATTATATTAAACAACAAAACAAATGATGATCTATGCTATTATTGAAATTCAACCTATTTGATTAAAGCCAATAACAAACATCATTAATACCGTGGTCGCAGGCAGCGTTCTACACGGTAATAAGAAAAATATTGCGCTCGTAATCATCGTTTAAATGCACAGCCACGAAATAAGATATCTTAAATCGCGATCTTTAGATTAACTGTACACGATAACACTATTAATATGATTATTTATCGTTATCATGTATGAAAAAAATAATATTATTTAACAACGTATGGTTGTTTTTTTTTTTTTTTTTGTTAAAACAAATGTCATTGTAACTACATAATCACGGACCCCCAGCTAGTTCGCCCTCTCCCCGGCAAGGGCGATTTCCACGTCAGTCCAATATCCGGAGCGGGTAATTTTCCTCTCTTATCCCCCCCCCCTCCTAGATGACGCCTATGTGAGCCGGCTACCACATAAAAAACACGATGTTGAATTCATTACTGGAGTTTTTATATTTCCAATATTTTATACCCGACACGCATAACCGTTGATTACCATTGGGCGACTGCCGGTGAGTCTATGATAAAAACTCATAAAAACGTAAGGCAAAATAATTATTGAAAATTTCTGTTTTTTTTTTTTTTCTGTAAAATAAAAAACATGGTGTCGAATCCACCTAGGTATAAAAATACGTACACGCGCATAATACACAAGTGTATAAATATAAATAAAAACGAAAACAATAGGCACTTGTTATACGCCGACGTTGTGCGCACGGATTTATAATATTTCCGTTAGATTCTGTAGCAATTTAAATTCCAATCAATTATAACCCGCGAGTATTTCTAAAACGGCTGCAAGCCGCTATAGTTGTGGATTATATCGAGTTAATTACTTTGTCAGATGTTTATTTCTATTTTTGTTATTGTACACTCTACGCGCGTACTCGGAATAAATTACTCGAGAAAAATCTGAATTTTAATGAAGTAATTTATGAATAAAAAAAAAAAACAACAACAACAACACCGCGCTTTAACATCCGCGGTAGGTAGCGAAGTGGTTTAAATGGTTTAAAATTCGTCTTGCCTGCGCCGTACATATTTTCAACAAATATTTATCGCGGAGTAATTACCCGATTTCGGGACTCGGACCGTTTTACTGACAGTTGTAGCGGTAATAAATCGATAATGGCTTTCGGATAAACCGTCACGGGATTGTGATACGTAGAGCGACTCGTTTTCGTTTTTTTTTTTTTTTTTTTAAAATTCGGATCGGAGCGTATAGCGAGAAATACGTACAGGTTAGGTTTAATTTTATACTATGCGTGTTTTTTTTTTTTTTAATTTGTTTTGTTTTCCCGGCGGTAAACCGCTTTTCTTAGTTTGCCACCGGTAATCGTAGTCCGATCGTCGACCGCGGGGACGGTTTCTGGCAGCTGATTTCGTTTTGTACAGCCGACGCGTCGGTAGGAAATTTTTCGATTTCCAATTTCGCGTGTTTATTTGCATGTTTGTTTTGTTTTGTTTCGTTTAAATGTAATCCAGCGATAGACAAAATTCGGGCGATCGCACAATGGAATATACGGACACCCGAAACGTTCGTCTGTTACTTTGCATTTTATGCCCCGGTAACCGCCGCCCCGTTTATATTTTCTCCGGCGTTCAAAGGGAATAATATTTTTTATTACTAAATGGTTTTTAGACTCTGTGCGCGGCGAGGAATGTTTTTTTTTTTTTTTCTTTCTTTTTCAAGTAAACAGTCGATCGATAGGTATACATTATACGCGTATACACATTCCCGTCGAGTTCGCGGGCGTTCGCATGCCCGTAATAAAAACCAAACCGCACATGCGACAACGGGTAATAATAACAATGAGGAAAAAAAAAAAAACAACTGAAACAATAAACTTTTTCAAAAGCACAATGTATATTGCATTATGTTACACAGCCATAATAATAATCTACGACCGGCTTTTACCTAACTCGGATCATCCGGCGCATCGCCACTCGAGAGCGCGTGTACACCGTATAGTATCGTAATCCGTTTTTCCCCGGCCGCGACCACGTCGCTCAGTGGGGGCAGCGCACAATGCGATCGCCGCACAGAATAAAATATATTTTTTTCTTCGATTTTCCGCAGCGTCCTATACAAGGACACG
The DNA here is from genome assembly GCA_902439185.1 of Cinara cedri. Taxonomy (NCBI): domain Eukaryota; kingdom Metazoa; phylum Arthropoda; class Insecta; order Hemiptera; family Aphididae; genus Cinara; species Cinara cedri. Next base: position 220,602 of record CABPRJ010000527.1, on the reverse strand, counting down.
GCGGCGCGAGAAAGATTTTTTTTTTAAAAAATATAATGGTAAATAAATGATAATAATAATAATAAAAAAAAAAACCGGTAAAATAAATATAAATACCGCGTCTGTCCGTCGTGTTTACACTCCGCGGTGATGCAACATAATGACGCGCGCAAAAGACGAGATGTCCGCGGTATTTTCCCGTATACAGTGTTCCGGTATACGCGTGTTCACCTAATCCAACCGAGTTCGACCCGAGTGGAAACTCAACCGGGTCGGTTTCGAGAGTTTCAGGAGTTTTATAAAACTCAACGTTGCTGTTGGTTCGATTTCGATTACGCTCCGAGGAAGCCGCGTGACTAATGTGCCGTAGAAACAACTGATCAGGGTGTAAAAATAACCACGATTCTCAAACCGGGGGGGAGGTTTTCGTCTTTTCCTCACAATCCTTTAAAATTCCGAATTACTTGACATTTTATCACCGATATTCCACACAATAAACGGTACGGTATAACACTAGTGTTTTATCGAATTAAAAATTTCATAATAACGTCGGTTGTAAACACGATAACACAGTCGTATTCATATAAATTACAATAATACTGTGTTAGTTTTGTCCATTTTAATATTTTTGTCCGTTGTCTGGAAAATGCCGCGGACGCGAAACGATACTTTCGCCCCATCCCAGAGTAAACTTCGTGGCTGCACTCGTCAATTTCTCCGCCTCACCCGTGGATACTTCACCGAGGCCAGTTATCGTTACCGCCGCCGTTGATTTTCACGCCCTGTGTTTCCGTCGTCTCCGTTCTACTTGTTTATCACTTTGTATAGTTTTCATTGTACATCGCGCAGACGCGTTTAGTACGAACGAGGCCCGAAGGAACCTTGATCTTGGTAACAAGGTCTCGTCTCCCTCGCTCTTTCCGTGCCCGCCGTATCTGTATATTCGTAAGACGTACGGGCCGGGTACAGACAATCGTCATGACGCGTTGCGATGATGAGCTCACGTGAGAACGTTTGTGATGCGCGCGTGTACTTACCGTTCGCGCGTATCCCCTTTGTCACGGTATCGTCATTATATTATTATTATTATTATTATGTACGTACGTAACACCATCGAGACGGCCTTGGAAATTTATTTTTCCCGAACACGAACCGTATTGCTGAAAAGGTCGCCTTGCCCCCCCTCCCCCTCATACCATCGTCCGACCTTCCCGAAAATAATGGCGCCCTTGGATTTAGATATAGATAGATAGATAGGTGGTCCGTTTGTGATTCCCGCGATGCATTGTGCCGCAATGCACTTAACTTGGGTACATTAATATAATATTATTATTGTTTATTTTCCCCTCACTTTAAATTTTCGGCGGTTCGTGACACGAAATTATTATTATTATTTTACTAATCATCGGTGTTTACGATAATTTCGTTAGTTGCGACGCATTTTCAACATAATAGTCTTTGGATACATAACACGCGCTACTGCAGTCGCCGATAAACTGCAACAATAATAACATGAACGAGAAGTCGATAATATTTAAATACGGTGCGCTTTTTGACCCTATATTATAACGAATAACGACGGACGACAACGCGCCGACCTTACCGAACCGATTGACCTCTGCGTATATATTATAACATGTAGTTACACACAGATAGTCCGGTAGTTGAATGATTTAATAATATGGCAATTTAAAGCAGTTTAGAAAAAAAAAAAAAATGCCCGTTATAGTAGGTAATAATATGTTTTCGGGGACGGATTGATGAGCCGACGGGATAACGGGAAAATTCCCGGTGGGCGTATTACGTATATATATATATATATATATATATATTAAAGTAGACGTTTTGTCATAGTAGTATAATCTTATAATATTTTTAAAATATAATTTTTTGAGTCGAAGCCTCTTTATCTTTTTGTACTGAACCAAAATCAATAAAATATGAGGTGGGTGCCATTTTAAATATTGAGTATACCTACCCTAACTTAAGCACTTCTAACGGACTGTTGATTGAGTACTGTACAGGGTACAAAACCTAATATATGATTAAAAATCAAAGTCGAAAATCGATTTTTGTGTGCCAATTTTTCGTACAGGTCAACCAGTATAATCTAGGGATCCCATTCGTTCGGTGTTTTACGGGATTATCTCGTATTTTGGTTAATATATCTTTTTGTGTTTCATTTTTAAATTTTAAATTTTCAAAAATTTAATTTTTTCTTACCATTTAGCATTTTAAAATTTAAATAATGATTGATAATTGATAATATCTAAATCAAATATTAACTATTTGATTATAATAATAAAAATCTGTAAAATATATTATTTGTTTTTAATATTAAATGTAGTGTTTATTTTATTTTATTTGTTAAGTATGAGGAAAAACGAATGTTACATCAAGGCTAAATGCAAATTTTGTCACTGAATATTTACTAGGCATGTCACAGTCGCATATTTAATTTTATATGTGTTAATTGTTAACATAGGTACTAATATCTGACTAGTAACTGTAGTTTAAATATTTTTTCAGGTATAAAAAAACCTGGTACCTATTTAAAAAGTAAAATAAACTTTTACATGGTTAAATCTTAACTTTTTAATTTTTAGATAAGTTTTGATTTTTGAAGGATTACACCCTCACCCTTCTTCCCCTAGTTAACATCTATGTAAATTACGAGTATAGGTATGATTTAAAATGTCCCGTTATTTTAAAAGTAAAAATCCCTAGTATAATCTAAACCAGTGTTTCTCAACCGGGAGTATCTAGGGTTCTGTGAGAAGGCAGTAGAGGGTTAGCGGTAAAAAGCATAATGGTGGAAAAAACGAAATTTGTCTTATATATTTTATTTATCTATGTTATGTGAAAATATATGACAAGTTGACATTTGGGGGTCTATAAAGCAATGGTGATAGGTCGAAGGGTACGTGAATAAAAAAAGTTTTTAAAACGCTGATCTATGCTGTATGATAGTTATTGTTGGTAGTTGGTACGCATTTATTTACTTATTAGTGAGAGTAATAATATAAAGTTAGGGTTAGGTTAGGTTTGGTTAATGTGTTTTTTTTTTCTCTCTGTTTGTAGTAAAACATCATGTTACAACATTTTATCTTATATAAATTATCTATATAAACGTTTGCGTTTAACATTACCGTAGCATTCCGGATTTAAAGTTAAACTAAATTACCCCAATATGCTACACCACTCAGACACCCTATATGAATTTTCTTGCTTTTCACTTGTAACAGTGACATACCAGTAGACCCGTCCTTAGAATTTGCGAGGCTCGGGCCGAAATTCAAAAATATTTGCACATTTTATCATATTACTATAATTTGTATTTTTTTTTCTAATATGAGGCCCCAAATTCAAGTAAAAAGCTCGATATATAGGGTCTGGGTCCTGCCTGCAACTTACCCTAAAGACGGCCCTACCAACTAAGTATACGACCGGCTTCTTATTTTTCAAATTTATCGCAAATTTCGATTATACAAAGCATTCCGAGTACCGACCAGGCAAATGCGTTAACTCGGAAGGAGATTTACAAATAATATTATAATCATGCAATTAAGTTATTACCTATAATTCATATTATAGGTATATTATACATGTAAATACTTCGGATAATGCGATGATTAACGCGTCGAAGAAAAAACAACCACGTAAACGAAAAACGTGTATGAGTAATAATTACGAATTATTATGTCTAATTATAAAAAATCTAGAGGGGTCAAAACCATAATTCAGGCGAGGACCGTGACCCCATAATCCCTCGTATAAAATTATAGTTACGTCATTGTTTATTTATAATTTATTATCGTTAACAAGACGATGGATAACGACCGCGGCGCACCATGAGCCAAATATTTATTTTTTTTAATTTCAATAACGATATTAAAAAATATTAAATCGTTTATATTGTATATAATAGCTTTAAAAAATATATGTATTTTTTTTTTTTATGTGCATTTGTCGAAGGCCTCTCGAATAAGTGATTATTAATACGACAAGTTTAGACCAAAGTATATTTTATACTTATAGACTATACCTTCGTATTATAGGTGGATGTGCGTTCATAGACGAATAATTCACAGTCGTCTATTATTATTGTACGTCTGACGGTTTCGACGGTTCGTTAAGAATATTTTAACGGCCTTCCTGCGGCACTGTAGTGACATCCGGAAACGTCGTCTGACCTGTACATTTCCTGTAAACCGAAAACATAATAAATAATACAGGTAGGCACGTCTAATGTCTTTTAATGTACTCGTTTATCGAAATATTATACGGCATTTCAGTCCAGGCCGAAAAACTGAAAAGTTTATGGTATTAATGGTTACATCAATTTCGATTTTTTTTAAGTACTTTTTAGACGTAGTCGAATTCAAAACTCGAGTTCGACATCGTATGATATGTAATAACATTATTTATGAAGTTTTTACCGCAGTATCATTATTAACGGGGCTTACCTGTATAATATTGTTATAATAGCCATTGATAAAGTGGTAGCGACTATGGTCGATGAACTGCGTTAATATCCTACACTTGTCTGCAGTTGCCATTTCATTTGACCGAATTGCCGCAATAACTTACTGTCAAAACTTATATGAATGCAGATATGTTTTACAAATATGTTTTAGATTCGGAGCGTAGCAAGGGATAAATTATTGGTAATTTACTATGATTTGTGTTTTTGTGTTTATTTTTTTTTTTTTTTATTATTCTGTCCGTAAAAAACTTTTCGAAAAAAACTTTACTCCGATGTATCAAATGTAGTGTCTTTTCTGAAAGAAAGTTTTACCTAGTTGGCATTCAGAATGTCATCTTACAATTTTCCATGGGGTTTTCAAAATAATTTTGAAAAATCAGAAAGAAAATTATAGGTAATATGGCAAATATTTCAGGGCGCCGTGGCCACAGCGTTACCGATTTCATCGTTTTTAATTTTTGCGAACTATGTTTTTTACCAGTAATTATATTGCTCCGCTAGTAAAACGATGAGGGATCCTTTTTTTTCTTATATTTAATCTAGTTACTGAATAAGAAAGTCGTTTTTTGATTTTCCGGGTAGTTTTTTCAATAATTGCGCAAAACAAAAAAAAAATCGAAATAACTGACAAATTTATGAAAATAATATTTTTATTATTTTCAATTTTGTTTTTTTCGTTGTAATTCAGTTAAGTATATTTGTAAGGACATGACATTTGGAAATAAAATTTACACTTGCCCTTTCTAGACGTGGTTATTTTTTAAACATTTAAACCATTTTTGAGCTATTTATAGACATTTTAATTATGCGAGTTTTAGATTCTGAGTGGAGCGAAGAAGCCTATGGTTATACAAAGATGTTTATTTTTTTTCACCGCAACTTTTCTACCAGAAATCTTTTCTGAAAGGAAATCGGTGTAAGGAGGTACTTTAGAGAGGTAATTTTTTGATTTTCTCGGGAGTTTTCTGAGTAAATGTGTGGAACTGAAAAAACGGAGGAAAACGGGAAAATGTACGAAATATAGGTATGAGTTAAAGAAGCATTAAAGCCTTTTAGATTCTGAGTAGAGTGAGGAATGTATTGGTTTTACAATAAAATAATTTTTTTTTTTTATGTTTTTAACACTTTTCTACCAGAAAACATACTTCAATTATCAAGTATAGCACCTTTTCTGAAAGAAAACGTTCTCTGGGTGGTACTTTAAAGAGGTCATTTTTTTTAAATTCTCATTCGAGATAATGAAGTAAGCCTGGTTCTTTAGGTAAAAAAAGATTTAGAAAAAGAAAATTGTAAAATTAAAAATATGGTTGTCATTGGAACCATTTTTATTTATTTTTTATTTGTATTAAGTTTTTATTATTTTTAATTTTTTTTAAATAATCATTATTGTCATGGAAACATACATTGTCGTAATCATTTTACGATTTTAAGTTTTTAAGCAACACTATCGACTGAACTCCGTACAGAATCGTATTTTCGTTAGCAATCGGTTAATCAACAGCAAACGGCAACAGGTTACTACTCGTAACCAAATTATCGTTGCTAACAAATGTACATTAAATTACCTATAACAGTGTCTGCATCATTATCTTAGGATAACTTTTTTACTCCATTTTTATGTGGTAGGTACTTTAGAGTAAAGTTCCAAAGCCCCATACAGTACATCCACTGCTGTGGATAAAATTGTTAGAGTAAATTTTCAGCAAAGGTACGAGTACAAAAAAAAAAAAAAGAGCTTGATTTATTGAATACAAATAAGGTTGTTTTTATATCCCGCTTTTAATTCTTATTATCAAGCTGGATATAACAAAATATCATTTTACGATTCATTCGCGTATCGCGTTTGTTATTTACTACATTCCCTTCCGTTCAAAATTCCCGTGCACGCCGTCGATGGCGCGCGCAAGGTATTGATAATCAGGTTCTATAATATTATTCTCGAACGCCGTACAGCCAACAAGTATTTTAGTGATAAAGTCGTAACAGGTTTAAAGTCAGTTATATACGAATTATCTTTTTTCGTCCTCAAGACTTTAGGCTTATAAGTGCGGGTCGTTCTCCCATGTGCCCCTACCTATTTTCCATAACACATGTATCGGTATAATTGTTCTCGAATAATTTATTACGCGCGTGAAACTCTGCTAGGTATTTTAATTTTTTTTAACAAGCGTTTTGGAAAACCGTATTCTTCAATGTAAACGATACCAGTACTACCTATATAAACACACCGCTATAAACGATATTACAAATACGTATTACCTACCGGTCGGAACGATTTCGCCGGACGCGTTATCGGTCGCCGTCTTTTGAAAATGTATAATAAAGTAATAAAAAATGATTATAATGTACTCACCCGATGACTATTATTGCACCGAGGCAAGACAATAATATTTCCACGGAGGTATGAATTATGTATCCTGTCCTTTCCGTTTTCGGTCAGTCCACTTAAATTAAAAACTATTAAAAAATATAATATATCTATCTCGTACTAGCGACGAAACGATTTATGATCATATCCGAGCATTATACAACGGTACGATAATAATAATAATAATATATAAATTTAATTCAAAAGAGCACCGTGACTTGGCGTTTTGCAGCGTTGAAATTATCGTAGTAATCATTTATTATATATATTTTAAAATATCAAAAAAAAAATAAATTATATCTTCTGGTTGTTATTATTCGCATAATAAAAACAAAAACGGTCGGCGATGAAATGTATTTCCATTTTACTCATATATTTTATTACACGATTTTAAAGCAAAAAAAAAAAAAACAAACGAATTCCTATTGTAATAACTACTGCAACATTGGTTCGGTAGAAAAATATCGTCGAAATCAGTCAAATTTTTTAAAATAAATAATTGTGGACGCGTATATTCGCATCCTCACATTCGAATTTCATAATTTATTGTCGACCGTCAGTTTGTAAGTAAACGAAATTCGGTGAATTCATTGTAAGACCATTTTCAGCACCTAGCTGTAAAACGTCAATTTTTGCGTAACAATCAATAAACAAAAGGGACCAATTATAATTTAAGAAAACTAATTAAACTTAAAAAATTAGATCATAAGAAATATAAAATTTAAAATTCCTCATCAGATTTTTGAATTTTTTCGAATTTACGTAAGGAATGTAAACAATTATCAAAACAACTTCACTTGAATTATGTACTAAAAATTGAAAATAACATTAATATCAATATTAAATCTGTTTGGAATTATACTCAATCTCTTAAATCTAATAAATCCAATATTCAATGTTTCAGGACAAGACTTCTGCTCACAACTTAAATGATGTCTCTCAATTATTTTCTAGCTATTTCTCCTCTGTTCATTCTAAAAATAGTTTGTCTGATGATGTTTTAGAATCTATTAATTCTAATTTTCATGATTTAAACATTAACTCAATGTCTTTATCTGAAAATGAAATTTCTAATTATTTAATTTCAAATGATGATAAATCACCTACTGGCCCTCCCTGATTACTTTCAAAGTGATATTGGCTTTAAAATTAATCATAATATTACCCTCAACAAATCATATAAGAGTTTAGGTTTCTTAAATAGAAAAACAAAAGAATTTAGAAATCCTCTATGCTTAAAAAAAAATTGTATACCTCGTTAGGTAGATCAAACCTTGAATTTTGTTCAATTGTTTGGTCTCAGAATCTGTCTACTTATTGTTCTGAACTTAATAATCTTCAAAATTAGTTTTTCAAAAGTTTAACCTATAAATCAAATATCCCTTTCTCTAGAGACTCGATTAACTTATACAGGAATTCTTATCTCTTGATAGTCTATCCATAAGACGGAACATGGCAGACATAATGTTTATTTTTGATATTCTCAATAGTTATATTCTGTGTCCTGAATTGTTAGCAACGATAGGTTTCCGGATTCCTCGACTATATACGCGCAATCTAGATTTATTTGTCATTCCAAACTATAAGACGAATGGTGGTGCATTTTCATTTCTTTCCGGAGCTCTTCGATTAGCCAATACAATCTCCTACACACTAGATTTCTTTAATTCTACACGTGAACATTTTAAATGTAATACTTTATTGTTACTAAAAATGCCCCATCAGTGTTAATTATCTATATTTGATTATTATTATTACACATTAAATTATTAAATTATTATTGAAGTTTTTATAATATTATTGTTATTATATTTGTTTTTTTTTTTTGGTTTTTTTAGTCTATACACTCAATTGTAAAATATTATTGAAATGTTGTGTAATTATTATTTATACATGTAGCTTGGCTGATGTTTTATTTTTAGTTGTATTTTTAAATTTTGCAAAGGGCTATCGCCCGTTGATCATACAATAAATAAATAAAATAAATAATACAGTTTTAAATTCATAATATCTGTATATTATTCATTTATAACTGTATCATTTCATCATAAACAATAACCTAACCTAACCTAAAAATATGTTATTTCCCCTGTTGATTAAATTTCGTGTAAAGTAACATGTATAAAATAAAAAAAAATTTATCGTAAAAATCGATATTTATTTTAAGGAAGGTGGTGCCAAAAACCTGAATACTTCTCTGACGAACGAGTTAATATAGAAATCAATAAAATTAAAACCAGGTGTATCGTAATTTACTATCGGTTTTTAATTTGTTAGAAAAACTATTTGAAATTTAGACAATTTTTCAAATAAAATATCACGGTGCATACATTCTAGTGTCGGCCTTTGGGGAGAGAGCATCGGGCCCCGCAAATTGTGTACTCCGAATATCACTTTATCTATAAATAATCATAATAATATTGTTCCAATAGTAAGAAAATTTCACCCATGTGTCGTGGTTTTCTTAAGACACGGGTTGTCATCGATGACAACCAAGATTGTACCAATTATAGCTAAAAAAATATTAATTTATAAAATGTTGTTTGTATCTAAGTAGATATCTCACTCATATTGTATCTAGTATAAAAATACAAATTTTATTTTATGAGTTAATATATAGGTACAAAAATTTAGATTTCTAACAAGAGTACCTTAACGTTTATAAATCTATACGAAAATAAAGCAAGTCCGTTAGAAAATAAAATAAATAAACATAGATATATGTAAATAAATATAAATGGAAACCCATACAATTCTGCACCGAGCCCTGAAATCTATCGAACTGGCACTGAAAAATTCCACATATTTTCAGGAGTCGTGTAAAAAAACCGTTAATACATTTTTAGTAATCGAAAAAATGTTTTCCGAGGAAAAAGACACACCTCAGTAAAATTAAACGTAGTGTGTTCGCTATACCGAAACCGTTTTAAATGTTTCATGTTGTTATCGTTTACCGGAAATGGATTATTTGTTTTTTTTTTTCAATTTTCATCCGAAAGAGTTAAATAAAATAATATTATATCGATGGTTTGGGCATTTAAACGGAAATGGTTTGCGAGCACTGCAATAGGTATAAGCGCGAGTTTTTAAGCGATTAAAAAGAAAAAAACATTATAAAATAACTTCTAAACTTGACGAGTCACGAAAAATAAGGATTGATATTGCATTATGTATTATCACGTTATAAACGCAATAAAAGCAATTAAGGCCAAACGAGTCATAAAACGATCGGCAAGGATCTGTTGCAGTGGTGTACCGAAAACGCATAGTAAACGGCGGCGGGCGACTTGTGTGCAATTGTATTATATAGTTGCTCTCGAATAACGAATTCGATTACACATATTATCCGTTAATGTTTTTACAATAATATACTCTGGTAGTAAAATACGTAATAAAAACGAAAGTCTGTACTCGGAGAGGTGGTATAAAAGGGGTCAGTTTTATCAGAAGTACTCGGCGGTTCTGCAGTTCGTGTGCGTACATTATATTAGGGGAATGGGACTTTTCGACGCTGCCGTTTCGGCGATGAATGCGAATTGAAAATTATTTAGCCGTTTTAACATAAAATAATATTATGCAATTAACAGTCTTGTGTACTTTATGAGACTGAAAAAATACTTTTATTTTGTATTCGGAATACATATTTTTTTTTATGTTTGTGTGTTTGTGTTGCATGATAAATATAAACAGAAATACTTTATGCGCGTTAAAATGCAAAAATGTTCTAAAAATAACATTTTTCATTAATGAACGATGAGGCAATACATTTTGCAAATATCATCAGATACCTAACATTTTCTTATATGTTTCATGGCCAACAACAAACAAATATTAATCATCCGAGCTCTACAGGCCGCAAGATTGTTATACATTTTAATAGTTGCTTATTTCACTCCATTTTGTTACTAATTAAAATATAACGAAAAGCTATATCTGTAAACAAGGTATTTTTTCNGTTTTATCAGAAGTACTCGGCGGTTCTGCAGTTCGTGTGCGTACATTATATTAGGGGAATGGGACTCCGTTTTCTCGTTGCTGTTTTAATTACTGCGTGCATCTCTTCATCAAGAAGCAATAAAATTAATATTAATTTATTGATCGACATGCTCAAATAAAATAACTTAAAAAGACATAAAACAATGTATAGCTTGCATACACTTTACGTACCATCAATTTGAGCAAATCAGAGCTCAGCGATAACGGAAAAGGAAACTTCAAACACAACGTTTACCTACAAATTATCCTCCCCCCGGGCACAAAATCATAACTACCACTTCTGAAACTGACTAATATATATTTAATTAAAAATAGGTACATTTTTGATAAAAACCTGTCCCGGTCATAGCCCATGCGCACATAGCTTATATGAGTAAATGAGGCTTCCGTTACGGAATCCGGTTGGCTAGGACTTAAAAAGACCATGCGATAAAAGACCTTAAAAACGATATTTTAGATCCTGAGAATAACGAGAAATATATTGGTTTTATTACGTTGGATGTTTTTTTTAAAAAAAATGTTTTCTGTCAACAACTTATTTACCGGAAATCTTGCTTAAATCAAAAAAAGACAAAATACCTATTTTGTTTCTTTTTAGATCTGTTTGGTACATTGCCAAGATTGTTTTTTTGCTTTTCTAAATGTTTTTCATAATAATTAGTAATATTGGAAAAGAAAAAATTGAGAAATATTTTCGACGTAAACGTTTTCATCATTCTTAAATTGGGCTTAGGAAAAAACTTAGGAAAAAATAAATTTTCTCATCTTTTAGGTACGAACATTTTGAAGAATTTTTAGTAACCAAAAAAATTAAAAAAAAAACTTTATTTACACTGTCATTAATACAATAATAATTTTTCTTTGTTGCACTCAGAATCTAAAAATGTGTCTCTCTTCGGCTCATTATACTGGCCGGTGTATTTTTATCGCTTCGCCGTCGATTTAACTGTTTTTGTAAACCGTAACATCTATGCCAGCGAATAAACTAATAGCTGCACATTAGTAGCTTGGGAGACCTCGATCTTTTCTCGTCCCTTTCGCACACATAAACACATTTCGAAACGTTTCCTGTTTTTACTAATAATAAGTACACTGCACGATTGGTATAATAATAATAAATTAAAGTTTACTCGGTAGCTGTTTCCATGGGAATATGCGTACGGTTTCAACGACACATTGTAATAATTATTTTAGAACTTAGTGTATGTACAGTTGTTAAAAAGTACTAATAATATTAATAGTAATAATAAAAAACTAGTAAAATTGTAAGCACTAAAATTTAACAAAGTTTATAGTAATAATTATGATTTTCAATTTTTTTTTCCATTCAAGTGTATTTTAACCACAGAACATAAATTACAACATTCAATATTGTACTTAATATTATTACGTCCATAGTTATATAAAGTTTAATAATATAGTATACAAATAATAATAGTTTATACAGATAATATTATAGTATTTTTTTTTTTTTTTTGTATTGGCGTCCAACTTTTCTACCAGAAATCTTGCTCCGATGTATCAACGTAGCACCTTTAAGCTACTAGAAGTATTTTGATAATAATATTGATAACAGAAATAGGCGTGCACAGAAAGTATGCAGTTGAAATGTTCAGGGTATTAAGGGGGGGCGGGAAGGTTTTTAAATGTGTGCTTTTTGTTTGTAAAGAACTTTTCTACTAAAAATCTTGTTCCAATCGAAAAATTACAAGAGAAATTTGTACCTAGTACACTGAATAATTTAGTTACTGCATTTTATGATTTTCTAAGAAGTTTTCATAATGATTAAGAAAAATTGGAAAAAATAATATGCATGAAAACTGAACATAAATTAACGGCAATAACAAATTCATTATTTTAAATTCTGGGTGTAGCGAAGAATGTATTGGTTTTACAAAGATGCTTATTTTTTTTATGTGAACACTTTTTCTACTAGAAAGCTTACTCCGATGTGTACGATGTAGACCTTTTTCTGAAAGGAAATTTTCTTATGGCGGTACTTTAAGGAGGTAATTTTTCGATTTTCTCAGGAGTTCTTTCCTACAATGTGAAAAACCGTTAAAAACCGGGAAAAACGTGGGAAAAACGGGAAAATCGGATCAATATTAAATAAATATTTTAAAGAAAATATATAATGCTTATTTAATTATTTAACCATTATATGACACAGGTATATATTGTTGACAAAGCATCATTATCAACCGAACTTCGTTGAGAATCGTTTTCAGTAACCAATGGTTTATCGTTGGTTACAGATGCAAATTAATTTCCCCTCTATATCCTACCTTCCCAACTTCTAACCAACTACAGTGGTTGCACCCGTTCCTATTATCCTAGGACAGCTTTTTTTAATTTGCTCCTTTGTTGTAATCCGGTTAAAAATAATCGTAGAGATCTGTCATTTTGCTGTTTTGTAATATTTTCGTTAGCCATTCGACGATTTTCCCAAATTTTTGGTTCGATCATTAAAAATAGCATACCTGCATACCGAAAAACATTCACACGAATAATTAATAAAAGTGTTGTTGTCGATCGTCTAATATTCTATTCGAGCATATGTAGTATGTACAACGATTTTCAATTAAAGTGTGACGGGCCGAGTTTCGGTGATCGTAGCTGCTAATGCGAATATTGTAACGGATTATCTGGTATACACATAGGAACAAGTTTTTTTACGAGATGACTATGGGCGTATACCGTTTGAACAAATCGACCAAAATATGATCTGTTCGGACGAATAATTATACACCATTGTTATTGCGACTATTTATTCCACCAAACATACCGTTTGAGAGAATAATATTAAGAATAGATTTATAGGTAAATGTGTTCATAATACAATGTTTATTAATGTACTATGTACGTTGTTAGGAAATAAAACAAAATAGATTCATCATACACGATATACATAGTTAATATTTAATAATGAACGATATATTTTTAAATAGATTTTGGCGCAAAAGTAATAATATTGTAATATAGTAATGTACAGTAAGAAAAAATAGATATTAAAATTGCGCATAAAAAAAATTAATCATTTTTAAAGAAACTCAATGATCTGATATTTCAAACCCGGGCACTTGATTTATTGCAATCGTTCAATATCACTTTTAGATTCCGAGCGTAGAAAGGAATCTATTGGTTTTACAATGTTGTTTATTTTTTCTTCCTTGTTCTAGTCTGTGGATACGTCCTTTCCTGGTAAACTTGCTCCGATTTGTACGTGTAGTAACTTTTCTGAAAGCTCAAGTTGTCTAGATGACCTAAATATATTCACAATTTATGTTAGAAATCATAGCGAAATCAATTACATAAAAACATAATTAAAAAATATCGTAGCTAAACTATAATTCTGTAATTTATAATGTGATTTGGAGCGATTTGAGGAGTAAGGAAGTTTAGGTATACTGGCCGTCATTCAATTCGCTACCACAATTGCATTTTGAACGTACGCCACTGAAAACAATGGGACGCCTGAAGGCTTCAGTCATTCCATCTTTTGGACGTGTTATTGTAGTTATATATTATATTTATGTACCTTTTCTTTATCAACGACAGATCACCATTGATAGATTTTCAAGAACAAAAAGCAAATTCGGATAAAAGCTAAAGATTCCGGGTGTTCAGAAAACAATAATCATACATTAATTTTGTTATTATATTGTAGTTTTTAGATTTTGAAAAATATAATATTACAATATTAAAAAAGACAGAGAATAAAATGTGTTTGTGTGTTTTTTTTTTTTTTTAGATTCCGAGCGTTACTAATAAAGTAATTGGCCCAACATTTCTGATAGAAAAATTGTTTACAGATACAAATATGTATACATATTATATACATAATAAAAATAAACATCAGTAAATCAGTAAAACCAATAATTTCTCGCTTTGTTCAGAATTTTATACATATTGAGTACCCAACATTATTTCGTGGATCATTTTCCAGATATAAGTCAGACTAACGCGGAGCATATGGTTTTTAAAAAAAATTGTTCATGGGCATATAGATCTGTCAATCTGACAAAAATGAATCGTTATAATTGTGCGTGTGTAGACGTAGGTATACATAGATAATATATTTTCTTTTGTACGATTTTCCTCGAGCTTACACGTCGTGACACACTTCCGTGAACGCGTCCTTGAGAAAATAACAACGAGGACGGGGGAGAGGGATTGAAATTAAAATAAGCAAAACGCTGAATCTAACTTGACAAAACGTCTACACGAAAGTAGGACACTGTGATCAGCGATTGATAAATCCGTAACCATGGTAACGATTCCCACAGAGATGTATTGCACCTATTATAAAAAAATGAAAAAAAAAAGTTACATTCCACGTCAAGTAATTTAAAACGGTGTTGTTGAGTTGATTCCCGGGTTATTAAGAGGTATGTATTATGAGTTGATTTCCTTATTGTTGTTTATCAGTAATAAGATAAATGCATTTTGTAATATGTTGAATGAATACTTCAGCCTATAAGCGTTACCCAAGATATTAAAAACTGATATCTGGTAATGAGATTACCAGTATTCTTTTGCATCACTTCTCTCCTAAAAACTTCTTTTTCTCGGTCAGCCTTTTCTAGTCCTGTTGCTCCTGCATTTAATATACGTTTCCGACTAAACTTCTAACAGCTTATCTATAAATTGAAAAATGTTTGGATGCCCACTATAAAAAAACTGTTTCGAATGATAACTCTCACAGCTATTCGAAGTTCTGTTTATAANTGTTGTTTATCAGTAATAAGATAAATGCATTTTATAATATGTTGAATGAATACTTCAGCCTACAAGCGTTACCCAAAATATGCTTAAAACTTGCTTCTGGGGAAATATAATTATCAATTACGTAGTCCATAAATTCTACAATTCTTTCATCATCGGTTGATCAAAGTGCCATCAACTCATCTGTAAAGCAATCGATAACTTCTGTTGGGCTTGAAAAAAGGAAGGCTTACTGATATAGAATAACAATGGAACCAACTCGTACGTAACCCATAGTAACTGTGGAATCATTCAAACGGTATCAGTGTACAGGTTAACAGGTACCTGGGAATCAACTCATGCGCAGCCATTTAAAGTTAGGGGGGGGGGACACAAGAAGACTCGCTCTCCACAAATATACGTAATTGAAGGTTTTAGGAATGAAAAAAACGTCTTAGGATAATGGGAACGGGTGCAAACACAGTTATAGATTACTTAATGTAAACTTATAAGCAACAATAAACCATTGCTTACGAAAAAAACGATTCTGAGCAGAATTCAGTTCATAGTAATTCTTTGTCAACAATATATATATATATTATATTATGCTAAAATAATTAACTAGACATTATATATTTTCTTTCATAATATTTGTTTAATGTACCAAATTTCCCGTTTTTCCTACGTTTTTCACATTTGTTGAGAAAACTTCTGGGAAAATCGAAAAATGACCTGCTTAAAGTACCACTCCACATCAATTTTCTTTTAGAAAAGGTGCTACACTTAAAAATCTCTGGGTCTCTGGTAGAAAAGTTGTTCACATAAAAAAAAAAAAAAAAAAAAAAAAAATAAAAAAAAAACGAATTAACATACTTCGCACATGAGTGCAGCCACATTTAGAAGTCGGAAATTGTGAAGGTAGGGTACAGAAGGGAATTTAATGCATATCTTTAAGCAACAACAATAATCCATTACTAACAAAAAAACGAGAGGAAATCAGTTGATAGTGTTGCTTTGTCATCAATATATATGTCATATTATGGTAAAATGATTACAACAATGTGCGTTTCCATGAATACAATGACTATATAAAAAAGATTTAAAATAATTAAAACGATTGTCAATGATAACTTTATTTTTAATCTTTTTTTAAACTAAAGAACCAGGTTTTCCTCATTATCTCGAATATTAATGAAAATTGCAAACAATTATTTCTCAAAGTACTACCCAGAGAACATTTCCTTTCAGAAAAGGTGCTACACTTAATAATCAGACTATTATGGTGGAAAAAGTATTCACATATAAAAAAAAAAATAAACATCATTATAAAACCATTACATTCGTCGTTCCACTCAAAATCTAAAAGTAAACATCTTTGTAAAACAATAAGCTTCTTCGCTCCACTCAGAATCTAAAATAACCATAAATACAGAAACCAGAATTAACTAGGTATCTTTTCCCTTAACTTTTTCTACTTGCCGAAGAAAACATTTCGTTTAGATTTTCAAAATTGTATAACCTTGTTTAGGTTCTGAATGTAGAGATCATCACTGTAAACCTCCCCTGAAGTCGATGACCTATGATAAATGACTATCGAAAATACAACCTGTAATACGGTAATCTGCAGGTAACCTTATTAGTTTAACGTTCAGAACCGTTTTTATTAATTATTGCGACGATTTATATTTGTTTTTAGTATGGTTCTTATATTATATAAACGAAATCACCCTAATACCTTTCCGATTTTATTACAGTGATGACCTACCCGTAGTGCCGAAATATGTCAGGCTTTTTTTTGTTTGCATGTTAAACAATGACGTGCGGAACGTTCAAAATAGTACCGCACGGTAAAACTATAATCTAAGGTAACCTTAATTACATTGCCATTTTGTGCCACTATTGTAGCTGATGTTGAAAGTCTGCGGATATATTTATTATCGACCCGTCCCCGATCTTTGGAAAAAAAAAAAAAAAAAAAAAAAAAAAACCCGACAATAATGCGGATGTCAACTGCAGTGCACGGTTTTAAATAAACAATCATTTATAACACACAATAATCACATTATAATAATATTATTATTATTATTGTTTTACGATCAATCGACGATGTCTCGCCGTGCGGTTCGGTCGGATTAATTGTTTGTGACGGTTTTTTTTTTTTTTTTTGTTTTTTCTTTGCCATCCTGCATAACAATAATATATTGTTGTCTTTTTTATTTCCCTTTATAATTTTCTTTTATATCGTATATTTGTTCTGATTGCTGCACAAAAGCGCCACCACGTATTCGGTACCTGTCGTTTTTCTGCAGCACATGATCGTGATCATAATTATTCTTGTTTGAAATATCGTTTTTGGCAATCATACACATTTCCACAGACCATTGTCGTAGCGGAGAAGTTTGAAGGGTATTGCGGATATAGGGTGATTTAGTTTATAATAGGTATACTAAAAGTAGTCTTGTATAAGATATTTACTTTTTAAAAGTATTTAACTAGAGATACAGATACTTAGTTTTACAAGTATTTAACATACATATTTTAATATTTAATGAAAATAGATTTGAGTAAAAATACAGAAACTTCAAAAAAGTATTTATAGGTACTTCCAAATTGTTTAAATAACATTTTTCTTCTCTTCTAAATCAATTTACTATAGTTTTACGGTGTTCACTATGCCCCCTAAAAAAAAAATGAATTTTTCTCATAATCTCATAGCCTATTAGAAGCTGTCGGTAGATGATAATTTAAAATATATATTTTCTGACTTAAACCATACATCCATTTCTCAATTTTTTATTTAAAGTGATTGAATTGAAAATAAAAAATGTATAAATTGAAAAAAAAAAGGATTTAAAAATTAATTTTTTGATTTCAAATACAAATACTTTGAGAAAATATTTAAAATACATATCTGAGTGTTTGAAAAGTATTTGAATTCTTTTATTGAACTGCTTTAAAACATTGACTGAAAGCAATCATTGAAACCAAACAACTTTTCTGAACGGAGCTCGATAAACTTCAGATAATATATAGCCGTTTTTTCCTCCTTGTCTTTTCAATCCAAGATTTTTACGATTTTCGGCATTAACGAGTTGGCGACTAATCTAATCCCGTAATCTCGTAAGTCATTTTTAAATTTAACAGGAGTAGCTTATCAACAATTCGAAGTCATTTCCAAAAGAACTAATTTTTAAAATTTAAATTGATGATATTTAGGAAAATGACATGAGTTTAATATCAAAGATATGTAATACGATCGCGTTAACATACCGTAAAAATTGAATCGCATTAATAGCAAACTGTGTAAAATAAAACGGTTTATCCATTAGAAAAAAAAAAAATATAAATAAATCAAATTGTTGACTTACCACGGAGCATGAATTCTTGTAACGGAACTGACGACGGTATAATCATAAATAATATATCTAACCAAAAACATGTCGTTCAACAGTTTTTTGGCGTCGGTCGTTATATAAAAAAAAAAAAAAAAACCCCCGTCTTGGCGTAATGAAGTCTTCGCGTCGTGTGTTTATTCAATGCGCGGAAACGAGTTTTAATCTTATTTTTGCAGATATCACGGTTAGGTACAGTTTACGTCTATATACATCTGACCCGGCGCGCATAATTATAATATCTAAAGGTAAGTAGTTTATGTATGTATATAATATACACGTTTACGACGGACATAAAAGTTTAGCGGCGGCGCCGTCGTCTTCGTATTAATACTATACCGGGGCAGGAAACCCCGTCGGGGCTAGGGACGCGCGGGTTTTGGCCGTTTTCGCCGTTTCTATATGACTACATTAATAACACATGGACGCCGCCGCCGACCGTGGGTTACACGCGTTTTCGAAAACGATCGGGAAATCGGACCGAAACGGATCGAACAAATCGGGGCCGTAAAAAATCGGTGGAAAAAAAAACTTGGAAAAAAATCCAATGGGTTTTTTCTCCGCAGCACGGTGACACATAATTCGCCGCAAGTATTTCTTCGGTAATTGAGTATCATACAATATATTGTCGTGTACGACGACGGTTTATAATCACGATTCCGCTGCGGATAACGGTTTGTGCGCAGGTATACACGTCATTATAATATGTGGAAATGGTAAAAAATACGCTTAACGTACACGCACGTGTGTGTGTACTTTTGCCGACTTGCGGTGCGATGGGAAGCGCGTCGTGTAAATCTAGCGACGGCGTAGCAAAATATAAGTAGGTACGCGATCGAAATATGTGCCCATGCCATGTAGAGAGTCAGGTATGAACCACGCGGTATTGTATAATATTATCTCCTTATTTGTTATGAGACGACCGGATCTGTTTGTCTGTAACACTGTTAATTCTCTTGTACTCAGAACTTGAACCGCGGCGTTCAGGTGAAAATCAGAGTTCGAACACGAATTACAAATTTTAAACAGCGCGGGCTGTACCAATGTAGTTTTTTTCTAAAAAAAATTTTCATATCAATAAGTTATAGCCATATTATGTGTACACTACGGATTAGATATTCCTTCGATATTGAAGTAGCAGACCCGAAGAACTGCGCCTATTTTCAGTGTCGATTAGTTTTGAAAAGGAAATTTTCTTGGCATGTTACTATGTGAGCTGAGTAAAAGCACCTTGGTGGTGGCGTTAGTTGCTCTTGATGAATTTACTTACTGTTATGCTGTAGACAATAATGATGTACAGTGGAATCTCTCCTAATACACACCTCCCAATTGGGGACGTTTTATTTGGGAACGGGGGATATTATCACTACTTTTCAACGGGAAAAACACTGTATAGCAACTACCTATTTTAATCTTAATTTAAAAATACTGCTAAAAAAAAGACATCGAAAAGTGTTAATTTTGGGAAATTAAATAAATGCGAAAAACCGGCGAAAAACACGGTAACACCGGGAAAAACGTATGAAAAACGGTTAAATAAGTACAATATTAAACAAATATTATTAAAGAAAATATATAGTGCATAGTATGTAGGCATATGTGTTGTTTTGCCATAATATGACATATATATTATTGAAAAAGCAACACTGTCAACCGAACTCCGCTCACAATCGTTTTTTCGTTAGCAATGGTTAATCATTGCGTACAGTTATAGGTACATTCAACTTTCTCTCTACTACCTCCCCAACTTCTTATCTATAACAGTGGCTGTATCCGTCTCCATTATCCTAGGACAGCTTTTTATTGATAAAATAACAGTTTCAAAATAAGTTTCGACACTATGGGTACAGATTTAAATATATAGAAGGTATGGAACTCTAGTTCTTTAATCATTTTAATTTAATTAGAATATGTAATTTTTGTTTGTTGCAAGGAGGGCATTTTCACAACCGAATGTCTCATTTATTTACAGTTCAGTGGACACAAAGAAAAACAAAACTAAGGCACAATTATTTTTTGATGAAATTTTTGAATGTCCGCTATTCAGAGGTTTAACTTTATTATAGTAAATTTAGATTTAATCTGCGTATGCAATGATAAGTCATTAGTGAATGTAAAGTAGGTTTCAACTGAAGAAAACGCGTTTTGATAAAGTTAAATCGAAAATTGTATTGAGTTGGAACTGCATGATATTGTTCGTGTATTCCGTCTTGAGTATTTTTATTGAGTCAAAAGAATTTGTCCACGTTAATCGGAAGATTGTAAAAAAGCGAAATGCCATGAATTGTACACTTTGCTCAGAATCTATCATCAAGTATAATATGCGATAACAATTAATTACAAAGTAAAAAGAAAACTCCGTCCATCATTCCCGGTCTATTTGACTAATCGTGTAAAATCCGATTAAACGCGCCGAAGAAAGAACGCGGAGGAGTTTTTTTTCGTTTCCGTTTTAAGTGGCGAATATTTTTTATTCTCGCGATGTGTTTGAACCCCACGGAGTGCTATTTCTGTATTAAAATGTTTAAGAACAAAACAAAACAAAAAAAAAAAAATCTCTCGAAATATTATCCGAAAAACACTTATTTCGCGTTTTAATGTATACACAATATAGTCCGTATACTAAAGCGTGTATTCGCGTACATTATCTGCATTGTATAGCACAATGACCTATTATTCTCCAATCTGTTTTCCATTCTCGGATAGCTTTTCCACCGTTAGTACTCCTCGGTCGTCTGAACAATCGCGATTCGCGAGTACCTACGGACGACGGCCGCGAAACGAGACAAGACAAATATTGCAAGTCCGACGACGAGGTTGTTTCCGCGAGTATTCAAATCGGTTGCGGATTTAGAAACGGTTATGGATTTATGTTGTTTACGGCGTATTTATACATTACGGAAATACAACGATCGAACCTAACCGGCGCACGGCGAATCTAGAGTCTAGACCGCGCTACAGCAATGTATACGATTTAAATACTCTCCAGGACAATTCGGTTTGCATGCCGAACGCAATGACACGCCATTACAAACATAATATAATACAACAATTATGCCGAACGGTGGCTGTATAAAATAATCGTTTCTTGTTTACAACGAATTACCACGGGCGCACGTACCGATCAGGGATAGAGACAGGAGTACAATGCAATTATACTAAATTCGTTTTGTCCCATTTATTCGCAGCTTTTCTATACTAGACGATTTCGCTCCGATCGTCATCGTCGGATACGATTTCTGGTAGAAAATCCGGTTGTCCGGTTTAGTCGCTCTCGGTTTTAGCGAGCCCGACATTATTACTGGTCCGCAATGCCAACGATTTTCGTCCGTAGTAGAAAAAAGAAACGGACGCCAGCGAAAGATCGCGCACTGAGCAATATCGCACACACAACCGCGGGAAATCGTCTTATTTTCCGTTTTCCAATAATCGTTTATTGTCTACAGTATATTTGTGCGAGCATCGATTTTCGAATGCCCATAACGCAAAACGCAATCAGAGTACTCTATTGGATGCAAGTGACGACAAGCTCGTAAACGCTTTTCGTAACAGTATCCGTCCCGCAATTATTTTCAATTTAATTCTCGTTAAAAAAAGTCAAGCTCAAAAATCGCATTGTGTTACAACGTTACCATCATAAATTACAACAGTTAATCAGTATATAGTCGTCTCGCAAACCCGTGAAAAAGGTATAAAAAGATATTCTTGTTTACAAGTCAAAACAACAGAAAATGTCTGCCTCGAATCAACGTGTTCTTATCATAAGTCGTCGAAGTGGTTTAAAATTCGGCGCGTTAAGGGGTTAATTTTCGATCTTCTCGTAGTTTTCTCAATAACGAGTGAAGAGCTGAGAAGAAATTTACTTTCAATACACGCGTGTTATTATTTTTCGATCGCGCACGCGTGCTCTCGTCAGACCCAGAGCATATTATGGGTAACCGACCGGCCGTATTTGGGCACGTACATGGTGTCGCCGAACGTTTTTTTTATTTTTTATGAAGGCATACAGGATATAATAATAATATTTTAAGCTTAACCTACGCGTATCTATACCGTGTGATAATATTTTCTCTGTATACGGTTCTAGTTGTGGCGCCATTACCGCGTTTGACGAATTACAATAACAAATTTTATGCTAAATGTCCGCCTATCTACATTCGCTAGCGGCATAATAATTATTATCAATATTATGCGGTATAGGTATTATAAATTATTATAAACACGTATATGAACAGTTTTATTTAGTACAGTGTGTCACATACACTGTCACAATATGCACACGCTGCAGCTGCGTCAAATGGTCCGTTGTTTTTGTTTTTTTTTTTTTTCGAATATATATATACAGAATTTTTATTTTATACCAGTAGCGTATTTAGGATTACCATCCAACGATAAGAAAACGTGTAATATTATACAACGTGTAGGTGGCACCTATATACTAAAAAAAAAAAAAAAAGATAAATTGTTCATCTTTGCGAGGAAATTATAATAACTCAATATATGCATTAAAATTATCGTTGAAATCAAATTAATTACTTATTACTATACATAGGTATTATTAATCTAATCTCCTTCATAATATTACAATGGTTGAGGTTTAATTTTAAAACAGGAAAATGTATACGTTAAGGTTTTTTAATATTATATTAACTACAGGCCATTAGTATCCATACATATTAATTTTCCCGATAAACCAGTAAAGAAATTTATTTTTAAATCGGCTGATAATAATGCGATAGATGTGCTATTTTAGTTGGATAGGAGGACCAAACTGTAAGCCGACGATCTGGCTTTCTGACACCTGAAATAACTTTTGTTCTGTTCAAATTTCCTCTTCTTGTAATAATCACTAAGCTTTGCGTTGTGATTCGTCTACACATATTAATATTTTTTTATATGTTTTTAAATTATTTGTATAAAAAAACATCACGTGAAAACCAATAAATTCGTCGTTTCCCGCAGTCATATAAAACATAATGATACTAAAAAAAGATCATGGGGGAAATATATCTTTCGAATCATCCTTAAATACGCTTTACTGTTTTATACCACCTCCTGTAATGCGTGGGAGGACAACTAACCCGAACGCATGTCAAAGAAATACGAGGGACCGGATGTGACCGCCGCGTTTTAATTTAGACGACTATAATATTATGATAATATTATTATCGTCTTTAGTTGTGTTTTTTTTCACACTCCGTGACGAAAACGTGGCACGTACCTATACGTTTTAGTGTCGAAGTGAAAATAGCAAATACGCGTTCTCAATCGCGGATGCCAATATTATTTTATTATTTATTTCATTTACCCGCGAACGTCTTTGCCTGTTATCAAAATGTTATCGGTGATAACAACTTTTTTCTACGTGTGCGAGTCGATTTTTTAAGTATGCACAATCATTATACAAGCGAGGATGATATTATGTAAATAATCGTTTTAAACAACGTGTGTTATTAATTATAACAATATTGGATATTAACTAATCGGTTGTATAAATGTATAAAAGAGCCGATACTGTTGACGTGCGTGTCACTGTTGTAGGTGGAATGTGAAGAACGTAGGATACAAAGAGTTATTTAATTTGTATCTCGACTATAAATTAATGCTAAAAAAAATTCGATTCTGAGCAAATATCTGTTTTACACATATTCATACGTGTTTTAAAATGACGTGATTTTTACGATTTTCGTCAAAATTTAAAATATTTAAAAAAAAAAATAACTTACACAATTACGGTAATATCAGCAACTCGCATTTATTGGTGTTTTGGTTCTTTAACCGTCGGTATAAAACGATTTAAATTCGCGTGATTTAAACAGACGTTAAAAAAAAAAAAATGACGAAATAATATAAAATGAAGTTTGATGGGAGAAGTATAGTCGTACGTCAAATATTTTGACCGTGTGAACCGGGCTGGCATACATAATATCATTTTGGCGATTTAACAGTAAGTTTATCACTGACCGCGCGTATAAAATATAATATTATGTGTTAATATTATTATTAGTCGTTTTGAGGTAAAAGTGTCCTTGATTTCTAAAACGCGTGTCATGAATGGGACCTATCCCATCGATTTGATATAGAAATCGTTAAAAAATGATATTGTCGTTTGACTAGTTTCAATAATAGTCACGTCTGCACATCAATATTGTTATATTGCTGCCACCCGTGTCAACCTTTATTAAATTATAAACGTGACGCCCGTCGGACTCGCTCGATGCTTGCATAAAAATGTAAAATAATTAATACGATGCATGGTAATGGACGAGTAAATATCGTCATGGTGACGTCAATTGACCAGGTGTCACATAATGGGTCTTCCTTAAAGTGTTGAAAAACTGATGAAAAAAAAAAAATGTAATGTATAGGTGTGTGTGTATATATATATAACAAATCTTGCTCCGATGTATAGAGTGTAGCACTTCTTCTGAACGGTAATTTTCTCTGGTTGGTGCATTGGGACGGTATTTTTTTGATTTTCCAAGTGGTTTTCAAAATGATTGGGAAAATTACGAAAAAAATGTTCGGTAAAACGGCAAATATTTACGGCGCGCCGAGGCGTTACCGTCTCCATTGTTTTTAATTTTTGACCACGATGTTTTCCACCAGAAATATTGCTCCAATCGTAAAATAACAAAGAGATTTTGTTCCTTTAAATATATTATAGCCATAGATACAGAAAGTTGTTGTTTTTTTTTTTTAAATAATTTGTTTTTATAATAATCGGGAAAAACTAAATATGACAAAAAATACGATTTTTCCAAATTACGGCACACAATGATTTCATTATTTTAAATTACCTAGTTAAACTGTCAAAACATTCTAACTTTTTTTTAGGTTATTTATAGATATTTGATATTTTCGTGTTTTTTATGTATTTTTATTTAGTAGGTATCTGCTATTAAATCTTTGCGTACAGCTATAAATTAAATAACTTTATGTATCATACTTTTCCCAATTCCTATCTACAACAGTAGCTGCATCTGTTCCTACTATCAGCTCTTTTTAAATATCGTTTTTGATTTTTTATTTTCCCGAGTTAGAAAAATTAAAAGAACGGTCATACATTTATACATATATGGGGTATTGTTATAGATAAGAAATTGGGAAGGTAGTATATAGAGGGGAATTTAGTGTATATTTGTGCGCAACGACCAATCATTACAAACGAAATAATTCTACATAACAATCAATTTTTTTTTTACTACAAATTATGACTTATGTTATTTGTGGATTTGGCAGATGGCAGGTGACAGTTACGAAACAGAGAAAAATCTTCTCTAAAATCTTCTTAAAACTTACTTACCTATAGCTAAAAAAATGAATGGCTGGGAGAGGTTACAACACTTACCTCTCCTTTGCTATGTCATGTACAGTTAAAAATCGAAGTGAGATTTCTGATTCACAGAGAAAAAAAAATAATGACCATTATAAAAACAATACGTTCCTCGCTTCGCTTAGAATCTAAAACGGATAATTTAACATTAAATGTTGTAGTTTACCGATAGAGTTAGCATTTCATTTGGACACTTGACGGTGCGACGATATGCGCGTTTCTTTTGGTCTAAGTAGGGATAAAAAAAAAAATAGATTTTTTTTTTTTTTTTTTATTTGTATTTGTTTTTCCTTTATTTTTTTAATTTAAATGGAATACGCAGATGCATACGTTCTAACGCATATTATAATGAAAATTACAATATCTTAAGTTACTGTGAAGTAATTTTATGTTTGGCGAAAAGGCTATAGTCGGGTTATGCTATTTAACAGTATCGTAGTAATTTAATTTACTGACAAGTATTGACAAGTATATTCAAATTGACCGAGAATCGTAATATTTATAAAAAATATTGTAAAATAAAAAACATTTCTTAGGCGAACAGAAAAAAAAAAAAAACAATATATTTTCACCGCTTAAAGTACGAGTGTATATAGTATAATACATTATTTATAATACTATAAACGTTGACAAAGCTATTTCTGAATAACTCGAAATAAACCAATCGAATTTATATAAAGTAAACACGGATTTATTTCGCGCTGCAAAGCTCTTCGCGGAACAATAGCCTCTTTTCGATTTTTTTTTTTTTTATTTACAAGTAGACTAGCTATAACCTCCGCCACCGCCCCGTTAAAGTTTATTCTGAATGACACTTTTGCGAACAAAAAGTCTCGATTCGAGTGGAACCTAGAGATGCAGCTGCTGCTGCAGCATCGGTAAATAATAATTTAAAATTTACACAACGGAAATTCGAGAAAATAAGTACGAATACAAAAAAATGCATTGTCTTATTCGTCTATATTGCTACGAGACGCACAAAACTACACTTAGGCACGCATTGTGCGTAAATTTTTTTTTTTTTTTTACACATCCCGAAATTTCGAATACCTAATAAACGTTTGTTATTATCATTAACGTTTATTAACGTTATTTCTCACTGCGCGTCGGTAGAGTACCTACGCTGTAACGTAGCGTATTGCGTGAAACCATTGTTCGGTTCGCAATCGAAATGATTGATGTTCGGCAGACACGATAAATGTATACTGATGCGGCATTAAATTGTATAATACCAGTAATGACATTATAATAATTTACGATTTATTATTGTGTTCTTAACCATTCGACATCGTATCACTGTGTCAGACTTCACAACACGTGTGTGTGTCCATGAATATTCGATAACGTGGCTTTGCCAGTGTTATAAAATAATATAATACATTATTATCAATATTATCAATATAATAAAATATTGTTGTGTACTGTAAACCGTTGACACGGATATTTCGCATAATTTGCACACGCGAATAATACATCCGCGGCATGTATTGGAGGACGGACATACTTCGCGCGATTGGTGGACCACTGTTTTTGGTGAAAAGTCGGGATGGTTGGATATATAGGGGAATTTAATTTATTTTTATGTGCAACGAAAAACGATTCTAAACGGAATTGAATTGTATATGTTTCGAAAGGCCGTAATGTTTACGACTTTCGTCAAAAATTTGATACTAAAATTCTTATACATCGAAAAAAAAAAAAAAAATACTATATTAAACTCAACTTTTTCTTCTTCACCGTTGAGTACAACTTATAATGAACCTCCTGTTAAATTTACAAATGTCTCTGTTTGATCAAATAATTTTATCTATAATCTATACCGAATACAAATTACGTGCTATAAAACTCGTTTATAAATAGCTCTGAAGTAGCTAAAATGTTTTGAAAGTTATATCAAGTCTAGAAAAAGTAAATCTACATTTTTCGTCAACATTTTAAGTCTGTACGAATATTTTAAACTAAATTACATTAAAAAAACAAAATTTAAAAGAATGAAAGAATTATTTTCGTAAATTTTTCCGTTCTTTCTACGTATTTTTTGGGTTTGCTCAATTATTATAAAAACTACAAAGCAAATCAAAAAACAACTACACTTGATACTTCGGAGCAAGACTTCTGGTAGAATTTGAGTACACAGTACATGTGAAATAAATAAAATAAACATCGTTATAAAAGCAATACATCCTCGCTTCACATCTAAAATTATGTTCTACAGTATAGTGAGTCAATAAAATTCGACAAAGCGCAATATTTGTTCTGTATTCAGCACATTATTTTATTTTTAAACAATCAAAGGTACACAATTGTTAAATATTTAATGTTTGTCCTATTCTGTGATACTATTGTTTTATCACGTGTAGACCATTTCATTTAGAACAGTAATATTATTATAACTAACATATTATAATCCTTTGATATCGGCCATTATATGATAAACAGTAACGAAATTAATTAACATTTTCACTTACTTTAAAAAATAGCTGATACTGCTGATGGGCAAGTTACTGTTGTAGGTAAGAAATTGGGAAATACAAAAAATTATCGAATTTATATCGATACCTACTTGTTGAAATGCCGTGGTCATTACGATTTTTGACATAATTTGAACTCTAAATGCTTATAAAAGTAAACTAGGTACTGAATATTTTGAAAATTAAACTACCTCTAGAAAAGTTTAATACAAGTGTAATGTGAATACTTCAGAACTCTGCGGTTATTTTTTAGCGAATTACATTTTTTTTTTTTTTTTAAACCATTATTGCCGTTTTTCCTGGCCTCTCCCAATTATAAATAAAAAAAAAAAAAAAAAAAAACACAAATAAAATCAAAAAATAATGCCTTATCGTTCACCAACTTGATGAAATTATTTTTAAAAGAGATAGGTACTACACTTCAAAATCGAAACGAAATTTCCGGTAGAAAAGTTTTTTACAGATAGAAAAAAGTAACACATAGTAAAACCAATTAAAGTTCCCCCTGCTCTCAGAATATAGATGATAAATTAACATAATTTCATAATTCAATTTACAAAGCTGTTTTTTTTTTTTTTTTATTGAGAGGACGACACACTCGTATTTAAACATTATAAATTGTTGCTACTTAATTGATTTTATAATTTAAACAAAAATCACGAAACTTGGATAGGGGAATATTTTATGTATCATTATACTGCTATTTTTCACAATTATTGTCAAATAAAAATTGTACAGCCATATGTGTTAGTTTTTATGTTCTGTATATGTGCGTACATGTTGTTTTTGACAATATTTTTTAGTCAAATAGTCACGTAATGGCCTCAAAAATATCCTCCTCGTTTGAAATTAGTGATTAAACTCTTGCTACAATATAAAAGCCACAATTTATAATACGTTCTAAATAAGTGACGTTAGTTTTGCTGTATTTTTCATTAGTTAAACCGAGACAGTAGATAATGCGAGCGTGCAATATCCTCATACATTTTAGTGAAACGGGAAAATAAATTGTTTAAAAAATTTTAAATATAAAATTTGTTTTATTATGTAAATTGTTAAATATTTATACGTAAACCTTCAAAAATGTTTTATTAGTGACCTGATGATGACGTAGGTCAAAACTAAGTAGTTACGTAATAAAATAATATTACACTTCTACGTCTTAGTTTAAATTTTTTAAACAATTTATTTTCCAATTGCATATTATGTATACATAAGATACACAATTTAAAATTTGCAATATTCTGAAATGCTATGTTTTTTTACGTAGACGGTTTCGTCAATCACCTAGCCGAAAAAAATCTAAATAATGTTTTATTTCTATTTCTCGAGCATGCAATAATAATTATTTGTTTAAAAAAAAAATGTATGCGCAAACATTTTTAAATAGAACTTATGTGTTATTGCATTTGTCAAAAACCATACACTCTGTATGACACCACGTCCGTCATAAAATGTGCAGTTTATCATTATTATTATTATTATTATTATTGTTATATGCAAATACCTATACGAACTGCAGATATTATCGGTATCGTGAATTTTCACGCTAAAAATTGCACCGTTGTTTTGCGCGATGATGAAATTACACAAATTGTTCGCTTTTTCTATTGTCCGTCGAGATTTTCTACGCTAGTTATTTTATGATACATAATTTACATTTATTTCATCCGCAGTTATTTTTATATCATGCTTCTGGAAGAATGCATTACAATCGTTTTACATAATACGGTTTAAATTACAATGTTCGCAGTCTCAGACACGACGAAAAAGAGGGAATTTTTTTTTTTTTGATTGATTTAATGTCCGCCGATGTAAAGCCGTGTGTACATAACGATATAATAATATTGCATGGAGTACCGCACATATAAGCGGACGCAGACATTTCGTTATTTTTAGAGTGAACGCGCAGGACATGCGGGCATTCAGCAATACAGGGCGATCCTTTTATCAACATGGTGGGTTTTTTAACTGCACATTTGGGACCGTGTAAACGACGGACTTCAATATTCGAGATATTTTAAACAGTTAATAGCCTTATTCCGCGCGTGCAGTAAACTAAGTACCGTAAACACATACTGCCTTATGATTTTTAAATGGATAGCGAACCGTGATAATATACAATATTAATTGTACTGTAAACTCTGATACGAAAACGGAATATACCTACCTACACTAGGGTGGACGACAAAACAATATGTTTATTTTTGAGGGCTTTCATCTTTGCGTGTTATTTGTACAGGTGTAACAATAATACCGTCGAATCATTTATTTCACGAAAAAAAAAATGAATTCCATTTTTCGTACAGCGGTTCGAGGTAAATATTTTAGGTGTACGATGTATTTTAAACTCGCAACTGGAAAATTGTAACTGCTTTATTATATAAGTAGTTACACTTCTCAGAATGTAACATTTGCGTTAAGTTAGGGTATGATATTGTTTATCGTTCAGATTCTTCAATGTCTTTAATCATCATATTGAAATCTGGCTCTTTTTCGTTGATAAGCTCATAGTTCCACAAAGGTATCTCTATATTACGATATGTTTTTGTTTTTTTTTTTTATATGTGATGCGTAGTAAAACGAATAGTTGGGTAACGATATATTATATACATATTGATATGAAACACGACAAAAAAAAAAAAAAAAAGATTATGATTCAGTTTTTCAATTAAAAACGTTTTTTTTTTTTTCTTCGACTGTGATATTGTCATTTCAGTAACCGAATGTACACATTCACGAGTTAGCGATTCGGTAACCATTTACCACCGGAATACATAACCGTAAACTCAATCACTAAACTGTTTACAACTCGAGAACACGCCCATTGTGTAAGCAAGGCCGTCAAACGTTTCCGCGAGCGTATAAAATGTCCGAATAAAAAAAAATAACCAAAAGTCAAATGTTATCAAAATCTTCGTGGACAGCCGCTGCAGGTTTAAGCGATAAAATAATCGCCCTGTACACGCTTCGGTACGACCGTTTTCAATCAGACTTTCCTTAAAACTATACACGCGCGATGAAATCTATGAATGTTAACATACATTTATAAATAATTTATTAATAGATACCCGCTACGGTATGTATAGTTAATAAAATTTTGTACTTTATCGGTTTTGCTTTGTCATTGACAATTTATTATCAATAATACCGCTGAAATATCGTTTAATGCGAATGACTATTCGAAATGTAATTATGTAGTTTGTTGTTCTGTAATTTTAATTCGAAAAAAATTACGTCACGACTTCATATTATCCAAACTACACGTTCGTAAATATTATAGTATTCGTCGTAAAACATTAAGTACGTGATTTCTGTGTAACATAAGATATTTGAAATTAATTTTATTACTATACATTTATAAATATTTACAATATTTTTTTTTTTTTTTTTTACCGTCGGTTAAATCGGACTAGTTTTAACTAATTAACACAGCGTTTAACTGTGTAAACGTAATATAATAATAACGATACTTACTAATAAATGTTATTTTTACACGGGGTTGATTTTTATTTATTTTTTTATTATAATGGAGCTATTTTCTCGGAAGATTTCAAGTACTTCACTTTTGATTTATGTTTTGTTTGTTTTTTCTTGTTTCAACCGATGTGGAATTGTTAACAAAACCCTATTGTAATACAGACTCGACAAATGATTTTATATTTTACAAACGTTTATACGCATATAATATACTACCGGAGTAGAGGAAGAGGGCAATACATGGCATATCCATTTTTAAACGGTAATAACTCTTCTTTACGCCTCCTGTCTACATTTTAAACTGTTTTAACTCGGAATATGGGAACAATCTGATATTAGTGTTGTGATTAACAACATTTTTAGAAAATACCCTGTATTCGAATCTGGTTTGAAAATAGGGGGAGGGTCGCGAAAATCAAAAGTTCATATAATATATATTTATATGGTGTACGAAATAAGTATTTTAAATTAGATCATTGAACGATTCTATAATAGTAATAATGATTGATAAAATCAAAATCAATTTTTACTTAAATTATTTACTATCTTTTTCACCGGTCATCCTGAGTTATTAAGATAACAACATGGAAAATCAAAAAAACTACTTTCTTACACATCAAACTAGACAACCATATTTTTCGGAAAAGATGGCACTATCGGAGCAATATTTCTAGTAGAAAACGAAAATCGTAAAAATGTTAAAAATAATGAAATTTATTATAGTGCCGTTATTATTTGTCCGTTTTTCCAATATAATTTTTTTTGGGTTTTCCCATTTATTATGGAAACATCTAGAAAAATTAAAAAAATACCACTTAAATGCATTAACTAAATTCAAAATGTTACAAAAAAAGGTCTCTTTTCGTGTTTTAATCGGAACAAGAGTTCAGGTAGAAAAATTGCTTAATGACACAAATAAAAGAATTATTATAATTATTATATTATATCATATAGTAAAACCAATACATTGCTCGCTTCCTTCAGAATTCAAAAATCACACTGTACCCGCCATTTAAATTATTTTCCTAATGCAGCAAATTATTCGAGAGAAGTTACGACTAAAATAGTTAAATAGGTAGAACCTGTAGGTTATATTAGTAGATTAATTATTGGTAAGTTAATATATGTTATGAAAAAATCATTTACCAACCGAATTAATCGATAACTATTAAGCATACTGTCTGCGTTAAATTGTCCATATCGAATGTAACTAGTTAAAATTTCGATTTTATTTGACCGCAGAGCACCAACCCCCGAAAGTTATCGCCGATTTATAAATACTAATGCCGGGTTGCACAAAACCATGCAGAACCGATAACCGGATGTCGGTTTCGTAAAACTAAAAACAGTTTCGTAAATTTGATAGCTGTTATCAAAAACATAGTTATCGAATCGACAAGTTGTTGAGCCGATTTCGGTTGAGTTGAATTTTTAGGTAATTATAATTATTTCGTTATCACGAAAAACATTATCGATATTGAATTATCACGTTATAATTTGATATCGATAAAATGTTTATACTACTGATAACTGAGCAAGTGGTTATAACTATGGATAACAAATACAAATAATGCGACGCGACCTATTCAATAACTATAATTTTACAGAACCGATATTTTATGGAACCAACGGTTCACAGAACAGTTTTCACGAAACCCGGCATAAATATCGGTATTTATAATATAGAGAAGACGTCGTC
This sequence comes from Cinara cedri, assembly GCA_902439185.1. Classification (NCBI taxonomy): domain Eukaryota; kingdom Metazoa; phylum Arthropoda; class Insecta; order Hemiptera; family Aphididae; genus Cinara; species Cinara cedri. The sequence continues at coordinate 186,691 of CABPRJ010000527.1, read as the reverse complement.
GTCGTCATCGCGCGCATCTCGTATTATAATAATTTAGCGTCTGACAATTGTCTATACGGTCGATAGCTTTCGATTATTTGGATGAACGATACATTCGTATAGTTTTTTGTTTTTTTCCCATAACCCAATAGTTTAACTATTCGAATAGTATTAGATACCGGGTAACCGTTCGGTTGTGCCCACCACGAACTATTATAATCATATGTTTGGACAATTGAAACCGTTGACTTACAAAATAGAAACAGACGGGCGGAAAAAAAAAATAAATATACGACGTGATAGAAAACGAGCCTTGCCGTCGTCGTCGTCGACATTGTTCTTCTTGGAGAGAGATTCTTGCGGCGCACACCTATTCCTAATATTATGCGATGGGTTAGTCTTTTCGGTTGTATACCTACCATCGCGAAGAACAAATAATAATGAATTTTTTGTTTTTGTTTTTGTTTTTTTTTCACAGTCCGCCGCGGTAAGTAGGTTTGCGCACAATAATCTAATTATGTAAATATACCGTTTTAAGAACGTTTAATGTAGGTAGGTATGTATTATATTTAAAAACTTTGGTCGCGTATTACACGCACGGCGTTCTAAATAATAATATTACGATGACGAACATTACACTATCGCACGAGACACAATGTCCCACGAACGAAATTTTGATTTCGCCTCGTCGTATTATAATAACATACCCGTGTACTATTGTAACGGTCGCGTTAATAATGTTAAAATATATATATATATATATGCAATAAACGGTGACTAAAAAGCTCTTGCTGCTGCAGCCTGTAAGTTCGTAAATCGAAATTAATAATTAAAACCGAAATACTGTGTACTGTAACGATATTTCGACGTCATGAGTATGCACAGATCAAAAAAACGAATAAAATAAACGCGAAATCAATTAATGCTGTATCCCATAATATAACCAACTAACCTTAGTCTATTTTCGACGAGCCATTTCAATTTCAGTACTCGTGTACACACGTAATTCCCATTTTTTTTTTTTACGAATAATCGTAGAAAATAAGGTTACAGGCAAATTTTGACGGAGAAAAAAAACCTCAATAAAAATTCATTAAATATGTGTCGACTCTCTATTCTTAAAAAAAAAAAAAAAAAACCATTCTTCAAATAAGGTAGGTATTTTATTACTCGAGAATATTTTAGTTGTTAGTTAGGTATTTAACTTGAGTCGTATGCGCTGCGGCAATCGGGTCGTCAAATATCACAACCGTTTTTAACATGTATGATGTTTGCAGTATTACGTTTATAATATTACACATACGCTGCAGATTTGTTCGATTCACAGATATTTAAAACCATTATTCAACTTGATAAGAAGAAAAAAAAATTGTTTTATAATACAATCATTACCTATATATTAATATTAACATTTACAAAAATTAAAAAATTTGTCAGTTCCAGAATTTATTACTTAAACACCAGTTATTTAGTGTTCTATAATATATTTTCCCTCAGGTCCTCCAACATCAAACTGTGACCATGAACATTGCTTAGGTTATGCAATTTTGGAAACAAGCAAATGTATCGACTTTGAAAACATATCCAATACCACCCTTAGAGAAGGCAAATATAAGTAATCTATCCAATTGTCAAGTCTCTACGTACATTTTGAACTGTATTACAATAAAGAACCAAAATTGAAAATAATAAAAACATTATTTTCGTAAATGTTCTCATTTTTACAACTTTTTTCTCGTTTTTTTCAAATTTATTATGGAAATCCCTGGGGAAATCAAAAAATAAACTCACTTAAGTACCACCCAGATAAAATTTCTTTTTAGAAAAATATGGTACACTTGAAAATCGGAATGGGGTAGCTTCAATTCTTAGAATCTAAACAAATTCAAAGATTTTCTTCTTTCTGTTTCATTTACATTGATACTGTGCATAGTAGAACGACCGGATGACAACGGTGTCGTCACCTAATACATATTTTTAATGTTTGCTACAAGTCAATCGTCTAAAAGCTACACCGCTGTCGGTACACGAAAACGTGTAATTATGACTAGCTGTTTAGGCCCATCACCAAATTGTATAAAAAAAAAAAAATCCCAGGACCTTAGGTGGGACCCTTAGGACAAACACCCTCGAAATACAAACTTTAAATAACAAAACAATTATTGCAGGTTTTGTATTATAGGATAACGAGAGATTGTTTAAATCGGCCGATACTCAAATATAATAAAATGCATAGACTGTTAGATATGTAACCTAAACTAATTTTAATGTTATTCATGATCGGTTCCGATTTTCAAAAAAAAATATAACCTTTACTTCATAGAAAATATTTCCATTTTTACGTAGATATAGTAAATGTTACAATAATGCCAAAGAATTATTTATTCGTGCGGTTTTCACGATTAACGTAATAATCTATTACTAAATATTATAAGTTACAATTGATTCCTGACCACCAGTAAAATTACAGTTTTTAATATTATAATTTCAGTGGTAAATCTCTAAGTTAAACACGTCGAAATATTATGGAAATCGAATAAAAATAATAATAATCTAATATAATATTTGGCCGGTTAAGGTTACAATGCTTGCAATATAGGTATTTATCAATCATTTAATTGTCAATAATATACTCATTAATATAATTATTTAAGTATATAATTTATATTAGTTATATTATTGGGCGGATATATTAACACGAAATAATTAGCCAATTATACGGTTTTTAACATAATATTTTCAAGTATATTTAACGCGAGAAAGAAAACGTAATACTATTCTTTTAAGGTTACAATAATAATATATTGAAATATGGAAATAACAATTTTAGTTTTTAACCACGCGTAGATAAAATTTATGTTATTATAATAATTGTGTTTAATTTGATTTCTTAAAAAGACATTAAATAATTACACGCATAGATAATTTATCGAATCGTTATTAAAATGAAAAATATTTTTAAAAATAGAGCTGATACCGGGGAAGAGTGCTGTCTCTGTTGTAGGTGGGTAGTGTGGACGGTGGGATACATAAAGTTATTTCATTTATATCTGAAAGCGACGATAAACCATTGATGACGAAAGACGATACCGAGCGCAGTTCGGTAATACATAATTTGAATTGCAGTCATTTTTTTTAACCTCCTAACCTTCCTACGTTTTTTCCCGATTATTATGAAAAGTAATAAGAAAATTAAGAAAACAAACTACGTTATTAAAAACAAGATTAATAATTCAACAACAATATTCACTTGTCGTTTTTCAATTGGAGCCATTTGTGAACCAATTTGTGCTAGAAAACGTGGTAGTTACTTATTTAAAATAACGAAATCGTGAAAAAATCGTATTTTTTTCCGGGTTAATCCTTTTTAGTTTATATATCATTTCGAAAATCAAAAAATGACCTATGTATTTACTAAGTAGATGAAATTGAATTTCAGAAAAGGTGCTACACTTATACATCGAAGTAAATTTTTTAGGATAAAAGTAGTCTACAGTATATATATGAAAAAAAAAAAAGATCATCATAAAAAAATTGAAAATTTTACCACGGCCAGGTAAGTCCAATATAAGTATTATTACTAAATGTCAAGTCTTTACGTGTATTTACAACCGAATTACAGCAAAAAACTCCCAAAAATTAAAATTCCTTTAAAGTACAAAGTGGCTCAAAAGTTTTGGCGATGGTACCATTAGAAAGTAAATCAAAAAGGCAATAGAAAAGGTATTTTGTGATCCTTCGATAAAATCATTTTTACTAGTGTTTTTATAAAATAATGAAATCGTGAAATTATACGTTTCTTACGTTTTTTCCCACTTAATTGCTTTTATTTAAAAAATTGCGTCGAAAATCAAAAAATGACCTCTCTAAAGTACAATCTCGACAACTTTCAGCTTTCAGAAAAGTTTCTACACTTAAAAATCGTAGTTTACTAGGAAAAAACATGCCCATAGACTAGAACAAAGAAAAAAAAGAAATAAACATTTTAGTAAAACCAATAGTTCCATCGCTACGTTCGGAATCTAAAAAAAAAAAAAAACAACCACATTTTATTCTCTGTCTTTTTATTATTTTAATATTATATTTTTCAAAATCTTAAAAAAAGCAATATAATAACAAAATTAATGTATGATTATTGTTTTCTGAACACCCGGAATCTTTAGCTTTTATCCGAATTTGCTTTTTGTTCTTGAAAATCTATCAATGGTGATCTGTCGTTGATAAAGAAAAGGTACATAAATATAATATATAACTACAATAACACGTCCAAAAGATGGAAGAAGATTGTATTCAGTGGCGTACGCTCGAAATTCAATTGCGGTAGTGGGTTGAATGACGGCTAGTATACCTAAACTTCCTTCCCCCTCAAATCGCTCCAAATCACACTATAAATTACAGAATTATAGTTTAGCTACGATATTCTTTAACTATGTTTTTATATAATTGATTTCGTTATGATTTCCAACATAAATCGTAGGTATATTTAGGTCACCATCACCATCAAAACCTACCTAAAATGCCGGGGTGGAGCCGCTACCCCAGAATCATTCAACGCGCTCCATTGATTGGATCCTGTCCGACGATAATAAGAAACAAATTGTAGTTGCATAACGATTTAATGGTACATTGGAACTTGGAAGGTAGGTGCACGCACAGACTACACCTATCATTATATCAATCAATGAAATATAGAAAACTCGTGTGCGACTGCGAGACGAATAATTATAGAAATAATAATTTCGTTTTGTAACTAGACGAATGGCTATATAATGGAACGCGAACGTATTAAAAAATAATAATAATAATAAAACAATTCATTACGTTAATTATGTCGGATTCGTGGGCTGCGCTTCTTGTTCAGTTTTTTTTTTTTATTACCTGAATCAACCCGGAAATGCAGCCGCAATATATATGTATACATCACCTGTATATTATTTACTGTATACATCTGTAGGATTTTCGTTTGCAATTTTGTTAAAATCAATTCAATTAGGTATTGATGAGTTTATCTGAACAATATTATGATGCCCTTTCATTTATTTGCCTTTCTCTTCAAATTTATCTAATGGCATCAAAGTCAATTTTAAAACGTAATATTACAAACGCGCGTATACCTAACAATATTGACAGAAGCACCCATCATTATTTTCTCGGTAAAAACCCCTATTCGACCCATCCCACATAGCGGTACACCAAAATGGCGATATAATATTATATGATTGCATTTTACAAAAAAAATAATAATAATAATACTGCATGTAAAAAAGATTTGATACGCAAAGTAATTTAATTTATTTTTGTACGCGACGGTAAGTCATTGCTAATGAAAAACCAATCCGAGCAAAGTTCGGTTAGATATGTTTTGAAATGTCGTGATACTTATTTAATATTTTTGTTGAAATTGGAACTTAAAACGCTTATATTTAAAACTAACATTTTTTGTCCTCTCATAAAACCAAATAGAATCTAGAATTACTTGCAATTTCAAAAAGCTCAAAAATCGCTAGAATATTTCGGAAATTCTTCACGTCTAGAAAGGCTTAACTTCAAATCAGCTGTACAACTCTTAATATTTTGTCCTACGCGTTACCAATTCGTCATATTTCAAATCATGTCTTCATTATAATATCTATATAATTATTATAATTATCTATTATAATAGAGGTGTAGAGGGAGCTCTATACCTCTACCCCATCAAATTCTCCCTTATTACTTATTTCACGTTTTCGTCTTATATCTTGTCGATTCTATATGTGTATATAAAAATAATACTTACTCGTAATTTTAAATAATAAAATATAACATTTCCCTCTAGTTTGTTGGTATAGCTGTATGGCCTGTCCATTCTTTAATATCTACGGTACCAACCATTACAGCCGATCATTTGCGGATATTTTTTGTAAACAGCCGACTCATTGTAATCTAATGTGCGAAAATCGTTTATCCGGATTATGTATATGTTTAGTTCACACGAGAATAACTCGTAGAACTCAATTTAGCGAAAAAAGTTGTTAATGAATTTGAGAAAAATAAAATAAAATTGCAGTTTGTGTTTGGTTATAGTTACTATAATTTATTAGAGTGAAATTTAAAATTATTTTATAATACTTTCAACGATTTTTGAAAATACACATGATACATTAATAAAAATATAATTGATTATTAATAAAAATTAAGGCTATACCCTTTAAATTTTCAACTCTGCGTGTTTTTCGAAACGGTTGACGATAACGATAACGTCACGTATTTATTTTACAGTCGAAAATTCGACTTACAGAAAACCTCGATAACTCGAATCGGTCGGGGGCAAAAAAAAAAAAAATAGGTCGATATCGTTTTGTTATATTATCTAATTTATAACCGTGCCTTTTAAGTACTAAGTAAAGATTGATAAAATTAATAGGTTTTCGATTACGATTATCGTTATTTATGAACATACACTTTATTATACGCGCATATACACGTACCGTTATATTTTCAGTTATGTATGTCGAATAATTCGAGTAATAAGCCAAATTTCAACTCAAATGACTTTGACTTATCGAGAAATTTAAATTAGCAAAATTCGAATTATCGAGAAAATGTGTCCGACATGTATCATCGAATATTGAGATGCTGGGGCCAAAGCATTCTTTCGAGTTATCAAAAATTCGATTTATAAAGGTTCGAATTATCGAGGTTCCACTGTAGTTTTATTCCATTTATGGTTTTACAATTAAATGAAAAACCTACATCAAAATATATTTTTTTTTATTTTACATAATTTTAAGGAACTAAGACGTGGGATTTTTGAAATTAAGACGTGAAGGAAAGACAACACATATATTTGTGATGAAATTTCAGAAGGAGGGAACCCGGAAACCCCCGCCCCCCTTGAATACGGCCATGCGTTACCCGTGACGTGTACTATTCTCGTTATTATTTATAAAATATTATTTACAAATGAAAAACAAATAAAGCTTATAAGAATTAACGAGAATTTTTTTATTTTTTTTTTTTTTCATCTATTTGAGATTTGCAAACAAACGACCGCACGTCGCGCGACTCACCAGTATAAATAAATAGGTACGCAAATACTTTAGAACAACATATTATTATTATTATTATTATCGTACCTATTGCAGGAATCTTTATCGTACGGTGAGTCATGCTAGTCGTCAAACATCGTATAATAGGTATATACGTTATTTTTCTCTCGATTATTGGAAGTTTTTTTTTATTCTTTTTATTATTTTTTTTTTATTATTTTATTTTTTTTTTTTATAGATATTACGCGAAGAAAAAAACAAATCGTCGCCAGATTTCCAAACTCGTTTTACACTACGTAATAACCTCGCGTAAACATACCTACTATAATAGTACAGCTTGACTATTGCTGCAGTCTACTACAATGCTATCAGATATTGAGTGTTTTTTTTTTTTTTTTTGTTTTTTGTTTTATATTTTCAGTCGAATTCGGTCGGTATCGACGCGTCGTTTTCCCTTATACTCAGTGGCGTGGTGAACTTTATTGCATATGAGGCCAACACAATTCGGGAAACACACCATCTATAAAACGAAAATCGAGCGGGTTTAGGGAGTATATCCTCTATTTTTTCATGGATAATATTTTGATCAAACGACGTATATGAATCGTCTTCATAAAGTTTAGAACATCATAATAAAATGTGACAAATAACAATATTTTCTTATAAGGAATCATAGATATTGATCTTGTTCAAAAATTAAGATAACTCAGACATTTTTAATTGTCGTGTACTACATACTATAAATACAAGTCTTATTTTACTTCCCAAGTCTGTAGCACACACTTCTAATTTTGGACTGTACACACTTAATGTCATGGTCTACTACAAAATAAATAAATATAGACTGCAGTTTATCAATCTTCTAAAGTTTATGAACACCCACCGAAATATTTATAATATGTAAGTAATTCGATTAAATCCTATGTTAAAATTATTTAGAAGTATATGCGTTCCATCGAAATCTGTCTCTATACGTTGATGTTATACATACAACTATATACCGATTGAACATCGTACAGCTCCAGAGTACATTTTAATTTCACCGTATGATTATTATATCACTATTAATAATTATGTACAGTACAATCATATAAGTCATGAGCCACTCACACCGCCCACTCACCCGCTGTAAAAATTCCGATGCCATGGTCTCTCCAAAATCCCTTCACCACCCACCGCGTATGTTTATACTGTGAAATTACGACCTTTTATCGTATTGCCTCTTTGCACGGGAATTGAAAACCGTGCATATAAATATTATATCCATATTGGCGTTGCTGTGGGGGCCAAGGGTGCTATATCCCCTCAAAATCTCCTCAAGTCCCTTCAAGATTTCTTACAGCTTTTATAAAATTGAGAATGCAGTAAAATGTTTTCTCGTTTTGCAAAAATGTACGAAACAAATGCAGTTTAGCTTATGGCCCCGGTTTAGCCAAATCCCACGCCTATGGTTATACCTCTCGATTGATCAAAAAAATTATTATTAAAAACTGTTATTTCCGTGAAATCTACCAGTTTTTTCCTAGAGGTTTTTTCCTAAATATTAAAAAAACCATTAGGAAAAAAATAAAAATGACCGCCTCAATGCATCGGTTAGACAACATTTTTTTTCATAAAGAATACTTTACTTGAGAATCGGAACAAAATTCACGATAGTTGTTTGCAGACAGATAATACGGGATATCCAAGATGACTCAAACTCACGTCAAGGCCGACTCGTTGGCCACCCCGGTTTTAAGACGCCACATGAAAAAAACCGCGGCATTTTACTCGGTAAAAAAAGTGTTTTCCAAGAAAAAAATTACGACTTTATTAAACGTATAGATTCATCACTATACTCAGAATCTAAAACATTTTTGTATTAATAATAAATAATTCGAATCGATTAAAATCAAAATAATAACGAAAATCGGATCTTGAGACGCGTGACCAGTAAACTCGCGCAAGTCGTTTCGTTGTAAAACCCAATTTCGTCATCGACGTTTCGAGGTGAAACCATTTCGCCGTCGACAATGAAAAAAAAAAAAGTATCCGATTTATGTGTAATACGTAGGCACATATGTTTTACATTAATTTTTTAAATTTTAAAATTGTTTAATAATTGTTGCCTGTCAGTATAAGATGTATGTATTCTATAGTATTTACTGTTGACGAATTGTTCTTGCGTGCTCATTTGGCAAACGTGCGTAGATAAGTGCATGTACGCCCCTTGGGGTACGATTTTTCATCAACTCCTTGACACCGTGAATGCATTGTATGCGCTACTGGAATCACTAAAAAGAATAAATCCTTTTTGGCGCATCGTTACACAACGAATCGAATAAACATCAATTAACACGTAACGCAGGCGATTAGTTTCTACAATACGTTCTGCCATTTGGGTACTGACCGTTAAAAAAAAAAAAAAAATGTTTACCAATCAGCAATCGGTTAAAAAAGTTTATAGGTACGTACGGTCGACTTTATATGCTTTGAAATTCCAGTGATTGTTGTGTATTATAATATTAATATGAGATTATCAATGCGTATAATATACCAATAACAATGTTATTATATATAGTGCGTTTATCGAGATAAAAATTTGTAGGTAGTAAATAAAATACTAACAAGCAACAATAATTACAAAACTTTCGTACAATATCAAAATGAAATGTGCACAGTGTCCTACAGACTACAGTGTTAGCCGCGTGTTAATAGGTCTGTCAACACTCGTTTTTTTTTTTTCAACCGGGTTTTGTGCGAGGGGGACACATATGTAGTGCGAAATTAATTTTTTATTTGCGTTCCCAAATTATTGAATAAAAAATTAACATTTTATTTTATATTTTTTCAAAATACTCACACTGGCGTTTTGGTAAAAGATATTATTTCTGGAAAATTAGCGTGAAGACAATTAATTTCCAATAGAATAACACGTAACGCCGCGATAATGAATTACATCCGGCACGGTAATTTCTTATTTTCTATTAAATATTAATTGTTTTCACGTCTAATTTCTAAGCATTGAAGCCACTACAACTAAAGAACAATTAATTGTATATGTATGTATGATACATGATAATTTTTAGAACAATATATTTTTTAAAATAGTTATCTACAAAATGTTGAAAAGTGGAAAAATAAAAAGTTAATTTTTCTCTACCCCCTCGCACAAGACCCGATTGAAAAAAAAAAAATGTAAACGAAATGTGTATTGACAGAGTTAATAGCATAAGGATAACACTGTGGGATGCAGTAATGTTTACACAGATAACACTGTGTAGGACACCTTGTATTTATTTATTTTTTTACGGCGAAACGGCGACGGCGGACTGTCCCAAATCGCGTAACTAGGTTGATTGAAACTTCATACTATACATAATATAATATGCAGTAAATAGATTTTTTTTGAGGAGCGGCCGCTCCCACAAAAATTTAAATGGATATTTAGGCGGCTATCCGATCATGTGACCTTCCGCGTACAAAAAATCATAATAATCTAGTGATATTGAATGCGAACGTTATGTTATTTTAAGAAAGTCGATACATAGTTTAGAATCTAATGAGATAATTTTAACCGTATTTATTCACGGAGAAGAAAATGCCTATGAAAGACGAGTTTAAGTTTTAATGATATTTTTAACGGAAAAATTCACTCCTCGTTTTACCTCGTGTACCGTTTTAATAAGCTATTCACCGGGACTTCAGTGATGAGTGGGGTTTCTGGTATAGAATTTTTTAAATTTTATTTTTGTTTCTATAAAGTCAGTGCCAGTGTTGAACGTTATCCAGATAAATAGCGTTTTATCTTTTATCATTATCTAGATAAATTTTTAGTTATCTTTTCGAAACATTACTCAGTACATTCGATTATTCCTCGGAATTCTTGTATAGTTTATACCTAATTCTTAATAAAAACCAAAAACAACTGACCAAAAATGTCGTAAGACCTACCAAGAAATTAATCCATTGCCAATGTGAAAAATTCTGAGCAAAATCATATAAGTATAGTATTTTTCCCCTTGTTGGCTATTATCAATGTAACCCAGAAATCAATAAAAATTATGTCGAAAATTGTCATATTTTCGCATTTATTAAGTAAACTGCAAGCAATAACACTGACGCCCTTCGCAACACACCAACTGGATAAAAACCGCTAAAAGAAAGTCGGTATACAATTTGATCGGACCATTTCTAGTAGAAAAGTTGTTTACTACAGTAAAACCTGCAGTTTACATTCTTGGCTTCACTGAGAATCTAAAAATACGTCGCGAAAACCTTATACGTACAAATATTAATAATGGATTATAGTGCGTATAACATGTATAACCTTAAATAGTTACAGCCTTAAACTAGTTTTACAATATCATATTATATTTTATATTTTTTATAAATAATTTTGGCTACTACGTAGTATTTTTGGCGTGCCATGTTCCAAAAAATAAAAATTAAAAAAAAAAAAAATAATAATAATAATAATAATAATAAAAACTCGTTTTCAGCGACATCGTCGCATCGTTGTGCCTAGGAAATTGTAAATAACGTTGTCCCCTTAAATGAACAATCGGATCGCGCGATCTGCAAAATAATTATTAAACCGTGTAGTTTTTCGGGTGAAAATAAAAAAAAATCGTCATAAAAGAGGTTTTTTTTTTTTTTATGTCGATTTATTGCGTGTATCTCGAGGCGATAATATTATAATGCGTTATACGACAACCATATTCGGACGCAATAAAAATTGATTTACCGTTACCTCCATCACATGAAATTTACTAGAAGTATAAAAAATTGTAAACGCGTATATTATGTATGGAGTTTTTTTTTTTTTTTTTTTCTGTTATTCGACCGTTCGTTCGGAAATATCTTATTCGTCCGGCCGCCCTCCATCGTCGTTGGCAACCGCATATTACAGTACGCATGTTCAAACCACACGTCGAAAAAATGTACCGTTTCGGTGCCCGGTGTCGGAACGCACAAAATCTGTTACTTTTATTTCATATTAGCGCGCTGCCGGTCGCAATTTCGGCCGATCCGATCTCGCCGTCCGAAATTGCACAGCCATTGCGCGATCTCCAACCCCCCTCCCCCCCCTACCGTCCCACCAAAAAGTAATATGCTTAAACGGCTAACGAATTCGTAGTCATGTTGACCGATTGTGTAAATGTTTTAGAATATCGAGTCCGGTGTATTCACTGTGATGATGTTTAAATCGGGGTCGGAGATATTTGTGTTCTTCGTGTATAAGTATATTATTATATTGACTGGTGACCACTGGCCAGTGGCTATAGACTATTATCATAGCTGTGAAAGTCATCACTCTGAATTAAGTGATTTTTGTTTTTAATTGAGTGCGTTTTGTTTCACGCAGGACACAGGTAATCTAAGTATTTGTGTTATTGTTGTTGTCAATCTTCTAACAGTTCAACCGACATGAAGTCGAATACCGAAACCTAGGTAAAAAGGAACCAAGTCGCATAATATTGATAATATTATTATGCGCCGCTATATCCGTAGCACGAGTGTATAATATGATCGAAGATTGCACTCATTGAATAGAAAATAACTGTGGACACAAAGACTGTAAATCCCAGATTTAATTTTTTTTTTTGAATACGGGACATTTTAAATCGTATTATACGTATAATTTTCTTAGGCTGCTACAATGTGGGGAGGGGAGCAATGGCATTATCTGTCAAAAATAATCTGTAACTCTAAACTTATTCAATGGAATTGTACAGTTTGTTTTAACTTTTAAAGGAAACGAGTTTTTTCTACTTAAAAAATGTTGAAACCAGACAGGCATATTACGCTAAACACGATTAATAAAATATAATTCATAACTCCATAATCGTTTGTCTATAGCCAGTGTTCACACGTGATGGCTGTTAGACGTGCGAATCGCTAGCCTGAAAATAGCGAAATCAAAAAGAGCAAAATTATCATCTTATTAGTAATTAGTAATGATTAATCTAAATGTATTTATTCTAAATATATTTTCCAAATAAAATTGTTACAGTTTTTCACATTTAAACTTGATACAAAAAAAAAAAAAATAAAATAAAAAAAATCAATATAATTTCGATAATTTGTAATTATTGTACAATTCAAGGAGTATGGGAAATATGCAGGACGAATAATTCAAAACACGGGACGCATGGGATCTCCGCATATCACTATAGGGAATATATTTACTAGGCCGCAAGTCCATTATGCGACAAAGATGTTTACATTTTCCTCGTAACAGTACGTAATTCACGTTGAATAATATATTTAAAAAAAAAAACATATGCGAATTGGCGTGTCTTAATTTATGGATCACCTTGGTAATATACGGATGCAAAAACAAACGTTGTTAGTTAACTGGGTTGTTACGGGCGAATTTATTATTTTATGTCTATGATATGCGTATTCTATATGTGTGTATATGGGTAACTAAGTACACGTATATTTTTGTCGCGATTGTAGAGAAAATGCTTAATTTCAATCGCCGACGAAGAAATCAATATCGTGTACGCTTCGGTCCGTGGCTGATATGAGACACGCGTAAAACATTCGACGTTATACGGCGCACAAAACGAAACATAATATATAGACAATAGACGTGCACAAGACACGCAATGAAACATGCATATCTTCGTTGGTCTTTCGAATAATGCGTCGTCGACAGTTACAACTCCCCAACGTAAATCGATCGACCGATCTTTATCTGAAGCGCGAAAGAAAGATTAGGAAAGGAATATAACGGAAAAAAAAGAAAATACTGAAAAATTGGCATTTGGCATATGTATATTATACATACGTAAGCTGTCCTGCCCGGTGTCGCCAGTGCCAATTTTTAATATTTTTTTACATATATATATAAATAAAACAAAGTGCTATTTTGACGTCCGGGGTAATCTCCGAAACTGCTCATCCAATCGTTATGTGTGTGTGTGTGTGTTTTTTTTTTTTTTTTAAATAATACGCAGTATATCATGAAGGTTTTAAGCTACTGAAAACATCGGCCTGACCGGTAGAAGTAGTAGACGACCTTACCTGTAGTAGTTTGGGCTGGAAAAAAAAAATTATCAGATATTTTTCATTGCTTGGCAACCGTATAGCTAATTTATATGAATTCGAAAATAAAATAAAGAAAATTAGTTTTTAAACATCTAAGGACAATAGCAGTTAATTGCGGTAATAGTGACGGCGATTGAAACAAGAAACCTGGGGGGAAAAGGTTTTTATTCCACATTATTTGGCACGGGCAACGCCGGACGGGACAGCTAGTATTGTACATAAATTGTATAATATATATATATATATATATATATATATAGGACATAGGTACATACCTACACACAGTTTAGATTCTGAGCGACGCGGGGAATTTATTGGTTTCACAATGGTGTTTATTTATTATTTTATTTTTTTCTATGGCAACTTTTCTACTAGCAATTTTGCTCCGATCTACAAAAATACCACTTTTTATGAAAGAAAATCTAATACTGGGGTGGTATTTTATGGTGGTGATTTTTCGATTTTTCCCAGAATTTTCGCCAACGAATTTTCAATAAATGGGACAAACCGATAAACCGGGAAAAAACGTGGGAAAACGGGAAAATCGGCACAATATTAAACAAATATTATTATAGAAAATGTATAATGCACATGCAATTATTTTACCATAATATAACATGTATATATATTGTTGACAAAGTAACACTATTAACCGAACTCAGCTCAGAATCGTTTTTCGTTAGCAACGGTTAACCATAAGCAACGATTAACATATACGTTAAATTTCTCCACTACATTCCCAACTTTACACCTACAACAGTGGTCCGCCCACGTGCGAAGTATGTCCGTCTTTTTATATACGAGATATTCGTAAATGACCGAAACGAAATCAAATCCCAACGAAGTATAAATATAAAAAAATTTACATAATGTGAACATTATATAATAAGATGTGTAACGTAGAGGTATTTTCTAACATTCTAACATATTTCGTTTTTTGACTGCACGGTCAAATCAAGAATCGTAAACGCAAGAGAGGAATAGCGAAAAATAGTCGGTTGGATTGAGAATGATACGAGAACGGCCGGTGTATGCGGGGCGCGAGATTGTGGGTCGAGCGGAAGTTTAGGACGAGATCGGCCGACCCCGAACGGTCGGGGTGAAGGCGAAGGAGAACAGTGAGTTCGTCTCGAATTAAAAGTTGTCTTTACAGAAAAAAAAAAATGGTGACTTTTATTGTAACACACTCGGCTTTAAACTTTTCGATTGTATAGTTACCGCCCGGCTTCGTTATTGTTCGCCATGGGTATCGCGCGGCACACCAGTGACCCGCGCGAGATGACCGCGATGACGGCGGATTGCACGTGCGTCCGAGTCCATTAGCGCGCGCGGTTATGCAACGGATACCGCGCGCGGACCCGACCTTGACGGCCCGACCGTAACCGTGTTTACGCGTATACGCATACCGCGGTAATAACATCTTGTTGTGATGATGATGATGATGATGATGATGATGACGATGGCGACGACGACGATGCAGGCAGGCAGGCGTACCCACGTAACGCAGCAAAATACATATCGCGTATAATATTAGCCTACCAGATGTGTATACGGGTACGTATGTTATGCGTGAAACGCAATCGGTTGCGTGCGTGTCGTAATGTGGTAGGGGAGCGCGCCCGACGTATCCGCAATAATAACGATAATAGCGTTGTCCGGGTGAAAATTAATAACAACAACAACAACAACAGTAATGCCTAATCCTCGGATTCCTCGTCCGCGAGACCGCAACGCGGCGGAAACGCGTTTGGTTTACCGCCGCCGCGTCCGCGGGTCGGCGACGACGACGGGGGTACCGGGCGTACCGATATCATAATAATATTGTAGCCTTGAACAACCTTCGGGGTCCGTGACCTTTTGAACTCGAACGGTGTGTGATATTATGTACGCGTCCGCGGTCGTCCGGGGTGGGCGCAAAACCGGTAGACCGCGACGTCGCGTCGCTCGGACATAACGGCCGCGCGGTCGCCCGCGGAGGGGTCCCGGGCCCCTCGCGCGCGCGCCGGGTCGGATTCGCGTCGTCGCGGCAGACGCGGAAGAGCCGACGGCGTCGCCGTCGCCCGGGCGACTCGGAGGGCGCCCGCTAAAAATATCGCGCGCGGCCGCCGCCGCCGCCGCCCGGACGACCGGTTGCCGTCCGCCGCGCGATTTTATACGCGCACGTGACGTTCGCGTGCGCGATTTCGTTGTAATTATTGGCGCGCGAGTTATTGGCGGCCAGGAATGCCGTCGTCGCGCACGACCGTGTAACGTGCCGGGGACGTGCGCGGTTCGGTCTTTTCGAATACCGGGACCGGATCACCGAAATGAAAACGAAGACCCGCGGCCGGAGACCGCGGACGACTGCGGACGGGAGTGTACACCGCGGAACCGGATCGGTTCGGTGTTTTTCCCGGCCGAAATCGAACGAGACCGGACCGTGCCGAATTTCCAACCGGTTCTGCGCGCATTTACAACGGACCCGGTGTGAATGATATTGTCCGCATCGAAACTACGCGACGAACGATAACAACGATACGACAACGCGATAATGTTTTGGATTTTAAAACGAGCGACAGTGTGCCATTCGCACACCGTGAATATTACGCGATAGGCTTTCGATAAAACCAAAGACCGGGAATGTGTGCGTTTCGGCGGAGATCAGTGGCCGACGATTCGACCGGGGAAATTTGTCAATTTGTACTGGTCGCGCCGATAAACGATAAGTAATAACGTCGGCATACTCGGTGGCGCGTCGGTGGCGATTATCGCTCATTTCGTTATCGTGAGTTTACAAATGGATTCGACTACGGACTAATATGTTGTTACGAACTGGACCCGATAGGACGGGGAGCAGTGACGGGGTGACGGGACGCGACGTTTTTCAACTCTGTTATCGACAAACTGGTTTTCCGGTGTTTTGGCGTCAAATTTTTAATGCTGATTTTTACAGGTACAGTGATACGTATACGGGCCGGAGCCGAACGTACGGCCAAAAGGTCATTTACAATTAAAATGTAATTTATTTCCGTTTGTGCGAACCGGCCGCTGTCCAGTGCCGCGGTCGAAGCCCGCCGCGAACAGACACGATCCCGCCGGCGTAGTCCGCCCGTAGCGACGGTAGGAATTAAAATCTGACCGCCGCGGATAATAAATTATTATTACGAAAAACGGGACGGCGACGATTGCCGCGGCGCGTGACGAATCCGCTTTGACGGCGCGGGTCCCGTTTCCGTTTTCGGAACAATATCATTACGGCGGCGGCGGCGGCGGCGGCGTGCAAAGTCGTCCCAGGGCCTAAGCGATTTCTGACTACGCGGCGACCGTGATGTCTTACAGTAGGTTTCGGAACGACGTACGGAGCGTGGGGGGGGGGTGAGGCGTAATGATTGATATTGATAATGTTCTCCGCGCACGGCGAAAACGTTACTAGAAATCCTTCCGGGCGCGCACGTCTGCGAATACGAATTACCGCGTTCGCTAACGCGCGGTGCTCCGGTTAACGGGTTCGCATGCATGTGCCTCGAACGTTAGGATTGAATTCGCGCGGGTAGTGCGTGCGCGATACAATGTTCGTCCTCCCGTTCGCCTACCCGGCCGGCCGTCTCGGGTCGCACGACGTGCATTACGCGTTACGCATTACGCGCCACGCGATTCCGTATTTAATTATCGCGGAACAAATGTCAATCCGTTTATCGTTTGCGCGCGATTGTCGACCCTAGAGTCCGAGTCGTAACCTTCGGGACGCGCGCTAAACACACGAGTGTACATGCAAGTTTAACTAAACGCGAATCGGGTGAACGCGCACTACCGACTCCCCGCGAACGTAAACAACAACGAACGTAAACAACAACAAACGCGATTGTTATTAACGACTTTCGGGCGGTGCCGAACGGCGTTAACCTTTTCAATTGCGCGCGCGCGTGCCGTCCGCGAAGTATTTAAAATATTCTAAGAGGAGCGAAAAAACATAGTAACGAATCGGTGTTGCTATGAGGTGTGCGCAGAATCGGCGTGCGAAGAGGGGTACAGGAATGGCGGGGGGGGGGGAAAAAGAGAGCTATTGCATTAACGAAAACGATTTTCGTTTAACACAGCCGTTATGTTATATCGATCGTTCTAACAATACCGAACCCGGGTAAGTCAACCGAATGTTTTTGAATAGTTTAGTTATCGTAGAAAAAAAAACAAAAATAAATAACAATTAAGTTGAGTTCAGTTGTGTTAAAATTGAGTTTAAAATACAAACGGGTTCGAGTGACCGAGTCGAGTTACACATTTCCAGGGAAATCGAGTTAAATTTGACCAGTTAGGTTAATGGTTAAACGTTACTTTTTTAAATTATCCTTTTCTATGCGCTCATAAACGCAGGGCCCCGGAAGCACCGCATGGGCAATGCGGCGCCAAATGTAAGATTGACACGTATCGAGTTTAGGCGTTAAACGCGATGATTGCTCTAAGGCGCCAATGGGCAATGCCGGTTAACACGGTACTGCATAAACGTTTTCAGTAGTCCCCAACACGCCCAACAACGTAATAGATATCAACGCGCCTAGCATAACGTTATGCGAACTACTGTCAGAATCGTAATTACGTATTTTACGACATTATCCTGGGATGTAGTACCTACTGCGTAACAGTTGACGTGCCGAGAAATCCAAGAAAAGCCGTGGCCAACGCCGGCTCCGGGTTACACGATTCCTGTGATTTTGCGAGATTGCACTAGGTTTAGTTTTGGCGCACAGATGGAATTTTTATTAAAATTGTCCCGCGTCGATGGTATCGAGTAATCAATTGAAGGCTCCCCGGCGATGCCGTTGTTGGCCGTTTCGACTGATAGACAGCTGATAGTGTACAGGTAGGTATTAGCTAGCAAAAATATTTAAATATTTAATATACGCAATAGTTCCTTCATAATAAAATCTCTTTGAAAAAATAAAATATTTATATGTACATATTTTAAAAAATGCGATTGAACGGGATAAAAATCACATTATGTACTTATTTATAGAAACTCGTTTTCGTAAAATATCGAAACGTTTATGATGATTTTTTTTTTTTTTTTTTTGTTCGTACACGAGCGTATCGATATTTATATTTTTTATTAAACCGTAAGTACAAAACCACGTAAGTGTAATAATACGAGTGTGAGGGGCCCCTACGATTTACTGCTACGAACGGTTTATTTATAACTCCGATACGGACGTTATTTTATAATATTATGATCGTTAATCATCATTATTATTATTATTATTATTTTTTAATACACGAGCCGACTACGTCTATTTCTGTTCAACACTCGACCAGGTTTCAGTTCGACTCGTAATAATAGGAATAATGGCATATAATTTTATTATAATATTATGCGTGTACATTGTAGGTGCATAACAAAATATTTTATGCATGTCTTGTAGGTACTCTTGACAGAAATATAATGAACTATATTGTGACCTGTCCATTTGATTTATAAAAAAAAAAATATAATTACAGGCAGTGTTCGAATTGGGGGAAGGGGTGCGCATGGAGACGGAGCTTCTCTACTATTTTTTTTTTTTTTATTTTTTGCGTACCTCGACGTTATTTTTTTACTGGAACGGAGAGACGGCACAAACTAATGTCCGAAATAGTTTTTATTAAAATGTGGATTTCAATTGTCGTCAATTATATAACGAATTTCACTATTTTCAATTTCAATTTTATTTTTACTTTGATTTTATCATCTTTTCTATGGCCCTATATTTCTTTTACCATACGGTAGGTATATCGATATTTTATCACACGATACCACAATAACCAAACGATACCGCATAGTTGAATTTATTTGACTAAACTTTTGACCATGCGGTTACCATAGAGTAATTACTCTATGGTGGTTATATACATTATCCGCAGGAAAGCGATAACAAAAAAAAAAAAAAAAAAAATGGTAAAATATTAACATTAGGGTTACAATATTCATGTAATTTTCATTTCCAACTACAACATGTAGGATGTAGGTATTTCTATCAAAATATATTTGGAATTGTAATATTTGTAGCCGAAAAGTGGTATTCAAAATACTGGTAAAGTGAAATGGTAGTCTACGTTAAGTTATTGTGCACTTGGAACGCAGTTTTCGAATCGTTGGATTGAGCTCCTCCCTTAATTTTTCCCAATTCGATCACTGGCTACAGGTATATTTTCATGTAACAGGCGCAAAATAACTGGGAGAACTGGGAAGCTGAGCTCCCGAAAAATATTACTTATTGCGTTAACCATAATATTGTCAGTACTATTATATTATGTTGGTATTTATATTAGCGCATAGGCACATTTTTGTGTTTTTATTCGAAACGAAAATTCTTAAATGAAAATTTAGCAGTTTTATGTTTCTAAACATGATAGTTTTGACACCTTAATACATTCTCGTTATGCCCGTCCGTCCGTAGTTACCAGTACATAGTTACGATTGTTGATTTTTGTCAATGTACCGTTAGTTACCATGTAAACAGTGCCGTCGAACACCGGTGTCGAATGGGGTAAATATCCCAGTTGTTTTATGGGTAGGTCATAGGTGAGTGGGTGGGTGAACCTCAGAGCAATTTTTCGTATCTTGGACAACTAGCCAAAGGTTATGTTTCTATGCCACGGGCTATCTGTGTATTTTAAAATCAATAGTAGTAGTGATTATTGACAATATTTCCTATAACATAGACAAGTTATTCCAATACCCAATAAAAATTAAATATGATGACTGTAGGTGAACGAAACTAAAATATTAGACGTTCGTATTTTAGTGAGTTGTGATCTAATGTTTAAATGAAAAAAATGTATCCGTATAGGATATTGCAATTTGCAATGTAAAAATACAGTGTACACTGTACGTTTCATAGTTTTGAGTTTTTATGAATTCTATTCTGCCTATAGTCCGTTACCTGCTTATCTATGAATTTGCCACAGACCACAGAAGGTATCACATAGAAAACTATTTAATTTTTAAAATATTAGACGGTGCTCTGCTCGATTATGGTGATATTGCCGGATGGGAGGAACCGGTTATTACCGCAGTACCACGGTCGAACGACCATAATATTACGGAACCTAATAGGTTTATGTATACTTGAGGACGTTTTAAATTCTGAGCGGAACGAGGAATGTATTGGTTTTACAATGTTTTTTTTTTTCTGTGAACAACTTTTTTACCGGAAATTTTGCTCCGATTTTTAAGTATAACACCTTTTTTGAGAAGAAATTTTTGTGAGGTAGTGCTGTAAGGAAAACGGGAAAATATACGAAATGTATTATTTTCGAATCGTAAATATACGGCCTTTCAAAACGTGTATAATTGAACTCCGCTCAGAATCGTTTTGCAAATAACAATGATTGATACTTGTTGCATACAGATATACATACAATTTTCTCTCTACTTTCTCATATACTCACCTACAACAATGGCCCACCCATCGTACGAAGTATGCCCATTTATTTGTTTTTTTTTTTTTACTTATTAGTTAGTATTAAACGTGCAATAACCTTGTTTCAAGAGTATAAAAATTAAGTGATGACCTTTTTTAATTTTATTTTAACCTGGTGTGGTACCACAAAAAATAATTTATCCCAGCTGTAGAAATTGATTTCGGCGCCACTGCATGTACATATATTTACGATATAAGGTTACGAAGGTTCTTTATAATGACAAATCAAACTGATCTGATCTGATTCGATTTGATGAGTCCACGACAGCGTTTGATAATTTAATTAGTTAATAATATTAAATATACGTTAATTTTAATATAAAAGTTGCCAAATTTTGTTTTAATTGTGCAACTATGGAATTAGAGTTTATAATATAAAAACCTATTCAAAACGTCTTGAAACCTGGAATTTAGCATAACCATAGAGTCGTTTTTCCTAACTTGTTTAAGTTTAATCTATACTTTAGAAACTGGGAATTCGGCAGGCTTGTATATTATTGTACATAGTTATGGTTGTCAGGGTATATTTTAATACTATACTGAATATTTGCTACTTCTATAATGTAGATATGATGTGATGTGTGTTTATTCAAATTAAATGCAATAAAAATATGATACATTCTTAAAGCGTTAATTTTTATTTTTATAATTCTCGATTGCTTTTAAATTTTTTTTTAATTTGAGTTTGACTTATGCATTTTTTGGAATACTGTTAATACTATTTTCGATTTTAATGTAAACTTTTGTTAAAAGATATTTCGAGTAACATTTCTAAAAAAATGTAATTGTATTAGGATGCGATCGGTAAAATTGTTTATTAAAGTTACACGTGAAAAGTTACACAGTTATTGGTGATTCCGGTTGAATCATCTGTAAATGCGGCCCAAATATTCAAAGGAAAATTTACATTTTCTACTAAGATGAATACTACATGAGAAATGTCAAGCCGAACGTATACTTGAACCCCTTGTAATCTTTATAAACTTAAATTGACCCTAATGCTTAAATTTTACCTGTACCGGGGCTAGAGTTAAACGTAAATGACCGTTGTTTTATTATATTTTAATTATTTTTGAAAGAGCTATGCCGTTTTTATGGCGTGATACAAAGCTAATTCGAAATCAACAGCGGCGTATTATTTCGGTCTATAAATTAAATTGACATTTCACGCGGCTTTATTTATATACAATTTATAAAGCCAATGCATATGTTTCTGTAGATTTACCGTTAGAAATACAAAATCCGAAAGGGACATAATGTTCGCGAGTAAACCGGCGAATTACTATTATTAAAATATTTTGCGTGACACGGAAGAATCGGGCGCAAATGGTTAATGTCCGTTTACCCAATATTTGTTTTCTCGGCTAAGAGCAGCGTGCACGGTGCACTAGCAGCGATCGGTGTTTGAGAACGGTTTAATTAGACACCGTTTTCTGCCAATTACTGTCATGAGTCACAAAGTGAAATTATAATTATATTGTCTTTCGGGGTCTACGTTTTATTCAAACGATTTGATTCGATTAACTACCATTAACTACCAATCGATTTGGATACATTGTAATAGTTATTGGTAGTAATAGAAAGTGCTGCTGCTGTACACCAACCATAATTAGTATAATTATATTATAGATTTGATTAATTTTCTCCTCAGATTTAACATGTAGGTAGGTACTTATATTATGCCGACTGTCCCGCCACGCGACTTCACCGGTGACAGTATTGAACGAAACGATATGTAAAAAAGAAAACACACACACATATAGTGAATCAAATCTCAGATCTTTAGCTACGATCCGGATCTAAAATAAAACAGTGTTTTAATTTTTTAAAAATAGTGCTAGAAGTCAGGTAACGGTAGCTCAATAGTAAATCAATCGTCTGAAAACAGAGAGACTCGGGTCTGATTTCCTGTACGGCCCCCTAATTTTTAGTAATATTTTTCGGACGAGAACGGTCGCGTCAGTTCAACGGCAAATGAGTTATAATTAATAACAACAGGAATGTCATAACAATTTAAAGCTGATTTGAAGATTGAGTTTCATGATTTTCAGTAAGTTAATCACTTATCCATGGCCCAAATAAAACACTTATTATTTTTATTTTTTTTATGAGAGGGAGATTAATAAGAAATTGATTTGAGTGGCTAGGTTTAACTTTTGCGGATACTAAACTCCCCTAATCGAACCATTCGCTATTTGAACATTTAAGGTAGGAATAGAAATATTTATATAATAACAATTATACAATTTTTTCGTCTATTCCTTTATCTCATATTTATTTAAAATAAAACGTCACATAGATGTGACCGTTATACATGCCATATACAACACCTACACTATAATAAATATTATATAGATAGGTAGTAGTCAAACGGGGCACACCTGAATCGCCTCTTAAATCTGGGTAGGTGGCCTCTTTTTCACTCGATTTGCCTCTGGGTGTTTTCGGAGCCAATTCAAGTAGGTACCCAAACAGTTTACTCAAATCAAATAGGTATTAATAGTATTTTCCAGAGAAATTAATTTGTCAAATAATTTTATCTATCACTGATTATCAGCTAAAGATTAGAAATCGTATTAAATATCACTAGTAAGTTTAGTAAGTTAAACATAGTTATGTTTGCGTTACCGTAATACATACGTAATATCGACTAAATAAAGCAATCGATGTTTAAAATAGATTATTTTTTTTTATCAACGATTCCAGTACAAGAAAGCAAAAAGGGTGAAACAGGAAGCAATTAATTTTTTGATATTTTTAAATTGAGAGGAAATTCCAGTAACTTTTTTAAACAAAAAAAAAAAAAAATCAAAGGAGGCGATTTAAGGGTCAGATGGGAGGCGATTCGAGTCTGCCCGTCAAACGACCGAGTGTAGACAGTAGACTGTCTAGACTGTCTCGGCAGACTACCTACCTAAACCTAACCTAAAGTAAACTGTCTTAACGATAATTATTGGATGTGTATGTACAGCACAATACTGATAGATTACACTTTTTAGAATAATATTTATTATAATGTGGCTATAGTGGCTATTTTGAAAATTGAACAAACATTACATTTTCTTCTTATGATATAAGACTTTGAATATTATTTCCGAAAACTTATCACTATTGTAGTATTTTTATAAACTCGTAATATCTAGTCAGGGACGTTTTAAGATTGGAGAGGATATGAAAATTATTTTTATGGTGGATGCTTAACTTAATGTACATAATAACAATTAATAGTATAATTTTTTTAGATTCTGAGTGGAACGAAAAAGTTTATGGTTTTACAAAGATATTTATTATTGTTATTATTTTTACTGTGGACAACATTTCTACCAGAGGATTTGTTTCGATTTATACATGTAGCACCTTTTCTGAAAGAAAATCAGTGTAGGATATCTTAAAGAGGTCATTTTTCGATTTTCTCAAGAGTTTTCTCATCAAATGCGAAAAACCAAAAAATATTAACCTAACCTAACCCAACCATATAAACACACGGCCGAAGATTGTTATTGCTACACATCACCATCACACCATTATACGGTATAATATATAAAACACAATAATTACACGCACGAACACTTGCACTCACACAAAAACACTAACACACACGTAATCGCCGTTATTATTATCTAAACTATTATTTTTACACCTATATGAATCGCATGCGAACGTCCTCGTGCGTAATAATCATCGACTCGCAATAGTGAATTACTGAAGCAAATTCCCCAACGACGATCATCTTTTCTCTTCGAATATTTCGTATGAAATAGAATATCTTCTGTCTGAAAGTGTTGAAATCGTTCGGTAACTGAGTATATAATATTCATCGGAGATACTGCTTGAAGTCTCCAAAAGTAGCTGTACAAAAGTATAACAGACACATTACGGTGCAACGTTCTCTATATTCGGGGAAAAAATTCAACAAAATTAAAGGTTTGATTTCGTCAACCCAATATCTACCTAATGGTCCAAGCCTGATACTATTACAAAGATGTTCGTGTAAACCTGTAAATTTATATTGGTCGATGAAATACCGACGACGAATTCATATAATAATATAACAGAGGAAAAAAATGGAAACATCTCGTCGAACTGATCACAGGGTTCTAAGCTGGTGTTACCGATCGAGTTTTTTGTTATCTTGTCCCCGAGTATTGTACAAAATTTTACTTGATACCATCATACATTTGTTTTTCTTTTATCCAAAATATGTCAATAGACTATATTGTATTATAAAACCTGCCGTCGCCATAGCGTATACACGGTTGTGGGCGTTCAGATACAGTGGTTTTGCTACGATAGGTAATAATACATATATAGTTTATAAATATTATAATAATATAACGATGGTAATCGTGTATAGGAAGAATAAAATATTAAAAAATAAACGGAAGATTTTAAACGCGATACGCGACCGCCGTGTGATTTTCGACCGACCACGGCACCTACGTGCGTAAATTATTGTGACTGTATACCTACCTACCATCTATCTGTTCATATTTTATTCAAATTGAAAACGCTAGTAACCCAATAGAAAAAAAAAAACTCAATATTCATATTGTTATAACATCAAAACGATTGTTATAGTAGATAGATATATATACTGTATATAGATAAGGACGAGAGATATTAAAATAATATTTGTGTTTAGTCGAGGTTTAATATTTTTTGACTTGAGTCATCGAGCTCAAATGTCGTGTACTTGAAAATTGTCAAATATTTGAAATCGTATGAGTACTCGAATATTAATTGCGTACACTGAAATAATTGTAGAGTTCTATTATTATCGTCGGCTTCAGTGACGTGCTCAGAAATTATAAGAATCATGATTTACGATTCACGAATAAATCATGGAATCTTGATCTGTTATACACTACTTATCTATTCGTCACTTTTCGTGGTGGTTAAAGTATCGAAATTGAATATCGTATAAAGTTATAACCTAAACGTGAGCAAATCGCGAATGACCGAATTGCAAGGAGTGTAAACAGAGTATACGAATACGGATCACCCGAGACAATCAAATATTATTTTAGTAGGTGTTTCTTTGTTCAGAATCCAAAAAATCATTTGGTGAATTCAAAGCGAAAATACTTCTCTGTATAAAATACTCTATAAAACGTGTATTTGTTTTAAACTCAATTTGAGAGTCACAATCGTTGAAGTGTATGGAATGTGTTTGTTGCTATATTACGTGCGAGATTGACGAAGAAAATAAATGTAAGTGTTGAAAGGTTCTTAAAACACATTAAAGAGTTAATGGCGTGTGCAGTGTGGATTTTAGCGACTATACCCCCCTCTCCGATTGACTTGTTAATAAAAAAAAAAAATGAGTGTTTATTTTGTAATTTGATTGGAATTAGCCAAAATAGAAGGAAAAATTATGATTTATTCAATATAAATTGATTTTTGTCGAATTTCCCCCGAAAATAAAGACTATCGCTCTGTACTTTGCCTGTTTTATACTATGCATATATTTTATATAATATTATATCTTTTTCTTGGTACTGTTGGACACTTTTAACCACCTATTTTAAACTAAATGCACTCAAATTCGAGAATCGAGTTTATTTCACAGGCAGTTTGAAAAGATAAAATGTTGGGTACCATGTGAACCACGTTGACGGAAAAAAATTATGGGGTATCGTCGGCTACAGACAATTAGACGGATTTTGTGAGAGATAGTTGCATCGATGGATTGTGGGTCTGTCGGAAAGATCACTGCCGTGATTTTAGTCGCGGTCGTATAGATACGGACGCAACGGAAACGTCGAAAATTTGGTTAATTATTGGTTAAATGTGCCAGCGTTCACCTAAACCAGAATGGTCAAATTTCAATATTAAAGGCGGAATCGGGAAGAATTGTGTTTTTATTATTATAATATATTACAGTGTACGTTCATAATAAATAATACCATTACTAGTAGTATTTCAATTGTAATTTTTTTTTTTTTTACAAAATGGTTTAGTCGACTATGTTCCTTATTATTTTATAAGTTTGTCGAAACTAATGGTTCGATAACGATTATAGAAACCCCCACTCCCGAAATAAGCCCAGCGAATCGTACGAATGGAAGTGTATTAATCTTCCAGGCGGCTAGAAAAAAAAGTAAATTTCACGCGTGTAACACAAACGTGCCGGCTACCGCATTGGTAATATTATTATTACACACGTGCGAACAAAACACGCGGTATGTATTTTTTGTTCGGTCCATTGTAAGCAATTTAAAACGTTATTATTACGCACAGGTTTACCAGGACTACGAAAATCTTCAATCTGATCACAGACGGCTATCGAACAGTATAGTAATATAGTAGAGCGGAGGGAGTGATCTATTGATTTCACCATATGATGTGCATTTTTTTTTCTGTCTGTAAACAACTTTTCGAACAGAAGACTTGCTGCAATCGAAAAATTATAAGAAAACATTTTTTTGTTGGATTTCGGATATACTTGGTGTATTAAGGAGGTCATATTTTGATTTTCCAAATGGTTTTTAAACATTAATAACCGGAAACAAAACTATGGGAAAAACAGCAATTATTCACAGTGCGCCGCAACGTTACCGATTTCATTGTTTTAAATTTTTACGCACTATGTTTTCTACTAGAAATGTTGCGCCAATAGAGAACGACAAGAGCCCTTTTTTTGTTGAATTTTTAATTTAGTTTGGTCTTTAAGAAAACCGTCTTTTGATTTCCAGTGCAGTTTTCTTTATAATCGAACAAAACCGGAAAAAACCGTAGAAAGAACGGGTAAATTTTGTATTTTGTTGTAATTAAGTTTAAAATATTCACAAAGACGTCGAAAACTTTTAACAAAAACTAATATTTGTCTTTTCTAGACGAAATGGTGAATTTTCAAAACATTTTGGCGATTTTCGAGTCATTTATAGGCATTTATGTTTGTGAGTTTATGTCCGCAGTCGAATATTCGTCGAACTATACGCATATAATATTTTACGGATATGTGGCACGTGGAGATCTTTATTTACTGATTGGCTATAATATAGCTGCAGCGGGTATAGAGGTACCTACGCACAAAATAACAGCGTGACATTTTGAGATCCGTATACGAGATTTTTGAGATTATTAAATGTAATATATTAGGTATACTTTCGAGTTTCAAACGGTTTACAAAAATATTGTATTATAATAGGTACGATATTGTTGTATTGTTGTTGTTGTATTATAATATTTGTTTATTCCGGGACGGTTAAAAAACATCGCGGGATATTATTTACCACGGCGTACGAATATTAGACGTAGGTACTATATGAAAAAAATGTACGCGGACGGCCTAAAACTACAAGTTAAAAAAAAAAACCGGCTGCCTATTGTCTTCCGTGTATGCGATTACAAAAAACAAAATCACAGTGTGTCACTAGAGAACTATACTTTCTTATTAAATTAATTATTAATTAATTATATTAGGCACGCGTATTTACTGTAAAAAAAAAAAAAAAAAATCCTGATTGATTAATTATTATCGTACATTATTTATTATTGTTAACGATAATGATGATGAGGTTTAGTCACTGCAGACTGCGACTACTGGATGTGTATGCGGTTTTTTTTTTTTTTTGAAATATAATAGGTAGGTAACCTATATCTACTATATTTCACACGTCAAGACTTATTAAAATAAAAAATAAAAAACATCGATGTTTAATTTTTTTTTTACGAGACAAGTGGGTCAAACTAGAAGGACTAAATAATTATCTAGCCTCTCTAGGTCAATCTGTATGGGTGATACATCATCGGTTATTCAGCAGTCAATTTTAACAAATTTTGCACAAATGTGAAAAGAAAATCGCAAGAAAAACCAAAAAGTTATCTCTCCAATGTATCCGCTAGACCAAAAACTCTACAAGAAATTTCTAATAGAGCGGTTTTGATTAGAGTAAGATTTTGCGTAGCAAAGTTTTTTATGCATCCACTCAGAATCCAAAAATAAACATGGACTATGCCTTTCAGAGTAGACTTGAGAAGGAAACGTGTGCATAGCTGTTTCAAATATCACACCGGTTATTGATTTCTTGTGCAGAAATGTATAAGCCCACCCATCAAATTATAGTTTTCAAAATCTATATTATAATTTTATCAATGCATATTTAAAGTTTTTTTTAAAGGTATATTAAATCAATTTAATTTTTTGTATATGGTTAAAAAAAAAATCTCCACTGTAGGGCTTAGAGGGTCGTAACAATTTCGTATTAAATTCGGGGGCCGCATTACAAAAAAATTAGAAAAGCACTGTTATTAATAGCTATACACAGCGCAAGCCGCAACTAGAATGTTGTTCGAGTCAGTATTTACGGAATAAGATTGGAGAGATACTGTTCTTTGACTTTTTAAAAGAAGTATCTATTATTTATACGACGACCTATTTTTAAATTCAAATTTCTTTACTTTTTACCGCAAACATAAACAAATTAATGTTTTGGTGGCAGTTTTTTTTCGATATTTTTAACTTCTAATAGCAACGCCGTATCATCGATCTTTTGTTCTCACTTTCTCTTTCTCAGGTGTTTATATTTAATAGACACTGCGGTCATTTTCAAATTTAAATTGGAACATCGAATTTGCCATTACAAAAACCACCCTTGAGTTGACGGTCGGAGTAAGATTTCTGGCAGAAAAGTTGTTCGCAGACAAAAAAAAAATGAATCGCCCCTCTCCTAACCCCCACTCCAGATAAGGTCCCAGATACGTGCCCGATTCGGGCATTACGTCACCGCGTTCTAAACGAGCAACAAATGCGATCATCGTTATATGACGTACATTTAAAATGGTGTCCGCGGTTTATGGTTTAAACCGTTTGCCGTCGTAAATTACTGTCTGCGGAGACCCGTCATCGCCGCCGCCGCCGCCGCCGCCGCCACACCGTCGTGAAACCCGTGACCTTTCCGGTCGAAATCCACCTGCCCGATCAATTAGACGTACCCGCACAAAACACACGCGTGCACCGCAGCGCCGACGTGCTTGTGTGATGTGTGTGACCTTTATCGCGGATGACTCATAGTTTTGTATCTATTTGTTTTTTTCGGATTAAATAATTTAATAATGCAACGATAATATACAAATACCCGGTTACTGTGCGGCCACGGCAGTAGTTAAACAGCATCTAATAATAACGCACGAGTAATGTTACGGCGAACGCAGTAATAACAACTGCACGATCGCAACGATAACATTATTATTGTAAATTAATAGACGATACGCGTGTTGATTCACGTCCGATTGGTTTTTGATAATATCCGCGTGTTGGTATCGGACGTCCCCGTACCCGAAGCGCACTCGGGTCGAGGAGTGACGCGCGGTAGGAGTGTTTCCGGTGGGTTTCGAGGACGGTCCAGCTGGACTCTCGAATCGAATCAAATTCGAACTTATTTCTTCTTTTCTTTCGGAAAACAGTATTGTTTTTACGCACCCTCTTTCTATTGTGCATCTCTCCGGGCCCCGCGAGAAAACAACGTAATGCGTACTATTATCACACGCGTTAAAAAACTAACTAATAACTCGAGTAATAATTGTTATATCGTTTCTGATAAAATTATTTTTATTTTAAGCTTCGGTATGCGGCAGTCTATTTTCAACAGACAAGAACAAATTTCAAAAAAAAAAAAAAAAAAAAACTGTATAATTCGTAAAAATGTATAAAAACAAATATTATAAAATTAATTAGTTATATTATGGTTATTATTATACAGCTTGATAAATAAAAATCAATTACCGCATGTTAAGAGATCATCATCTGAGAACGGCTGCGAACGCGACGATTCGTTTTACTACGATGTTCTGATACATATATTTTTCAAAATAATTTGGAATCACCGAATAGAAAATTATAGGTAAAACGGCAAATATCTGCGGCGCGGCGAGCCGAAGCGTTACCGAATTCATTGTTTTTAACTATTGATGACGATGTTTTTTACCAGAAATATTGCTCCGATAGAAAAATGACAATGGATCGATTTTGTTCCTTTTAATATATATAAGTCTAGGAAGTTTCGTTTTTTGATGTCTAAAAGATTTTTCATAATAATTTGGAAAACCAAAAAGGACGAAAAATACGATAATGTTTTTCAAATTACGGCGCAACGATTTTATTATTTAAAATGTCCAAGATAAATAGATATTGGTCCAATAGATAAACGACAAGAGATGTTCTTTGTTACATTTTTATATTATGTGAGTAAGAAAGTTTTTTTTTTTTTTTTTTTGATCACTTAAGAGAAATGCGCGAAAAGTTAACACGAGGCACATACATTATAAGCTGTACTTAGTTGTTTAGAAAAAAATTAATATTTTATACGTTTTAAAATCAAATTTTGACGAAAATCGTAAATATCAAGGCCTTTTAAAACGTGTATATAACCGAATTTCGCTCCGAATCGTTTATCGTTGCAAGTTACAGGTGTAAATTAAATAACTTTTTGTATCCCATCTTTTCTACAATCCACCTGAAACAGTGGCCACACCCGTTCTTAGTTCTTTTTTTTATATACATATATCTATCCAATTAAACAAATTAAAATAAACATATTTCGCTGGAAAAGTTACTGTGGTTTCAATTATTTAATTTAAAAGAAAAATACGTTTTAATTGTTAACAACGATTTTTGAATGTTTTGAATGTTTGTTGAGTGATAGCAGCAGGAACGGTTGGATATATAACGTAGTTACGCTATGTGCACCGTGTCTTTAACGGTTTTTAATGATAAGTAATAACTGATAACACTATAATTTATGTCCCGGCAAAGTCACCGCTGCCATCACATCAAATAAATTCCGAAAATCAATACGTTTATTTAAGCATTTATGAAAAAAAAAAAAAAAATTGACACACATTCGCACTTCATTAACTAGCAACAAAAGCATTAGAACATAATACTTCTCAACACTCACGTACCACTTTCCCGATGCTTATTAAAATCGTTTTACAACCATTAACATTAGTTTACACGCGCATACCGACAGGAGGAGTTTTGTTCATTGGGTGCTTGTGTGTTACACTGTTACTTCGATCGCACCGATTCGTACAGGTTTATTTCGTACATTATACACGGAAACACACGAAGACAAACGCTCAATCTAAATCTGTATCGAAACGATTTTTTTTTTTTTTTCACACACGAAACACGGACAGTGGAGAAAAACGGTACCTCATATATATATATATTTTTTTTTTTAATTTTATTTTTTTAGGGAAACCGTCCCGCCTCCACCTGTAAACCGTGCACTTGCGCGTGCAGGAAGACCGTCATCGTCGGCGACAGACGGGTCGCATAATACCTAATGTATCCACCGCACACACATAATACACGCACAATGTTATATCAGTTCGTCGTCGTCGTTCGCCTCGGTCACGCGAACAAGTATTATGGACGTTTTCGCGTCAGAGACGTTACAAAACTCTATAAATTCCACGCACACACACACACACACACATATTATTATTATAGTATTATATATACATATATATTATTATTATTATAATACGGCGAATATTACGCTGTTTACGGTGTATATTATATGTATATATATATATATATATATATATTTATAAAATACGTTATATAGTGTGGGCGGAGAACTGTATAGAATGGAAATGACCGAGCACAAAAAATTCCGTTTCACACACACACACACGCACGCACGCGCGCGCGCGCGCGCATACTTATAGGCGAGTGCGGTTTTTAATCGGTCGATTAGCATACGGACATGCGTGTACCTATACATTATATACATCAAATATACGAGACAGGTAGAATAATAATAATAATAATAATAATAATAAAAACACTTATACCAGTCTCAGGCAACGACTGCAGCACACGTATTCGGCCATACGTGTCAATATAATATTATAACGGGACGCGTCTCGCGAGACGACGGCTAGCGGCAGAAGCATCGGTATCAGTAACAGTGACCACAGCACATAGCTGCACAGTGAACAATAATAATACATTACGCAAATGACAATGTCGTGGCCGCCGTAGCCGCAAAATTATTTTTCGATAAAAACGCGGGATAACACTACTACTACTACTACTACTACTACTAGAAAAAAAAAAAATCAAATAAATAAATGACAAAATGTGTTCGTAAAAATAGTAGAGGCTAGAGTTGAATGTTCAAACCAAAAGGCCTCGTGTCGTTGACACTAGCGCCGTAAACGTAGTGTTTGAAAATTCATACTCCTGGCTTCGTTTGCGGCAGTCTGTTGATTATACATTTACCTATTCATTAAGGCCACATAATATGATGTCGGCTTAGCCATGACCGTTAAGGCGCGAACGCGGCCTGGACTTCCAGTCGTATTTGTATCTGATTTACCAAGATATACCAAGATTTAAAAAAAATATAGACACTCAACTACATTGAATGTACTTTGTGCAAAGATTAAATGAGTGCATATAGTCGGGACGTTTGTCGGCGGTAGGAGTATCACTCTTGACTCTGCAGACATTCATCACCAGGATCAAGATCGCGTCAGCTACGACCAACTCACGGCCGCTTCTGCTCGTGGCATTCAGTCTTTCTACTCCATAGTGGAGGGCGTCCTGTGCCACAAGGAGCAGGGCAACAGAACAAGATAGGTCTGGGCGAGGGCTAACTGGCATATGACGCATACTGCAAAACCGTTTAGACCACCTGGTGGTCGCTTCACCGGCCACGAAAAGCACCACGAACGAGACCCAAGACTGACGAGCTCTACACCACGTCGCGAAAAGAAAGGGCCCCCACCTAGGCTAAGCTTGCTAGGAGATGTTAATAGACGAAAGTCCCACATAACTTCGAATTATTTAGCATTTCCAAGTTAATTCATAAGTTATTTAATAAACGATAGCAGCAGAGAGTGAAGTGTTGCGTTAAATAGATCACTTTTTTTTTTCTGATTAGCTGACAGCAGTGAAAGATCTGTTTTCGCATTGTTACCCCATAAACAGACCATTTATTGCTGTCGATCGTACTGCGAAAAGAAAAAATATATAAACATATGACGTTTCTACGTACATATAGTACTCGAACTCTAGATTCTGAACGGAGCCAGAAACGTATAGGAAAAATGAGAAAATTTACGAAATGTCTTATTTTCAATTTTGTTTTTTGTTGCGATACAGTTAAAAATATTAATAGAGACTTGAAATTTGGATAGAAAACTCACATTTGCTTTTCATAGACGTGGTAACATTTTCAAAATATTTTAGCCATTTTTGAGGTATTTATAGACATCTTTATTTTACGAGTTATTCACGTAATTTTGTACGTATGTTAGCCAAACATGTCTATCAATTTAACAGGAGGTTCATTAAATGTCATATTTTATGGTTAAAAAAGTAATTTTTTCACAGCAAAAAAATAATATGAACAAAATATTTTAAGGACAATTTTTATAGATGTCAATTTTTTTCGATTATTGTTAAATAATGGTGTAAATGTTATCGACATATTTTTTGCCCGAATTCTTCATGTTTGGAAAATATTTTAACCTCATATTTTTATAACGTTTAATTTTTATATCTTTTTTGAAACATTAGACAAATATTTAGAAAACATTTTTATAAGTCGTATAACAAAATATTTTAGTATCACAAGAATAAAATATTTATTCAATATTATTAGCAAATTATTAATTCTTTAACCACTTCAAAATATGTATAAAATATTGCCGTTTCCTAAAATCTATATGGGTAATTGACTGTGTCGAACTACAGTAAAATATAAACATTTTTTAAGTATTAATAATTATAAGAGGGAGTAAATGTACAAACAAATTACGGTTAACTGGAATGTCTGGCAGACGGCATATACACGCGTATACGTACACCTATGGGTATCACATAGTATGTAATATCTCTGTTATCGAAATGTTAATTTTTGTGTTATTACGATTAATCATACATGATTGATTCATTATCAATATTTATTGCATTTTTTTATTTGTTCGGATTTTGTTTCCTAACGTTATCCATATAATATTGCGTATAAACAATTAAATAAAGATAAAATCGATATTTATTCAAACATTTTTTATTTTTTTTTTTTTTTTTTATCAAATCTATCTTTACAATTTTTTACCCATAATTTAACTTCTAAGTTCATACTAATTGTATTAGGATAATTATATGAAAATGTAGCCATATTAGATACAAACGAGAAACCAGGAATTGGTACCAGCAGGTTAACGATTCCGGATATAAGTCTCTGAGTGCCACTAATGCTTGATTTAGACATTATATGATCCATCAACATATCACAATAGTCCTGGCGAAGATAGGATTTTGGTTTTTTGAAAATCCGGTCCATAAAATGTTCGTATTTCATGAGTTTATTCGATAAGTATAATTTTATTCTTTCTAGCTTTTCTTGATTTTTATTATAATCGAAGTATTTAATTCTTCTCGATGACTTACAAAAACTAACTAACATACATTTCGTGTTGGTCGCGGAAACCATTGTTGGCAATAGTAACACCATCGTGGATAAGGTCGCTGGTGGAACTAAAGATAATGGTATATTAGCACCTACACCTGCTATAACTGCGGAATTCTGTTTATTAAAATCTTTAAATAATTTGTCACATGAAGTGTTTTGAAATGTATGTAATATGAATTCCGCAAAAGAATCATTTGAAAACAATTTAGTTTTTTCTGTTGTAACTTCTTTCTTATGAAATTCTTTCAATTTTAAATTAAAATTTTTTATATCTTCCAGTGTGCCAAATTTACTGTGTTTCAACAAATTGAAAAATTTCTTTAAAATTTTAGGAATATCTTGTTTTGCTTCCTTAATATCTAAAATTAAATTTTTAAACAATAATATAGCTTCAGCAACTTTACAGTCCATATCATTCGAGATACCAAATTCATCCTCCTGCTTATTTCCTAATGTTATATTGTTTGAATATATTATTATACTTATTAATATTGACATAAATGAAAATGAAAAAATATTATCACAGAACCTACCTCTAACATATCCGATTTTCATGTTAAAAAAAGTTTTAATTATTATATATAAGCAAGTAACTCTTACAAAAGCTAAATTCATTCAATTTGATAAATTTTAAATATTACTGATCAACTCGAATACACTAAGAGTATATCTACTATGTCAGTACATTAATTTCAAAACGTTTATCAAAACAGTGACNATATTATTATACTTATTAATATTGACATAAATGAAAATGAAAAAAAATTATCATAGAACCCACCTCTAACATATCCGATTTTCATGTTAAAAAAATTTTTAAATATCATATATAAACAAGTACCTCGTACAAAAGCTAAAATCACTAAATATTACTAATCAACTCGAATACACTAAGGGTATATCTACTATGTCAGTACATCAATTTCAAAACGTTTATCAAAACAGTGACTACCAACGAATTGATTCTCCCTATAATCAGTTATCAATACCGTTCTAAAATGTTAACTATCGTAACCCAAGCACTAGTCACTAATCTGCCTTTGATCTATTTGATGATAATATAAATTTAGAATTTAAAATATAAATTAAACAATTTGAATACTATACTATTATTTATATGCATAAATAATAAAGATGTCAAACCGAAGTTATAATATTATCTTAAAATAATGCCTTAATACTGCCTTGGTTTTCGTGTAGCCACTTCAGAAGTTGAACGTAAAAATCTTGATTGTAGTTGAATTTATCGATTGGAGTTGAATTTGTTGATTGCAGTTGAATATAACTAGTTTCTTTGGATTCGTGGCATATAATTTCTGTTTAATACAAGTAATAAGAATATAGAAATGAATTTATAATTAATTTTTATGAATTGTTAAGATTACAGCTGGTGTTAGTCAAAAATGAAGGTGGGGTTCCCATAACAAATTTTAGGCACCTGTCGTAAATATTTTTATGCCCCTTTATTTTAGTGATTTAGTGATAAGCAAAAAATTTTAAAAAACTGGTGTTATTGGTAACAATCATTTTTTTGTTTCTTAGTACAATAAATGGTATATATACTCGTATGATATATGTTTTTGTATAAAAATGAAAAATGTAAACCAAAGTAGAAAATTATTTGTCTAATTATGCAATAATGAATAGCAACTAAAATTGTATTTTACGGGCTTTGATCTTTGAATTTTAATATCATCAAAGTTTATTGTTGGAGCCAATGTGTTCTCCACACATAAAAGAACAAGTAAATTTTTTCGCTCAGAAATTTGTAGTTGATTATTGCCATGTCTTCAGTGAATTTTCTAACTTTCTGCCGCTGGTTAAATAACCGGAATAGTACAAAATATTCGGAGACTAATTCACACAATTTCGAAAATGATCTGCACACTTTTCACGTGAATGGATTTTAATAGCTTGCGAGTAGTGACATTAATTTTCTGAAATGTTGAACAATTATATGTAGTTTTCAAATGTAACATTTCTCAACACGTTTTTTTGTATAATTAATTTTGTATTTAATTTTAATTCTTCATTGATAAAAAGTTTAATGATGGCTCAAAAATATTTCAAATTTGTTTTACTGGCTTGAAATCTATGATCTAAATGTGATAGAATAATATCAATTGTTTAGTAAATCACATCGTTTTTAAATAATGCAATATGAGTTCAGTACCACCAGAAGAGGAAACAATTTTATTTTCGTCTTGTATTATCTACAAAATTGAATATTAATTACATTTATTAAGCTACTTGTTTTGACTCAAAGAGAATTTGAGATCTCTTTTGAATCTGAATGAATATCCATGATACAAATTCTCGTTTCTACAGTAACATTTCTTTGATTCATTCGCAATAACATTTTATACCAAAATGAAGACATATTCAGGTTTTTAAACAGATAGAAATATTTTCCATTGAATTAACTTCACTGTCATTTTTCTTTCTGGAAGTGTGTAACTAGTTCATTAATAATATGATCCAAAGTATTTGTGATACTAGGTGATTGTTTTGGAACGGGACGAATTGCATCGATACGTCAACTCCATAGAGTGTATAAGTAACTTTGTTATTAATCAATTATACCTAGTATTTAATGACACAAATACCCTTTGTTTTTCAAGGGAAAAAAATTGCTGTTACTGCTGATTGTTACTGTTGTAGGTTGGTAGTTTGAAGTTAAGATATTCAAAATATCTTAAGTATACTATCTAAGGTTTATCCTACTATAGCTTCCGAAAACGGATTCTGAGCGAAATTCGGTTTTCCGTGACCTGAAAGGCAGTAATATTTATGATTTAAATCAAATTTTGGTTTTAAAAAATTAGTAAAAAAAAAAATTACTACATAATCAACGATTTATTTTTTTTGACTTCCAAATTGGTACAACTTATAATGAACCTCATGTTAAAGTTGCAAGGATTATTGATAGGTTAAACAATACTATATACATAAAACTCATAAGTATAAAATGCCTATAAATATGTAAAATATGTTTTAAAAATTCTACCATATCTAGAAAAAAAAAAATAAAAATGTTCTGCCAAAATTACGTATTTCTAAACAACTGAATTCCTTAAAAAAACTATATCAAAAAAATAAACAACATACATTACAGTAAAACCAATAGATTACTTGCTTCACTCAGAATCTAAAAGTCTGAATATTAAAACCTTTTAATTTAATATTTATAAAATGAAAATAAAATAAATAGGTACAATTCAATTTAAAAAGTTTATGTATATTATGGACTAAAACAATATAGTCAGGTATAAATTGTCTTTAGTGTGAGACCAAACGTTACTACCAATCACTACCTCCATCATCAAATAAATTTAACTTGGCTTCTATATTTATATAGAATGTTAATTAAATGCCTAATCATATAAAATTACTAATATAAAAAATATCAACATATTACTAGTCATTTTGTTGAGGTTATGTTGATGTTAACAGTATCAAGGTCTATTCATGTTTAAAATATGCATTTGCAAATTGCATTTACTTTACTCTTAAGTAATCAGTGGATACACTCCCCATAAATTTGTTTGAAATCCGTTAAATGTATTATTAGACAAGTTTGATAGTTTTTTATTTTNACCTACAATAGTGGCACAACCATGTGTGCGAAAGCCAATACGTGCCAATCTAGCTAAAATGTGTGAAATTTAAATACAATTTAAGTTTTACTTGAAAACAAGTTGAGTGTTATGTAGTAGTTTTTATTAGGTATTTTAAGTTTAAATTTTGACAAAAGCGTAAAAATTACTATGAGACACGATTTTAATAGGAAATTCCTAGCTTATGGTTTTGTTTTATGGTGTTGGATTCATATTATTTTTAGTTAATTTATTTTTTAAACACTAAACAAATCAAACGAAAATTATTTTTAAAGATTTCAATAATAAAATAAATACATTATGCATAGCAGCGTACCTGCGTTTTACATTTTTTGAAAAATTTATAAATTAGCAACGGAAAAAAAAAAGGAGCAAAGACTGGGGATGAATATGTCTATATTGTAGATGCTACGTCAGTCTTGTAGGTACATAGAGTTATTTATATCCGTTTACATCGACAAACTATTAG
Source organism: Cinara cedri (assembly GCA_902439185.1). Lineage (NCBI taxonomy): Eukaryota > Metazoa > Arthropoda > Insecta > Hemiptera > Aphididae > Cinara > Cinara cedri. The sequence continues at coordinate 146,692 of CABPRJ010000527.1, read as the reverse complement.
CAACGAAAACGATTCTGAGCGAAGATTGGTCGAACAAATCTATTGAATTTTATAATGTTAATCAAAATTTGAGCTTAAATTCATATTTTAAAAAAAATTACCTCACCACACTCAACATTTTTTTTTGGTCTTTCAGTATAACTTATATTAAACCTAGTGTAAAATGTTGAAGCGTTTTTGTTGGTCAAACAATTTTATCCACGTACTACCTAGTAGTGGATAGACAGTATGCATGCCTTATCAAATCAACAAAAATTTTCAAAAACCGTGCAATTTACTGTGTTGTTTTTTACATGTAACTTAAAAAATTTGTGTTACAGTAATGAAATACATTTGAATTGTTCAATAAGTTTTAAACAATTTACTTACCTATTAATTTTATTCACATGATTTTCGGATTTCGTAAACACATATTAAACCTTGGTACTAACATCTTATATTAAAAATATTTAAACATGTTCATACCGTGGAAGACAAATATTGATAAAAGTGGTCAGTGAAAATATGTTAGATACCTACACCTATACTCCGTAAATATACGAATTGTTATATATTAGAAATTCGTTATGTGCCGTTTTTTTTGTCTACAGAAATCAAGTTTGAAACAATGTGAAAAACCGAAAAAAAAACGGGAACATGTGAGAAATGTAGGTATTAGTTAAAAATATAACGACAGTATTTTTTTCCTGTATACAACTTTTCCATCAGCAATTTACTTCAGTTTAAAGTGATTAAAATTGTTTTAAATATTTGACTGGTGGTGTACTTTAGACAGGACATTATTCGATTTTTTCAGAGGTTTCCTCATCGAATGTGAAAAAAACCAGGAATATGCCTGGGAAAACCGGGAAAAAAAGGAAAAATCTATACATGAAATAAATATTATTAAAGAAAATTTATAAGGCCTATTTTATTATTTTACTATAACATGACATATACATTTATATTGTTGCCAAAGCGTTACTATCAACTCTAATTAGAATCGTTTTTTCGTTAGCAATGGTTTATCGTTGCTTACAGGTATACATTTAAATATTTATGACAGTGACTGGAATCGACCCCATTATCCAAGGATATCTTTTTTAAACACGATATAAGTGCAACGCATACAATTGTGCCTATATAATATACATGTCGATTCATTCGACGTTATCAGTCGATTCTCAATGTAACTAACTCAAATACCCGTAAAGAAAATCGATTATTTACAATGACAATTTTTTCCGTAAACAGTACAGGGTACTACTACCTAACAAATATTTACAAATTCGATACAGACTCTAATATCGCATAAAACGACTATAATATAGTATATACAAACTGTTTATAAAGCCAGGCGGGTATCTATATGATTTCAGAAAGATCCTCGACTAAATCAAACTCGAGTCAGGTGTAAATAATTTGTTATAGGTAACCCGTTATAATTTGTCTTAGGTGTCCGTTTCATACCAGTATAATATTTCTTAACTATTGTATTCGGGGGCATAAATAGATCTGAATTTAGAAAGGGGGGTTGAATTCATGAATTGATTAGCTTAGGTATGGTAAAAAGTGAATCTCAGACAAAATGTATTCTTCACAAATAATTTGTTTTATGGTGGCACCTTCTGGGGTAAAATGAAGTAACAATCAATTGATTATATCAATCATCAATTTACAATAATAATATAATAGGTACATGCATTTACAAACATTATTATGTTGTTTCGTTAAATATACGCCACGTGTATTACCTACGTAAAACACCTTATTTCTATAAACAAAGTTGTATGATTTCCAAAAGAAAACAGAAATCTATACTATATTATTATAGTGATATAATTATTATTAATTAATTAATTAATTAATATTATTATACTGGTGAAGATATTTTCGATATAAGTGTCGGTATCAAATAATATCTCTATTTTGAAAATATTAATTTTTGTATCATTACGATTGATCATACATTACTAATTCATCGTCAATGTTAATGGAATTTTTTTTTTCCTAATATAATCCATAAAATAATACAACATTGTGTATAACCAAAATAATAAAGTTAAAATAAATATATTTACCAACATCTTTTTATTTTTTTTTATCAAATTTATCTTTACAATTTTTCACCCATAATTTAACTTCTAAGTTCATACTAATTGTATTAGGATAATTATATGAAAATGTAGCCATATTAGATACAAATGAGAAACCAGGAATCGGTACTAGCAAGTTAATTATTCCGGAAATAATTCTTTGAGCAGAGCTAATGGTTGATTTAGACATTATATGATTCATCAACCTATCACAATAGTCCTGGCGAAGGTAAGATTTTTTTTTTTTTTTGAAAAACCGGTCTCTAAAATGTTCGTATGTAACGAGTCTCTTTGATAGGTATGATTTTAATGCTTCCACCTTTTCATGATTTTTATAATAACCGAAGTATTTAATTCTTCTCGATGACTTACAAAAACTAACTAACATACATTTCGTATTAGTCGCGGAGAGCATTGTTGGCAATAGTATCGCCAACGTGGATAAGTCTGCTGGTGGAACTAAAGATAATGGAACATTAGCACCTACAGCTGTAATAATTGCTGTATTCTGTTTATCAAAATCTTTAAATAATTTTTCACATGAAGTCTTTTGAAATGTATGTATTATGAATTCCGCAAAAGAATCATTTGAAAACAATTTAATTTTTTCTGGTGTAACTTCTTTCTTATGAAATTCTTTCAATTTTGAATCAAATAATTTGATATCTTTAATTGTGCCAAATTTACTGTGTTTCAACAAATTGAAAAATTTCTTTAAAATTTTAGGAATATCTTGTTTTGCTTCCATAATATCTAAAATTAAATTTTTAAACAATAATATAGTTTCAGCAACTTTACAGTCCATATCATTCGAGATACCAAATTCATCCTCCTGCTTATTTCCTAATGTAATATTGTTTGAATATATTATTATACTTATTAATATTGACATAAATGAAAATGAAAAAAAATTATCATAGAACCCACCTCTAACATATCCGATTTTCATGTTAAAAAAATTTTTAAATATCATATATAAACAAGTACCTCGTACAAAAGCTAAAATCACTAAATATTACTAATCAACTCGAATACACTAAGAGTATATCTACTATGTCAGTACATTAATTTCAAAACGTTTATCAAAANTCTGCCTTTGATCTATTTGATGATAATATAAATTTAGAATTTAAAATATAAATTAAACAATTTGAATACTATACTATTATTTATATGCATAAATAATAAAGATGTCAAACCGAAGTTATAATATTATCTTAAAATAATGCCTTTATACTGCCTTGGTTTTCGTGTAGCCGCTTCAGAAGTCAAACGTAAAAATCTTGGTTGTAGTTGAATTTATCGATTGGAGTTGAATTTGTTGATTGCAGTTGAATATAACTAGTTTCTTTGGATTCGTGGCATATAATTTCTGTTTAATACAAGTAATAAGAATATAGGAATGAATTTATAATTAATTTGTATGCATTTTTAATATTACGGCTGGTGTTATGTCGAAACTGAATGTGGGGGCCCCATATCAAATTTTGGGTACCTGTCATAAATATTTATGTGGCCTTTTATTATAAAGATATAGTGATATGCAAAAAATTTAAAAAAACTGGTGTTTTTGTAACAATCGTTTTTAGATTGTGAGTGTACATTCAAGAATGTATTGGTTTTACTAAGATTTTTTTTCTATGCTTTGTACAAAAATTCTACCAGAAATCTTGCTCAGATATGCTCGCGCAGCATCATGTTTTAAAGGAAATATTGTCCCGATAGTACTTTTGTGGGGTCATTTTTGATATTCCAAGCTGCTTTTATTAAAAAGACAAGGGAAAAACCAGAATAAAATAAGTTTAGGAAAACAGGAAATACATGAAAATGTTTTTTTTATTTTTAAACATTGTTATTTGTTGTATTTCAGTTTAAAATAATCGTTTTGCCTTTATGGGCCTAGAATTTCGACAGAAAATTTATGTTTCCCTGTTCTAGACTTTGTAATTTTTTCAAAAAAATTAAGTAATTTTTGATCTATTCATAGACATTTTAAACTTGCAAGTTGTGCGTGTTATTTTTTTTCGTTATATACTCTGTGATAAAATTGTCAGACTTAATGGAAAGTCTTGAAAATTTAACAGGAAGTTCGTTAAGATTCTTTCTTTGTGGTCATAAAAAGATAACTCAAGTTTAATGTAGTATTTTTTTTTATAAAGAAATTTGAATATCAAATTTTTAACGAAAGCCGTTTAGTAAAAATTTATGAGGAACAAATCTAATTTTTCAATTTTTTTTTTTTTAACATATTTGTATTGCTGATTGTGAATTTGAAATTGAGCGGACTGACTTTGTTACAAAATTATAGCTTTTTATAGTTCTGCTATTATAAAGATATTATATGTCGTGTTAAATAACTAAATATCGTATTTTATAAATTATGTTTGTCGCAGCTCAATGGTTATACATAACTGTTTATATTTTAGGGTTCGTGAATTTGAACCCGTGGTTCGAAAAAAATGTTTGTATTTTTTTTTCCTTTTTACCCAAACACTGAAAAACCGAATTCATTTTGTATGTACCTAAAGACCTAAGCCATTGTTCCCTCGGACTGTTTTAATCGCAAAATACCCTTTGATTTGTTTTGTAAAATTCTCGACCAGAAATCTTGATCCAATGTATCAAATGTAGCCTATGTTTTGAAAGAAAATTTTATCTCCATTATCCTAGGACGTCCTTTTATGTTTACTCATTATAATAAATATTATATATACTCGTATAATATATGTTTTTGTATACACATTTTAAAATGAAAACAAAAATAGAAAAATGATTTGTCTAATTGAGCAATATTGAATAGTAATTAAAATTCGTCATTAAGAAAAAGTTTAATGATGGCTCAAAAACATTTCAAATTTGTTTTTAACGTGATGAAATATTTTTCATTGGTTTAACTTCACTGTTATTTTTCTTTCTGGAATTGTGTTACTAGTTCATTAATAACGCGATCCAAAGTATTTATGATACTGGGCAATTGTTTTGCAACGGGACGAATTCCATCAATACATAAATTTCATTGAGTGTTGGACTGTGTATGAACGTAATAAAGTCTCAACACATCTTTAAAAATTCTCCCCCTATTTGTATTTGAATTAAAAATATAAATCACTGTTGTACTTAATCGAAATCAGTTATAATTTTTGGACATATTTTAGTTACATTAGCACGATTAAGATTGAATGAGTGAGCGGCGCATGTTGAATATAAAATCAAGTATTTTATTTTTCGAGTAAACGTGATAGTGCTATTTTTATTTTACCTAATATATTGGCAACAATTTCTTAGCCTAAGTACCCTAAAATTTAATAGAGGATTTTCTAAACTTTCAAGCATAAAAATTAGTTAAGTGGAAATATATTCTCCAGTTTATCTTTTTAAAAAAAATTTAATAAAATTTTCCAAAATACTAAATACTCTAATTTTTTTCATTTTGTAAAACATTATATCCTAATATCAATATATTGCTTTTGACAAGATACATTAAACATATTTATAAACATAAAATAAATTAACATCGAGTAACCTACGCAAAATTCCTAGCTTAGCTCATTCTTATGTATTCTATTCTAAAAATGAATCCCTGTGAACTTTGATATTTTCACGATAACTGTGCTTGAAATAAAGTTTTGTCCATGGTGTTTTGTGAAGATAAACAACCTTACTCCAAAGCTAACATTTCAAACTACATATTGGAAGTTTTCATATGATTCGTATTAAATAAAATACAGGGATAACAGTGTAAAGATTGATTTGTTCACTCAAACTTAAACAATTCCGCGGAAATGATCACAATTATTTAATGATTTTGTATTAAGCATTGAAGGTCTTTTACTTTTAATAGTTTTTGGCAACTACTTTACATAATCAACTAATTCTTGAAATGTTGGTGAAACATCACTACATCTAATCATGACTACATCTAATCGAACTAACTTCGTAATGGAAATTGGCCACATTCCCGGATCTTTCAAATTTTCATCTGATGTTTCTTGTTCATATTCACGTTAATTAGAATCAGTATTACTTGGAGAAACAGTCTTGGTTTTATCTCTGTCGACGATTACCACAAATTCTGTATCTGGCACGGACGAATAGTTATTATCAAATGAAAATTTTCTCTGCGTTTCAAATTTTTACCGTTCAAAAATGTAGTTATTTTTAAATAATAAACGAACAACCCAACAAAATAAAACTATTAAATTAACAAATCCGGTGTGTTATACTTCCTTGATTGAACAGTAGTGAGTAAATATGAATTTTGTTCAATGGTTAGCTGATTAGGTATATACAATATAAATCTTTGTAATCGGAAACAGTGTGGCCAATACAATCGTAACATATACGATTATTTTTAAGTAATTTTTGACTGACGTTGTGTAGGTAATCATTATCTACGCAACGTCAACTCGCAACTAAAAATATTAAAACATATATCATACAATATAATAAATCTATCAAATATTATAACATTTTAACTTGGATCTATAAACAAGTCTTTCGGGGCCCCGTTTTAGTCCCCATTTTATAATATAGCTATTCGTGGACGGCCATGGTGGCGTAACTTTATTATTCATCAATTATACTTAGTATTTATGATACAAATACCCTTTGTTTTTCAAGAGACAAAAAAATTGCTGTTACTGCTGATTGCTACTGTTGTAGGCTGATAGTTTGAAAGTTAAGATACTCAAGATATCTTAAGTATACTATCTAAGGTTTATCCTACTTTAGCTCCCGAAAACGTATTCTGAGCGAAGTTCGGTTTTCCGTGACCTGAAAGGCAGTAATATTTATGATTTCAATCAAATTTCGATTTTAATATATTAGTAAAAAAACTATTACTACATAACCCACGATTAATTTTTTTATAACTACCAAGTAGCTACAACTTATAATGAACTTCATGTTAAAGTTGCAAAGAATTCTGATAAGTCAAGCAATAATACATACATAAAACTCGTAAATATAAAATGCCTATAAATTAATAAATTCGCTGTCAAAATTTCATATTTCTATGCAAATATTTTAACTGAACTATATCAAAAAAATAAAATTGAAAATAATGAAACTATTATTTAAAAAAAAAATAACAACACACATCACAGTAAAACCAATAAATTTCAAAGTTTTGCCACCAACAGTTTTTATTATTCACGAAATGTCTGATTTGTCAAAAATCCAAAAACTTTTAAATACGCAATTTTGCTTTTCTCTAGTTTTCTTTTTTCTTTTTTATTGGTTTCATTCTAGCAGTTACTATTTTTTTTTCATACTTTTTTTTAAATGGAATTTAAATGGAGTTTTCGAATATTTTAAATAGTTTTGTAAATTATAAAACGCAATTTTTCAAGAGTTTAATAAAATTGTAACCCAATTAAATATAAATCTTTAAACGTATTTAGCTGTAATATAAAAAAGTGTAAATGACACATTTCAATGAGTTAATTTTGTTTTTGAAAAATTATGTATATTGGAACGTATTTATTTGAACGTCTAAAATTTAATTTTATAAAAATATATTTGCAGATGTCTCGTATAGCCCACACATATCGTGGAGGGTAATTAGAGAACTGATGAACAGAAATAGTAAATCTGGAAAGGATGAAATTAAAGCAATTCAAATTAATAATGATATCATATACACTAATACCGATCCTTATAGAGTATCAAATGTATTTAATGATTTTTTATTAACGTTGGTCAGAATCTTTCGCAAACTATTGACTCAATAAATTTAAAATGGGAAGTACCTACCCAAAATGTATCGATTAAAAGCTGCTTCAATGCCAAAGTAGAAAATCTGAGGTCCTTTACATCATAATGAAGCTTCAGTAAGGTACAGCGGCAGGTTTTGATAGATTTACGGCTAAAATTCTTAAACCTGTACCTGAACACATAATAGAAATGGAAACTAGCAGTTATTACTCCACAGATAAATTGTTTGTTAATATAGACCTATATCTATACTGAGTAATTTTTCAAATATCTTAAAAAAAATTGCTAAAACAAGATTAATTACATATTTACGTGGAAAAAACAAATAACTCTCACAAAATCAATTTGATTTTAGACCTGGTTTAGGGAATGAGAACGCTTTATATAGTGCTACCAAATGCATTAACAAAGCCCTTGATGAGGGAATAAAACCGTTAGCAACTTTTTTTGATCTAGCTAAGGTCTTTGATACTGTGAATCATAAATAACTCATGAATATTTTACCGGAATTCGGTATTGACTCGTACAGTTTAAAATGTTTTTATAATTAATTGGCAAACCGAAGCTTAGTAGTCAAAATAAATGGTGTTACCAGTAATCCCTTGACGATAAACTGCGGAGTAATTTTTAATTACTAATGATAATAAAGAAAAACATCTAACGTTTAATGGTAAAGTAATTTATTTTAAGAAATCCTTTGGTAATAAATTTGTGGACTATCTAGCACCATGGCTGTATACAGGATTCGTTTTCTTTTTTTGCGGGGGAGGGTATATTTTAATATGAAACTATAACATGATTTTTATGAATTTCAATGACTTATACTTTAAAAAAACGGAAAACGTTTTTCTCTACAAAACGTAGAAAAGAGATTAACGAATTCAAATTTGTTTTCAAGATTAAAATTAGACTAATAGAAGTATGTTTATTTTTCCCCGGTTTATTGGTCTAAATGCATGAAGAATCCAATTGTTTCCATTTCCCTTAAGTAGAAAATAGTAGTAAAAATACTTACTTTTCGATTCGAAATCAATACGTTTTTGGCAAGTTCCTTCAGTTCTTTGTACGGCGATGTTAAGAATCCAATTAAAGAAATAATACACTCTACTAACCGAGTTAGAATTAAACATTATCGACGTCTTCTGATATGAAGCACTAACGACATTTGACGAATACTAAAATTAACGAAATTAAACGTGTCACGAAACGGTTGGCGATAACAATAACGTCACATATTTATCATAGTATTGTACTATGTATGGCTTTAAAATTAAAAGAAAAACCTACATCAAAACATATGTTTTTTATTTTACAACATTTTATGGAATATAATATTATACTTGAAAAAAAGACCTGAAGGAAAGACAATACAAATATTTTTGATGAAATTTCGAGGGAGGAGGTTGTACCTGGAACCCTCACCCCCTGCATACGGCCGTGTCTAGTACTAACCTATTATAACGCAATGCCTTTAGCTTTTTAAAAAAAAAAAAAACATTTATTTTAAAAATCTTAATGTTAAAAAAAACATACTTAAATAGATATTTTCCTGTTTGTATTGGTGTATTGAATATTTTTTCTCAATGTAATAATATAATTAATTGTATTTCTCTTTTCTCTATTTTTAATATTGTATAAACACTTTTTTCGCTTTTTCGGATGGTTGTAATTTCAATGACACATTACTGTCTTAACTCTCTGCCTTCACCACAAACTTCAGCTAAAAGAAGGTAGATAATTTATGTAATCTTTGTGTTTTGTTAAATTTGTTATTTTTGATTTAATAAATAAATACTACTGAATAGTCAGGTATAAATTATCTTTAGTGCAAGACCAAACGTTGCTAACAAACATTACTCCCATCATCTAATAAAAATGCACCTGGCTTCTATCTATACATAGAATTTTACTTAAATCGAAATGCCTAATCATAAAAAATTACTATTATAAAAAATATCAACATATTACTAGTCATTTTGTTGAGGTTATGTTGATGTTAACAGTATCAAGGTCTATTCATGTTTAAAATATGCATTTGCAAATTGCATTTACTTTACTCTTAAGTAATCAGTGGATACACTCCCCATAAATTTGTTTGAAATCCGTTAAATGTATTATTAGACAAGTTTGATAGTTTTTTATTTTTACGAGACTTTCTTTTTATTATTATTTTATATTTTTTTTTTTTTTGTGATAAGTCATTCGTTAAAGTACTTAGATCCTAACTTCTTAATTTCCCACCTACAATAGTGGCACAACCATGTGTGCGAAAGCCAATACGTGCCAATCTAGCTAAAATGTGTGAAATTTAAATACAATTTAAGTTTTACTTGAAAAAAAAGTTGAGTGTTATGTAGTAGTTTTTATTAGGTATTTTAAGTTTAAATTTTGACAAAAGCGTAACAATTACTATGAGACACGATTTTAATAGGAAATTCCTAGCTTATGGTTTTGTTTTATGGTGTTGAATTATTTTAAATAGTAATGTAAACGAATTAAAATATTTATTATTCTCATGACAATGTTTTTACACAAAAAATCTATGTCATAATATTCGATTTGGATGGTAAGAAGACATGTGTAAGGATTCATATTATTTTTAGTTAATTCATTTTTTAAATACTAAACAAATCAAACGTGTGGCTTTAAAGTGAAGTAACTTGACTGCTATTTTCTGAGAAAGAAAATTATTGTTAAAGATTTCAATAATGAAATAAGTACATTATGCATAGAAGCTTACCTGCGTTTTAAATTTTTTGAAAAATTGATAAAATATCGACGAAAAAAAAAGGAGCAAACGCTGGGGGTGTCTATATTGTAGATGCTAAGTCTTTCTCGTAGAATACATAGAGTTATTTATATCCGTTTACATCGACAAACTATTAGTGACGAAAACGATTCTGAGCGAAGATTGGTCGAACAAATCTATTGAATTTTATGATTTTAATCAAAATTTGAGCTTAAATTCATATTTTAAAAAAAATTACCTCACTACACTCAACATTTTTTTTTTTTTGGTCTTTCAGTATAACTTATATTGAACCTGGTGTAAAAAGTTGAAGCATTTTTTTGTTGATCAAATAATTTTATCCACGTACTACCTAGTAGTGGATAGGCAGTGCGTACTCCCTACCAAATCAACAAAAATTTTCAAAAACCGTGCAATTTACTGTGTTGTGTGTATTACATGTAACTTAAAAAAATGTGTGTTACAATAATAAAATACATTTGAATTGTCCAATATTTTTCAAACTATTTACTTACCTATTAATTTTATTCACATGATTTTCGGATTTCGTAAACACATATTAAACTTTGGTATTAACATTTAGAGTCAAAAATAATTAAACATGTTCGTACCGTGGGAGACAAATACTGATAAAAGTGCCGAGTGAAAATATATTAGATACCTACACCCATACTCCGCAAATATACGAATTGTAATATATTCTGTGGGTACACCTGCTCTATGTCCTATAATATTTACCATGTAATTATTCAATATTTTATTATATGGTTTTTTATATTTTATTATATGTAACATTTTTACCACAGACGGTAAATTTCCGAAATACCGTTTCACAATATTTCATGTAGGTACGGAATTGTAAATAATAAACAAATAAATCTAATGGTGGGTTATGACGTATAATATTAATTATAATGCTCGGGTACATAGGTAATTACTTTGTCAGTCGAAAAGTGGTAAAAAAAAAATAAATAAAAGCACAGGATTCCCAGAATTATACGAAACCTATACAGAGTGATTCGCTTAAGATGTTATGCTCAACCCATTTTTTTTTTCCGTTAAATTTTGCACAGAACACATTGCATTGCCACAAGCCGTGCCGCCACACAATTAATACCTACTCCACTACTCTACTCCCACCTAAATTCAAAAGTGGAAATCAAAAATGTTAACACCGAAATTTGTTTAAAGCAATGGTTCGTCTATTTATGAAATTTTTAATATAAATTCTCATTTGAAAAACCAAAGTTGATATTTCCGCAGGGTACTTCTTAATTGTTGGGGAAAATCTAAGCATTCGAAAATATCGGCTTTAACTGGAATATTCTGGCATATCAGAATTCGAATATGTTATGCAATATTTAACCGAAAAAATGAGGTGAATACGCATAGTAAATCATCCTGTATACAAATTTAATTAAAAAAAAATAATAATAAAAATAGAACAAATAACATAAGAAACTTTAGATTAATACTTAATGAATATCAAATGTATTAATTATGAATACAATTTCAAAACAATAATAATTGAATATTGGAAGTACATATTATACGTATATTTTTTTATTTATTTATCTATTTATATTTTAGATTCTGAATGTAGCGAAGAATGTATTGGTTTTATTTTTGCATCCCGCGAATAACGTTTCAACTAGAAATCTTGCTCTGATATTTTATATTATTGAATTTTTTCTGAAAGTAAATTTTCCAGGGGTGGTACTTTAGGGAGATCATTTTTTTTGATTTTCCAAGCAATTTTCATTATTATTGGGAAAAACGGCAAAATTTACATACACGCATGAAAGAAACATCGCTCCGAATCGAGTTTTGTTGGCAATTGCTTATCGTTGCATTCAGATGTAAATTAAATTCCCTTCTATATTCTACCTGCCAAATTCTCACGTATAATAATGACCCACGCATAGTGCGAAGTATGTCCGTCTTTTTACACATTCTTACACTTGTTACTTTTTTTTACATTTTTTTATCACTTATTTTTATTTATCATATATTTTCATATCTAGTTCGTTACCCGAAATGATTTGTTTGAAATATTTGTGTAATGAACGTTTTTTATTTCAAAACGTGCTGATATATTAATATTTAATATTTAACTCATACGTTATTAGGGTTCGGATTTCAATGCATTTTGCGTGGTTTCCAAAGATTGACGAATATATTGTTAGACATTTATTATGAGCCGCTTTTTTTCTGTCTGCAGTAAACAAGGTTCGAACAAAATATCTCGTTTTAATTGTTAATTTCAAGGTTGATTTTCAGTCATAAATTTTGGCTATATCTGTGGATCTGCGATAGTTTGCATTTTTTGATTTTTCTGATGTATGAGGAAAACTATGAAAAACTGAAAAGTTTATGGAGATAACGGTTTCATTATTTTCAATTTTATTATTTTGTTGTTATTCTATTTAAAAAAAAAAATCATAGAAAACTTAAATTTGCCCTTTAAAATTACATTAGAATTCTCTAGATGTTCAAATTATTCTGGCGATTTTCGAGTTGGTTATAGTTATTTAACATTTTTGAATTATTTTAGTTTTTATTTGACTTTATGTGGGTGCTATTGTTTTGATAGATCAGAAATTTTATACAACGTTCATTATACATTTTACTTGTGACTGAACAAAAATTAAGTTTAACATGTTGTAATATTTTTAGATTCGGAACCTAACGAGGGATCTGTTTACTATGATGTGTGTTTATTTATTCTGTCTGTAAAGAACTTTTCAAAAAGAAAATTTGCTTCAGTATATAATGTTTATCATCTTTTTTGAAAGAAAAATGTTGTCAAATAAGTGTATTAAAGAGGTTATTTTTTGTTATTCCGAGCAATTTTCAAAATAACAGGGAAAAAACGTATGCAATCGAGAAAATGTACGAAAATAATGCTTTTATTATTTTTAATTTTGTTTTTTTATTATAATTTAGTTCAAAATGTTTGTGGAGACTTTAAATTTGAACAGTAAAATTATATTTGGCTTTTATAAATGTAATACAAGTTTAAAAATATTTGAGCCATTTTAAAACAATTTATAGACATTTCAATTTTACGAGTTTTTTACGTAATTTTTATTCGGTGGTACTCTGTGGATACAATTTTTAATGTGTTCTAACACCATATAGAAATGCATTAAAATTTAACAGGAGATTTATTTTAAGTGGTACTTAGTGGTCAATAAGAAAAATTTGAGTTTTATGTAGTATTTTTTTTTTTTTATAAGAAATTTAATATGAAATTTTAAAGGAAATGGTAAATATTAAGGCCTTTTAAGACATTTACTTTTATCATTACTTACACAGAGAAAAATTAAATAATTTTATATGTCCTACCTTCCTAACTTCCCACCTACAATAGTGAAACACCCGTCCACAATATCAGCTTTTTTTTTTTTCATACTCCCGTATTGAAATGTCACGAATTGAATTTTATTACTAAGTACGTGGCCCATATATGAAGCCCCTGATTTGTGTATTTTCGCTTTCTCGATATTGCGGTGTTTATTATAAACCACGCGTGATCGATTGTTGTAGAATTTTTAACAATACGCACATTTCGCACGATTCGCCGTACACATTTATTTTTAAAAATGATATCACTGCAACGCGTAAAATCGTGCCTATATAATATACATACCGATGTATTCGACCTTATCAGCCGACTCTCAATGCCAACATCAACGTTGTTTGCAATGTTGAAATATTGAATATATTAATTAATCGTCTGAAAGAGTATCTTCAAAAGTATCGTCTTTAAGGAAATCGAAAGTTTTGACACCCGTATAATATAGAAAAATTACACAATATGATGTATAGGTACCCGTAAATTCTAAAGTTTCCGTAATTAATATTGGCGGGTTAAATGAATACATAGGTGGAAACAAATATTTCGTCGTACCTAACTCAAATACTTGTACAGGAAATCGATTACTTCCATTTGAAAATATTTTCCGTAAATATTGCAGGTAGTAACAAAAATTTAAAAAATTCGAGACGGACTCTAATATCGCTGCGAACGTCTAATAAGGTGTGTACAAACGATTTACAAAGTCGGGCGAGTATCTGCACGACTTCAGAAAAATGCTCGGCTAGGCCAAACTCGAGTTACTTGACTCTAATCGACAATTTTTTACGAGCACTCGACCGTTTCATTTAATACAAATAAATGTGCAAACTAATTATAATTATATAATTTCTATTTTTGAAGCATTATCGAGTTTTAAAATGAAAACAAATACTATTATATGGTCATTGGTCAAGTCAATATTTCTTCTTTATAAAATGTGCGATTATGTCCCTGTGCTCAAAACTCAAACAAAGAGTCGCGTTCGTTGAAATTCGTACGGGATGTCTTCTATATTTTGGGCGAGGCAGACGCCTTCGATGTCAATAATAGAATAATAGGAGTTTGCGATTTCAGTATAGGTACGCAGTAAGCCAATAAATATTCGAGTACTCGAGCGATTTCAAATAGGGGGGGGGGGCTTTATTCGACAGTTTGGAGTGCTTATAGTACCATTACTCTCTCCACTGTTTGATCCACATAAGGTCACCTTACATAAAATAATTTTGTCTTTAGCAGTCAGATCCCAATATTTTAAAATACGAGAATATGACCCGGATAGAAAATAATTTTTTTTTTTAACCGACAAATTCAAATATTTCGGAGGTTTTTTTACTGTTAAATGTTATTATTATTATTTTTTAATCGGAAAGAAAATATAACCAAGTATTTTTTCTTTCTTTTTATTGGTATCGAAATACACAACGGTTTCGTTTTTAGTCGAGCGTGTAAGTCGTGTAGCGGTCGCAGTCGAACGTTGACGGTTTTATGCTTTGTATACCTATTTCACACGATTTTTTTTTTTTATTTTGCGTACACCCTACAGGTGTTGTAGTCGTTTATGTTTGACATACATTTTGAAACTAAATAGGTGTGATAATATAGTGATCATATTTTATACATAATTTCATTTTTTAATATTTGTCGGATCGAATTACAATGATTATACTACAATATTGAAATGATATAATAATGATGGCTAATTGAAAAATAATTCAACATGTAATAACATATATTACAATATAATGCATTACGATGACTTATTGAAATAATAAACTAAATAATATACGTAAAAAAAATAAAAAATAAATAAATTTTTCAATGAAATGTAAATAATAATATTATATCAATATTCATCGAATCATTGCGGAAAACAATAATTTATAAATACCGAATACAGCGAGCTTGTCATCGCGATGACGACGGGATCCTTGAACGGACGACTTGTGGTCAGATTCCTGGCCACCCGTACCTGACGTCGTTACCGGGAAAAAAAAAAAAAAATCAGACGTAATAATTTTGTCGGGAGGTCATATTTGTGGAACCGCGCGTTTCGATTGTATACAAAACGGAATTTATCGTTTTTTATTATTATTATTTTTTTCGTTTTTTTTTTTTTTTTTTAGCGTTACGCGTCATCGTGAAAAATCTTTACGAGCCGATTCCCCTGAAACACCGCAATGTTCTACACTGAAATTCGGTGGAATTATAACGCGTGCGTACTGTGTAAAGGTTACGATATAGGTACACGAAACGAAAAAAAGCACGCTAAATTTCGCCCTGACCCGAATGCGGATAGCGAAATTGATTAGAATATTAAGAGGGTTTTTTTTTTTTTATTATTATTATTATCATCATTCGTGTACATTAGTCATAATAACTCAATTACGTAGATTACTATAGTCTATATAGGCGTAGGAAACGATGAGTTCTCCGCGTTTACATAACTGCAATCACAGCCGATCACGCCAAACTCGAATTCAGATAAATTTGAAAAAAAAAAAACCGATTGACCGCTTGATAAGCACCATTGTTTTCGCGGACGGTCGCTTTGGTATTTATGCGCTGCAGAATGTGCCGAACGGATTATCGGCATAGAGTTTCTGCATACAGTGGTCCTCAGGCGCGTTACTGCACGTACAAGAATTTGAAATCAAACGTCTCGTGTAGCTTTTTAAATACCCGACAGCCGCGGATAACGTATGACTGAATAGGAGTGGAAAGGGAGGATTAAAAAAAAAAAAAAAAACCGCAAAAAGCGTACGTATATTTCTTTCCGTGCACCGGATTATTACAAATGGAAAGTTGAAAAGTATAGATTAAATATAGGGTATAGTTGAGATTATACACCGACAGCAACGATAAATCGTTGAGTAATAAAAATCGATTCTGAACAGAGTTCTTGATACGCTGATGAGTTAATAATAATTCTGAACTTTCGCGGGGGAAAAAAAAAATTGTTAAATGGCGTATCTACCCATTGTACCCGTATGTACCTATCCAGGAATTGAAAAAAAAAAAGGCGATGTAAAGTCAATTGTAGCCATTTTAGATTCTGAGTGGAGCGAAGAATGTATTGGTCGTACAATGAGGGCCTTTCGTTCCTTCGTTCTTCTTTGGCAACAGTTTATCGTTGCGTACAGATATACATTGAATAACTTTAGGTAGGTATTCTACCTACTCAACTTCCTACTTATCACAGCAGTATATCCATCTCCGGTATATGCTATTTTAAATTCTGAGCAGGGCGAGGAATGTATTAATTTTACAATGATGTTTATTTTTTTATTTAATCTGACTGGGGTGATACATTAAGGTTAATTAATTTTCCGAGCTGTTTTCATAATAAATGGAAAAAACGGGAAAATAGGTACAGTATTAAACCAATATTATTAAACAAATATATATATATAATGCATATGTAACCCATAATAATTAATATGACATAAATATTGTTGACAAAACAATACTGTTAACCGAAATATTCTCAGAATCGTTTTTCGTTAGCAATGGTGGTTAATCGTTGCGTACAGATTTACGTTAAATTTCCCTTCTGCCTTGCCAATTTCTCAGCTACAATAGTTAGTGGCCATCGTGCGAAGAATGTCCGTCTTTTTTTTTTTTTTTTTTTTTTTTCGTAATTTGTATAGTGTAGTATTAAAAATATTGTCTATTAAATCGAATAAATAATAATAAAGAATTATAATAAATAAAACATTATCAAGAATGTATCGCAGAGCAGGTGTCGCACGTATGTCTATATTTTCCGAGTCACGTTCTTTCCATATGCAATTTGGGCGATGTCCAGAGCCCCGTTTGGCCGTCGTTTCGAGAAAGTCGCGAAAAATGCGCAATGTAGATGTAGAATCCGCCTCGCGAATTCCACAACGAGAACTTTAAATATCTAGAATCGAAAATTATCCAACTTCATTTGAAATGCCAAAAAAGTATACTTAATCGCATTCGCATTTTATGCTCAATATTTAACAACTTTTTTATCATGGTCAAACGCACGATTCTACCTACGAGGTTATTTGAGTAAAATCGATTTTGCATTTTTTTTTTTTCACGTATCGTACATCATATTATACAGTGTCCCAAGAAGACATACTCATTGTGATATCTTGGAGAGTATTAACTTTTTTTCAACATTTTAAATTTTGAGTCTGGATCTATTGGTTTTACTATAATATATGTGATTTTTTTTTTTTTTTTGTTTGTCTGTAAACGACTTTTCGAACAGACAAACTTGATCCGATCGAAAAATAACAACGTACCTCTTTTGTTGCATTTCGGATCTAGTTGATGCATTAGAAAGATAATTTTTTGATTTTCCCAGGGTACTCAAAAAAAATCGAAAATTTGGATTTCCAATTTTTGAATCTCCAGATCCATGAATTATTTCTATAGTAATTTAAGAACGTCATTTTTTTATTTTTCAAGCGGTTTTCATAATATCTAGGAATAACCGGGATAAAATGTCAGAAAAACGGAAAATGTACGAAATGTGAGTATTGATTGAAAAATAATTTAAAACTTTTCTACCAGCAATTTTTCTCCTTCTTACAATGATAGCACATTTTCTAAAAGGAAATTTGCCTGCAAAGGTAGTTTAGGGAGGTAATTTTCGATTTTCCCAAATTCGAAATTCCAAATTTGAAAAACCGAGAAAAACATGGGAAAACCGGGGAAAACGTAGGAAAAACGCCACCCCCCTCCAAACATATTATTTTTTCGATTTTTTTTTATAATTCTATAGATTCAGTAATATTCTTAATATTCCAATTGCTGCTATGTATGATAAAATAATATATTATATTATATTTTAATTGTATTTGTGTTGTGAAAAAATTGTTGCCCCCCCCCTTCAGATCTTTGTTCTAGATCCGTGCCTGGTCATTTCACGGCTTTCTAACTATATATTTACTACAATATATTCGTAGGTATAGTATGTTATATGCATAAAAAAAATTCGTTATATTGATACGAGATAGGAGAAACGAAAACTAAAATAATTATTAAGAAAAAGTTCGTTAAACTAACGTAATAAACATAATTTTTTATCCGGCTTTTCCCAGTTATTTTTAAAATCCGTTGGAAAATCAAGAAATAATGTCTCTAATACATCAACTAGATGTAAAAAGCAACACAAAAAGATTTATTGTCATTACAGACAGAAAAAAATACACGTATTGTTGTAAAACCAGTATACAGATTCCTCGCCCTGTTCTGAATCCCAAAGTTAACCCGTATATTATTATTTATTGTTCGAAACAGGGACATCTTTTAGAGTCAATTAAACGCAGTTGGGGGTGGGGGAGGGGAGGATATTGAAATATTGCATAACTGCATTGTGAGGGTATAATACTGGTGTAGGTATATCCGGATCATTATTTTTGGATTTATACGTATATCTATAAAGAAATATTCGTTGATTATGTGTTCACGTTAACTAAAAATATGTTCATTAAAGATATTGAGCTTTTAATTTATCGTCACCGTAAAACACAATACAATAAAAATATTCATGATAATAAACAATTATAATTCGTTTGCATAGTCTGTCCCAAAAGAGAGCAGACACTGCCAGGTTACGACTCACTTTCAAACTAAGTCTGCTGCACGTTTACACCGTTTTGTCTACACTGTGGTTCGACTGAATATTACTAAATTCGTAATTTTGGTTTAAATTTTAAAATGAATTCATAATTATGCGTCCATTTGTTAGAAACTATGTAAACTAATTTTAAAACTACATATTACAAAAATAAATTACTTATATAAAATTTAAAAAGTTATTTACGATGACACATACATATTTAGGCAACGTGTCGGTGTAGTAATTACGGCTAGAATATGAGGGATAAATCCTCCCCCTATGAGCTGTATTTATATAGTATATTATTGAATATATTCGAATATTTCTTACAAATTAAAAGTTCAAATGAAAATGTTCTAAACTATTGTGAAATTAAAAAACTATAAATGTTTAATTGTTTTGGTGGGCGAAAAAATTTGCATAGTTTATTATTTTACTAGGTAAGCAATATTCTTAATAGTTTATGTCAAAATAAATGGTAAATTTTACTTTACACGCTACGCGTTCGAACGTTGCGATTTTAAAAACGCAGACGTGCCATTTAATAGAAAATGTCAATAATTACAGATATTGACTTGATTATTAAAAAATTAACTAATACACAAGTAAATCGAGCATATCCAAGTTTTAATAGTTATCACTTTGCAAATTCATCAGTTTAAACCGTTTTGCAATATTGTACCGTTTATTATGATTTCGATACGTGAGTATGATCTGTGTCGGTAGATAGAAATCCGGGATATAGATATCGGTTAACCTCCACTTTTCTAATTAATTTTCTTATTGCGTAGTAGATAAAAATCGTTACCCACGTTTTTAATTAATTATAGTATTACGACTGCTATGTACATAAACTAGATACTTATTAGAATATTTAATTAATTAATACCTACTTGCTTCAAAATTTAAAATATGTTTCCGATAGTTAACGTGACGTACCAAACGGCAAACACATAATATTTCAATTATAATTATAACTTATGAGTGATAACATGAAATGTGTGATGAAGGCATGCCTATAGAGAAGAAGTATTAAAAACAAGCCGGACAAAGTACCTATTTTTCAAATACCTACAACCATATTTTGTATAAAATGAGTATAGTTTAAAAAAAAATCTAAAAATAAATAAAAAATAAAAATATTCGTTTGATAAAATTTTAATTTGCATATTTTCCAATTTGAAGTGCTAATTATAGCGTTCGTTGTGATGTTCTTAAGTGCATATTAAAGCGCTAACTTCCAAGCCATGGTTATTAAATATTGGGAAGGGGAGAGGGATGGGATTGTGTGACGATAACTCTCCATGAGATTACCGCGACAATTTATTTTGAATCCCCCTCCCCTTTAAAACATTTTCAATTACGCTACTTTATTAAGGTGATTAGGTAGTTTTTAATAGCAAGTGGAATGCCATTTTGAGCGTAGAGAGAAACATTTTTTCGGCGAGTATTTAACCCTTTTTAGATGCGTATACCCATACACCGCTGTTGATAAGGCAATTCGTTTTCAAAACTAGGACTTAAGAGTTAAGATAACAGGAATTGTGTGATGTACACGTGGAACATTCTACGGCACAAGGGAGGAGGCAACTGCCTCTTTGTCCTCCTCTCAGGAACCTAGTTGACTCGAAGTAATTTGTTTGTAACTATTTACGTTATGTCACTTTAAAAAAAAAAAAAAAATAAACCTACTTTTAAAAAAAACAATGACGTTTTACATTTTTTTTGTTTTAAAAAATACTTATGTTTTTATTATATGATGCGATACTATTATGACAACAATATTATAATTGCATGCAGTACACAGAATGTTATTGTAATAATTCGTAATTACGAATTCCGCAGCGTTCGCTCCTTAAATTAATAATAATTACTCATGGAATATTTATACGGAGTAGTATAATAAAAACGTAGACACCGTCTTCGCACGATTCTTTTTTTTGGTTTTTTGGATTTTTTTTTATATACACATTGCAAGATGACATCGAAATTACTACATACGCGCCCGAGTACATGTTTCTATGTTATAACTCATAAGATAATGATAACAAAAAAAAAAAAAGATCACAAATCTTACTTATAATGACGAACAGCAATATTATTATATTATATTCCGTATAAAGCGTTGTTATTATTTCGTTAGTAAAAAAAAAAAAAAAAAATAAAAATATGTTTCAAACAATCGAGGAAGTGAGCTATAATTAATGACTGCTATACAAGGGGATCAACATAATATAAGACACTCGTTATCTCAGAAAGTATTAACTCTTTTCGGAATTCGTTTTTTAGGACGTTTAAGAAATAATTAGCTTCATAATGTTAGCGACTCCTGGGTGATTTTCCATTCAGTCTCCCGGTAAGAAACATGTAACCATTGGCACCTTTAATTATGCTACAACCGGATTTAAACTCCGTTTTGATTGCCCGATATTTCCAGAAAAACACTCTTGGATCCATCTTGTACTCTTCTATTCTCATTATTTTTTTCCTTTTCAGATGCCCTTTTTTTTTTCTTCTTCTTATTTTCTTGTTCGCTCTTTTCCCGAGTTCTTGATATTCTTCTACATTTTTAAGTGTTGGATTTTAGATCGTGTTTTATCTGGCTTTGCTATGATATACCTACAGTGATCGTCAAAACACGCCTTTTTAATATGAGATTCTTACTTAAACACATAAGCCACATTATTTACCGATTTCTTAATGACCCTCCAACTTCTTTCGACATCAGATTCTGTGTTTAAATACAGATTTCCAGGATGATGTTTAAATTGCTGTTGTAAGCATTTTTTAATTCGTGATTTGTATTATTTTCTCCGTATCTAAGCGATCATTATCCATTTAGATTCCGAGCGTAGCTAGAGAGCTATTGATTTTACAATGCTGTTTATTTTTTTTCTTCTAGTCTGTGGAAACGTTTTTTCTTAGTAAACTTGCTCGGATGTGTAGCTCTGTGATTTCTGAAAGCTCAAGTTGTATAGATTGTACTTTAAATAGATAATTTTTTGATTTTCGACGCCATTTTTTAAATAAAACCACTTAAGTGAGGAAAAAACGTAGGATAACGAACAATTTGACAATTTCATTATTTTATAAAAACACGAACGACGATTTCTACCAAAAAAAAAAAAAAATTATATCGAAAAACCACAAGATACCTTTTTTGTTGCCTTTGCGATTTACTTTCTTATGGTATAGTCGTCAAAATTGTTGAGCCTTTTTTGAGCTTTAAAGGAATTTTAATTTTTGGTTTTTTTTTTTCTGTAACTCGGTTATAATTACACGTAGAGACTTGAAACTTGGTAATAATATTTATATTAGAATTACACAGACGTAGTAAAATTTTTAAAATCATCGGATGAATTTTTTTCTTTATTTTAATTATCGTTTTGAAATCAAATTTAAACAAAAATCGCAAAAAAAATTACGAAACTTCAAATTATATATTACCGAACTGCCCTCGGAATCGCCTTTCGTCAAGCAATGATTTATCGTTGCTTATAGATACTAATAAAATAACCTTATGTATCCTACCTTCCCAACTTCTCACCTACAACAGTGGCCATTCCCACCTCAGTATCAGCTTTTTTTTTTTCCTTTTCGATTTTAATTTCACCGTCTTGACGATTTCATTTTTATCGTAATAATTACTAGGTAACGATCGGTGTGATCATTCACCCATTTGTGACTTTTTCAGATTTTATGTTAGATTTAAACCTTTTATCAATCATAGTACGATCAATCTGGCTTTTGTGTTTACCAACCGGGGCTATCTAAGCATATTTTTCTTATGTCTTCGTTGGTACAATGTATTATTCAACACCAAATTTTTGTTCGAGTAATAGCTAATTCATTTCATACTATTAATGTTGCTTCTTTGATCCAAACTTTCTTACAATCGGTTTGAAAACAAACTCCTAACCTATTTCAGCATTAAAGTCTCCTATGGCAATTCGTACGTTATAATTGAAGATTCTGTCAAATACTCTTTCAATCCCATCATAAAATAAGTCCTTACTCTCGCAATCTGTTGTTTCTGTTGAAGCATAGCAGTTGATAACCAATCACTATATAAACAATTTTCTCAACTAGTACTATGTAACACATTCGCTCATTGATCGATTGAAATTTCTTTACCAATTTTAACCAAGTACCTTTTACTATAAAGCCGACATCATTCTCGTATTGTCCGTTGTTCGTTCCATTATAGAACACTATAACACTTTTTGATTTAAGATTGTCCGATCTCAACTACCGAATCTCTTGAAGTCTGACTATGCCTATATTGTATCGATTAATCTCCTATATCACGCATTGTAAATCTTAAATGTTCTAAAAAACAAATTCCTAAAAAAGTGAATACTTTTCAAAATAATGAATGTTTTACGTTATGTTTGTTTTGTTATTATTACTTTTTTTTAATATGCTAAAAATCGAAGTAAAATATATTGGTACGCGAGTGTTTAAAAAATAAATACGGAACAAAAAACTCTATTGGCACCGTTTAAATTTATTGCGTATTTGAACTTGTATGCCAGTGGGCGAAAACCCGTCGTATATTATATTTTATTGTGCTAGTTTTTTAATTTTTTTTTTGCGTCTGGCGAAACAAATATTATTAAGTGCTGAACTATTATTTACTGCCACTGACAAGACTGAATAAGTCTCATCGTTATTTTGCTAAACTACTGCAACTGAACTGCATTTAATAATACGAACTCGGAACTGCAATTATTATCATCAATGTAAAATACTATTTTCATGGTTTGCTTATTATTATTATTTTTTTTTTTTCTCGACGTCATATTTAGTAGAGTACTATGAAAATTCATGTTATATTACAACGAATTCAAATATGATTTAAACTCAATTCAAAAGTTTTTTTTCTTTTTGTTTCGACAGTTTAAAAAAAAAAAATGCTTTTTTACTAGTATTTTCTGCTAGGTAACTATCGCATAAATCAGTGACGAAAACTCAAATTTACCCCCTATGGTATTTAAATTTTTAAATAATTTCGCTTTTGTATTCTATTATCTAACACGTATTACGTATCTATTAGTAAACTGATTTTCATTATTGTTGCACTCAATTATATTATAACATAATTGAATTGCTTTATTCGAAACTATCAAAAAATCATTTTGGACGTGCCTTATTGTTGCACTATGTCCTTCAATTATTGTACGTTTTTTTTTACTACAGTGAATGCGTGTCATCATTTCTCATACGTTAGGAAAATTATTATATTTTCAAACATCGCACGAGGTGTGCGTGTCGAAAATAATATAGACGATAATTATTAGAAGAAAAAAAAAACAACACTCGCACGATTTAATCGGTTAATATTTTTAAACGTGTCAATTAAAATAATGAAAGAAAAAAAAAATATTTCACTAAAATAAGAATATTATTATGTTTAACGCGTTACCAACTACACAATTTTGTATACCATCTTCATATTAATATTGTAATATTGTATAGGTCGGACACCTGGATATTAAAAAAATCAGATAAAAAAAATTTTTACTGCGGAAGATTTTTGGGCTAATAAAAGATGATGTTACAGGAGAGTGGAGACGAATTGGAGACGAAGATAGACTGCGCTGGGTAGGACATGTAGTGAAAAGTTAGAATTCTCTACTGAAAGCGGTGTTGGAACAGAACCCGGTAGACAAAAGATCTTTGGGAAGACCAAAATTGAGACGGGAGGATACAGTTAGGAAGGACGTGAAAGCATCGGAAGGCTTAAATGGAATATTCCGTATACTTAAAACGAACCACAGACGTAAATGGAATTTTCTGATTCGCCCAGATATTGTGCTATTTTTCCGCAGGTTCAAATTGGACGGTCATAGACCAAATTAATATTTTTATTTTTTTTTCTATTATGGGAGGGAGGGAGGATTGTTTTCCCCGCTTTATCTAAACCCGCCGTGGTTTTTATCGGCCATAGGTTTTAGGTTCACACTTGGCACACTGACTGCCTATTGGAGCAGTATCAGTCTTAGACCGACAACAGCGATAAATATTTAAAAGAGTACTAGCACGCTTTTGTTGTCGCCGATATTACACATCTGTAACGCGCAATTAAAAAGCCGATTAGCCATAGGTTTCCGTCAGCGTCCGTGTCTCGTTTCTGGTACGTGAACGTTAATACGCTACCGGGTGTACTTGTATACTCCAGGCGACTACCGCGCTACTACGGCTATTATGGGTGTACGGATACACGTTGCATGACAGTGCGCACCGACACCGCCATCGTGGTGTGTCCGTCCGCAGACTTCCGACGAGCGCAATTTCGGACCAGAATCGTGTAATATCATATTTTTTTTTTTTTTATAATATCAGATACCTACACGAGTTCATCACTGCGTAATTATATCGTATACCGCCCCGTGTATAATACTACTTTAATATACGCTTCGGACCGTCGTTAAAATGCGGTCTGCGATTATTACACTGCACTATTTATACATTATATACTAATCTACTGTAATTTATTATATTCCCGTCCCGATACGAAACGGTAAAATAATCTGCAGTGCTTGACTAGTTGACTGATTCGGTGAGATGGTGTAGGGAATAGTTTATTGCAGTATATATATATATATATACACACAGTACCTACACTGCTAATTATTTATAAACAAATGCGCGTTCCAGAGCCAGAACTAAGAATTTTTACAACCGGGGATGAAAATACTAAACACACTACTCAGTGTTCCACCTATTATACAGTTGGAGTCGTTCATAATGGCATTCAAGGGTCTAGTTGAAATTGACCATAATAACCGATAGTTATAACCAAAAATGATAAAATAAAAAAATGATAAAACATGATTATATATATATATATATGTGTGTGTATGAAAATAATATTGTATTACAATCAATGCAGCATATTTTTATCATTAAATCGTGACTTCAATACATACGGAAAAAAAAAATTTAAAAACAGGACGAACCATACTTTGCACGCGGGTGCAGCCACTGTTGTAGGTGGAAAGTTTGGAAGGTAGAATACAGACGGCAATTTAATATATATCTGTAAGCAACGATAAACCATTGTTAACGAAAAACGATTCTGAGCGGAGTTCAGCTGATAGTGTTGCTTTGTCAACATAATATATATGTCATATTATGGTAAAATGATTACGACAATGTGCGTTTCCATGACAACAATAACTGTTTAAAAAATACTAATAAAATAATAAAAACTTAACAATTACAAAAAATAAGTAAAAACGGTAGTCAATGACAACCTTATTTTTAATTTTTCAATCTTTGTTAACCTAAAGAACCAGGTTTTTCTCATTATCTCGAATATAAATAAGAATTTTAAAAAAATTACCTCTCTAAAGTACCACTCAAAGAACATTTCCCTTCAGAAAAGGTGCTATACTTGATCATCGGAGTAAGCTTTCTAGTAGAAAAAGTGTTTACATTAAAAAAAAAAAAACAATAATAATAATAAACATCATTGTAAAATCAATACATTCTTCGCCAAACTCAGAATCTAAAAATTATTTTATTATTTTAAAATTAAATTTACATTGTAATAAAATAATATTGTCTTTATCTTCGATAAAAGTTTAATACAGTCATAAGATAACAGATTTTCCAATATAACCAATAAAAATAGTTTAATTTAATTTAATATAAAAATAATCATTATACAGACGTCATAATAATTGATACAGATTAGTACATACAATATAAGAGACAGAAGTTTTTTTGCAGAGAATTCAATCTGAGGTTATTACATACGAAATGGCATTATAACCTATGTCATTATAAACGGTATACACAGTATATGTATGTAAAAAATGGAAAACCAATTCTCACGTAGTCCTCTAAGATACTGAATTAAAGACAAATCTATATCACTGGTCTACAATCGCTGGAGAAATTTTATTGTAGATCATTGTAGACCGTAGAGGACGTACGTGAATAACTTTTGCAGCTATACACAAAAAGACCAATGATTGTCTTTTGATCAAATATTTATTTACATTATTAAATTACGCGATGATATAGAAACCGGAAACCGAAATAGAAAATCGTGATCAAAACCCGGCCAATAAATGACGTAAAGGTACCAAATTTCGCGATTTTAACTTACTTTAGCGGGGAATGTACGAAAATATCACTGTAAGACCGTGCGTCGTCCTGGCTTTTCTTTTTTTTTCTCGGTCTTGAAAATCGCTAAGCACTAACTATCGCAAAATTAGCGATGGACGTAGTCCGGCCATACAAATTTCTGGCACTTCCATCATCCATCTATGCATATCATATCCAGCCCATATATCTTCTTAATCCGTAATAAAAACCGAGACTTTGAAAACGATTTCAGACATTTATTACATTATATTATTACATTTTATTATATTTTTACATTATATTTATTGGCATAAACAAATATTTCCTGGGTAAATCAATACAATTTGCCCTCTTGGTATATTATGGCAACCAGCTTTTTCATTTTTTTTTTTTTTCGTTTAAAGTTCGTCAGTTCGTCAGGTCAAAACAGAAATAGTATACTGGCATATACATTATACACGTTCCATTAACAAAAAAAAAAATATATATATATAGAAGTACGTTAAAATATATAAAACAATTAGTTCAGGCACTCATCGTCCTGTCCCCTTGCGTCCTCACCTTTCTCAAAAAGTCGAGTGATGTGTGTATATAACAAAATACAAACCAACTCAATTATTATTCGATAATAATTAAATGCAAAAAATTAAAAAGCCACAAAAAAGAAAAAAATAGCCTTAATAAACATGACTACAATTATCAAAATATTTTTATTTTGTTTTTTTGTTTTTTACGGCGGGGTGTATATGACACTATAATATTTAATAATCACGAACATTTTTGTTACGGCTGAGACTATTATTATAATTATTTAAAGTACCTACCTATACATATATTTTTTTTCAACCCGTAGCTACGGGTAGGTCGACTCGCAACACTTTTTCTTCATTCTTCACGATCACTAGCCATTTCTTTTAGTGCTCTATAGCTTCCAACTCCTGCGTCTTTCTTGATTTGTCCGCTAAATGTATTGCGAGGTCGTCCAGATGGTCTTTTTTCTTCAACCATACCCTCTATAGTGTTGTGCTGTGCGTTTTTCCTGGATGTCTTAGTATGTGTGTGTGTATGTGTGTATATGTCCTACTATTTTGGATATTTCCATTCTAATCGAGGATATTAATAAACGTTCTTTTTCGACTATTTTCAGTGCGTCTTGGTTACTTTATCGTTCTATACAAAATATTAACTGCACGCATTTCCAGCACCACATCTCAAATGCTTCTAATGTTTTTCTTATTTCAGTCTCAATTTTATATTATTGTGTTGTTTAAAAATAAAATGTGTGATGTGTGATTTCTTATTTGAAACGAAGACACAAAAATATTTATTTTCGTTATCTTTTACAAGAAAGTTGTTTTAATTCAATGAAAGAACTTTTGAAAACATTATCCATAAAAGATGCCATTTTCGTAGTATGTGATGCTTGAGAATACGAACCTGCAAGTACGTTAAGACTTTCCTGTGCGAATACTTTAGATCAAGAATATGATAACAAAGATAATATAGAATTGAAACTTGTCTTGGCCATATCAATTTCAGATTTCACTTACGTTGATTAAGACGATATCGTTGTTTGGCTATAAAAATATGTTAATGAAAGAAGGATTTTAATTATTTAAGTGACAGTTACAAAACAGCTCGTTATTGTAGCACTTGTTATGGCACACCATCTACTTCACAGCAAACTTATTCTGAGGTCGACGAGAGTGATAATGATGACAGTGTTGAAGCTAAAGAAAGAATACAGACAAGTCAAGCAACGGAAGCAGTTGATGTCTTATTGAACTTCTGCGAACAGGAAAATTAGGACTTTCGTGTCGTCATGCATTAAAATAAAAAAAAAAAAAAAAAATTTAGATGTGAAGTAAGGAAAATCATTTCAAACCACAAAGAACAGAGATTGATTATTTCATATTTGAAGCCATGATTACTTTATAACACGACAATGTACACGTTATATAACCTTGTACAGTGTACACACACGTATGCATATACGATGTATATTATACATTATTATAATTCGTCAAACGAAATGTCTCAATTAACCATGGTTTTCATTTATCAATTTGACCCCTCCCCACCATTACCTCGGATAATCGAAGTTCCACTGCAATAATAATATGAAAATAAGCCGATGAATATATCAATTTAAAATATTAAAATTACCATTGTAACGTATTAATTATCCAATTTCCATAAATTACCCGAACTCGGTTGTTCTACAGATACTGATTATGATAGTATTATAACATTATAAACTAGTATTAAGTAAATATTATTATCTTATTGCTCTCATCGTAGAACAGTTTAAGTCAATTTTCGGAAATTGTTATTGTCATGTCTTATTATTTGTCGGTCTAAATGACGTATACGTATATTATAATCTGACGTTTGTTGTATTAAAATTTTAAATATCTCAAATACTATGATGTATTTTTTGTTGGCGAAAAAAGTATCTATTATGCTATTGGAACGTGATGCGATTTCTTAGGACAGTAAAATCAGAAGTTCTACCCCATCGATTTTGGTGATTTTTTTATATTCTGAGTGGAGCGAAGAATGTATTGGTTTTATAAAGTTGATATATTTTTTTTTTTTCTATGTTAAAACTTTTTTTACCAGAAATTTCGTTCCAATGATAGCACTTTTTCTAAAACTATATTTGACTTAAGAGGTACTTTAAAGAGGTTATTTTTCGATTTTTCCAAGAGTTTTCCTAGCAAATGTAAAAAACCTAGGGAAAACGGTAAAATCAATACAATATTAAACAAATATTATTAAATAAAATATATAATGTCTGTTTAATTATTTTACCATAATATAACATAATATACACTATATATATTGTTGAAAAAGCGATGATCACTATCAACTGAACTCCGCTCAGAACCGTTTTTAGTAAACAATGGTTTATCGTTGCTTATAGATACAAACCAATTTCCCCCTCTATATCCTACCATCCCAACTTCTCTCCAACAGCAGTGGTTGCTCTCGTCCCCATCATCTTAGGACAGCTTTTTTTTTAAACACAAGTGTTTGGAGTGTCTAATAGTAGTGAGTCATCTAACGAGAAAAATTCAAAAAAATTAATTAGTTAAATAGTTATTAGTTATTAAGATATTATGAATTGAGCCATTACGAACTCCTGCATTTAGATTGAGTCGTTTAGTAATTTGGCCATTTAGCATTTTTAGATTCTGAGTGGAGTGAAGAAGCTTATGGCTTTACAAAGATGCTTATTTTTTTTTTTTATCCGTTAACAAATTTTCTACAGAAGAATTACACGGATTTCTAAGTGTAGCACTTTTTTTAAAAGGAAATCGGTGTAAGGAAGTACGGCGGCGCCGTCTCTGTTCGCTCCGTAAGTATAACCCGGACGCTCGCACTGTCAGATTTTCAGATTCCGAGCGTAGCGAAGGAGCTTATTGGTTTTACAATGCTGATAATTTTTTTTTTTCTAGTCTGTGCACACGTTTTTTTCCTAGTAAACTTATTTGGATGTATAAGTGTAGCACTGTGTTTTCTGAAAGCTCAAGTTGTCTATGATTGTACTTTAAAGAGGTCATGTTTTGAATTTCGACGCCATTTTTTAAATAAAACCACTTAAGTGGGATTTATTCAAAAAATTAAAATGTAATAACAATACGGTTGGATAGTTCGCTTGTCGTTTACTTTATTCGAGAGGCAGTTACGACCCGTTCATAGAGATTTTCGAAGGCTTTTCAAACTTTGCCACAGCGAGTATTATTAAATTTGTATACATTATACATTACATTACATTTCTCATGATTCCGGCTTTTTTGATATTATATTATTTTTTCTTTTTCAGATTCTTATCGACTTAAAATATCGGTGTGTTCCAGCGAATAGCCGTTCGGTAATCCGAAAAAATCTACCTACAAAACTTCGTTTCGTTTTCGTTTTTCTTTGACCGTTCGAATACCGTTCATTGGTATTGCTCTCACAATATTTGTTGGGAAATTTATTGTATTTTTCATCAGAGTAATCAAAATAAGTAATATTTTATTTTCAACCGGCTAAAATAATCAAAATTCTGATCCTATTAACCTATCATTTGTCTAACAGCTATTTTGAAGTCAAAATTAACTCAAAATTCTTTTAATAAAGGCAACTCTGTCTTGTTTTTAATTATTCGATAATTTTTAATTATTTTTAATTATTTACTAATGTACTCAATAGTTTCTCTATATTATATATTATAATAAATAATAAAAGTAATAATTATTATTTAAAATAACACATGAATCGGTTTATAGGTAATAATAGGTATTCTCGCCTATTAACTGTTTTTATGTATCGAAAATCATTGATACTTTTTATTATTACAAGAATAGGTACCAATTTTAAAGAAAAAACATAAGACAGTACCTAAATGAAAGAAATTGAAAACTGTTAATAACAATTAGGTATATATTTGTTTTACCCATCCTGTTATTGTATTCATTAGAATAAACACATATATATTTGTTATCATGAGAGTACAATTTTTTATACGATTAGTATTTAATACACGCATCCCCATAACTATGTATTATTTGTATCACTCTATACATTATATTTTTTTTTAACTATTTTTTATAATTATGTTATTATTATTATTATTATTATTGCCAAAATTTTAACATTAAATAATTGCGTTTCACAATGACAATGGTTGATATTGAATAGGAACACATAGTGTTCCCATGTGTTTTAAAATACCTATAATTATGTATATTTTTCTAATATTTTTCTAATTTATTGTAATTCAACAACTTCACTCGCTGCAAAGTGAACTCATAAGTAATTCATTAATTTTAATATGTAAAATGAAAATTTAAATAGAAATTTATTCAGGTACCTACTTCATTACCAATACCGACTATTGTAGGTAATACATACATACATATACGTATACAAATTATTCGGTGTTTTTTTAATCCCGATCCTAACGGACAGCTAATGGATTTTCTCTAATTATTCAATTTATTCACGTGTTTAATGTTTAATATTATAATAAACAGCAATAATACGCGAAACAGTTTAAATATAAGGTAAATATAAGTGACAATATTGATAAATATATATATATGACAATATTCTCACTTATCTCACTTATCTACAAAGTACCTATATTGAAATAATTGACTTAAACAAATAATAGGTATATACAACTTCTTATTAAATTTGTTTTTCTCATTTATTCATAGCATATGTATGTGTATTGTGTATAAATATACAAATGAGTAAGTAAGTCCTCGCTATATATATACAAAATACAGTGCAATACACTAGTTAACAAGTGGTTATTATTTATTTCATTGCTCCGTTATCAAACCACTGTTACTTTAGCTGCCACCAAGTGAGTATATTATACAAAATTAACAGATACCTACATAATATAACATAGGTAATCGTATAAAAATTTTAAATTTCACAACTGTACGTAGGTAGGTAGGTTGATATTGATATCAAATCCGATATACTGATATCACCAAATCCTTTTATAAAAAAATTTTAACATTTATTAATTGCCTCGCACAATTATATCTGTAATTATTCAGTTTATTTATGTGTTTAAATGTTCGTACAGATAATATATTATAATATTATAATAAAAACTATTGAAATATGTGACAATATTCTCACTTATCTTATTACTTTTTATTAGTAAATAGTACCTATATCGAAATAATCGACTTCTAAACAAATAACAGATAACTTCTTATTTCATGAATGTGTATTAATCCTCATTATAATACGTATATACAAAACATAGTAACAATCTATTATTTACTATTAAGTAAGTATATATTACATTGACAGGTTCACAACTGTATACCCGCGGTAGTATGATTTATATTCAGAAGTAACATACTGAGTACCTATATTACTAATATAATATTG
Source organism: Cinara cedri (assembly GCA_902439185.1). NCBI lineage: Eukaryota > Metazoa > Arthropoda > Insecta > Hemiptera > Aphididae > Cinara > Cinara cedri. The sequence continues at coordinate 113,192 of CABPRJ010000527.1, read as the reverse complement.
TTTAAATAGAATTACTCTTCGAGTATTGCCAATAAAGTTTATTTATTTATTTAACACAGTAGTACAATAGTAAATACTGATATCTAGAGATTCGCCAAATCACTCCATGTCATACACTTTATACTATTGTTTGAGTACCTACGTAAAATATTTAAGACGATAATATACAAATTTGGAAATTGCACATTACCTACGGTAGGATGATGTCTATTAAGTTATTAATTAATACACGATAGTAAAACACAAAAACTGACATTTTAAGTGCTCTGTTCCTACCCCCCCCCCTCCCCAGAGGATGGTGTTGAGAGAAATATTTGGGATTTTTTTTAACCGAATAGGAACACATTTTGATATTTTTAAAACATTTTCCAATACTGCGGCTAATGAGAAATATGTTTATTAGAACGACAATGTATAATCATATAATAATTACACATTATCAATTCTAAGTGCATGATGGTAGAAATAAATGGAACGTTTTGAATTCATCGAATTTCTTATTAACTTACTTACTTACTACTGTGTATTCGATATAATGAAGGTTTCATAATAATATCACGAAAACTCGATTGTAATAACTTTTCAGATTTGTTTCCATTATTTTACTATGTATAAAATACTGATATCTAGACATTGCCCGAATTCCTTTATAGCTTCCACGTCATCTACACGTTATACTGTACCCACTGCCTGTGAACGCTGGACTACTCAATCGATATACCTATATTAAATACAATAGTAAGTAAAAAAAAAGCTGATACTGGGGATGGAAGCGGCCACTGTTATAGGTGAAAAATTGGGAAGGTAGGATATATAAGGTTATTTCATTAATATCTGTAAGCAAAGATACACCATTGCTCCACGAAAAACGATTCCGAGCGCAGTTCGGTAATACATAATTTGAAGTGTCGTACATTTGATTTCAAAACGTTTATAAAAAAAAGGAAAAAAGTCGTCCGATGATTTTGAAAATTTTACCACGTCTAGGTAAGTCCAATATAAGTATTATCACCAAGTTTCAAGGCTCTACGTGTAATTAAAACCGAATTACAGCAAAAAACTCCCAAAAATTAAAATTCCTTAAAAGCTCAAAAATGGTTAAAAAGTTTTTGCGATACCGTAAGAAATTAAATCAAAAATTCAACAAAAAAAAAATTATTTTGTGATTTTTTTGATTGAATCATTTTTTTTTTTTTTGTTTGGTGGAAATCGTCGTTCATGTTTTTATGAAATAATGAAATCGTGAAATTGTACGTTATCCTACGTTTTTTTCCCACTTAAGTGGTTTTATTTTAAAAAAAGGCGTCGAAAATCAAAAAATTGACCTATCTAAAGCACAATCTCAACAACTTGAGTTTTCAGAAAAGTTTCTAGACGTAAAAATCGTAGTTTACTAGGAAAAAACATGTCACAGACTAGAACAAAGAAAAAATAAACAGCATTGTAAAGCCAATAGCTCCCTCGCTACGCGCGGTATCTAAAAGAACGTCTAGATATCGTCCGAATCCCTACATGTCCGATATTACTGGCGTCTAGACATTCCTACCTACCACTCCTGTATCCTAATTTCCCCTGTACCAAAGACGTTATACTGCACCCAGTCCGCCGTAGACGGACTGCTCACCCGCCGACTGTAGCCGCTCCTGCGTTACCGTGAGCCCCAAACTAGACGCGGAGCGCAGCGTGGCGGCTGGTTTTACTATAAAATGGCATATACATATACGTTGTTGACAGAGCATCACTATCAGCTAAACTCCGCTCAGAATCGTTTTTTCGTAAGCAATGGTTTATCGTCGCTTACAGGCTGGTGTACATTAAATTATCTATAACAGTGGCAGCACCTATCCTCGTTATCCTAGGACGTTTTTTTAAAAGTTGATATGTTTGCATTGGAAACTATACAAAGTCGACTTAAGCCTCGTGACCAATGATATGATTCTACGTTTCGTCTTTTCGTCTCGGCTTTTCATTCGGCGGATAGACGGCGGTCAAGATTTGCGACATTTCCGGTGCGCGTGTTTGCCTACAAAATATGTACATAATCCGTAGGTTACAGAGGCTACCTAGGATGAGTTAAGGTCGATAAACTTTATTATGATTATATATATTTTTTTTCTTACGATTCAGAGTGCATGTTGCATGTTGCATCGTCAACGCGTGTGATGCGTGAGAGTATACTCGTATATTCTGATAATAATAATACATAATATTATTATTACTGTCAATGAGAGAACGGCCGACGCCGAAAAATTATTCGTGATTACGGCGGCGACGAAGATAACGCCGTGGATGATAATAATGAAATTATTATTACAACAATGTTTTTCACGGGCATTCCGTGATCGAACACGCCCTCCGCGCGGGGTAAATTAAATTTTTTTGAAAACATCTCTGCGTGTCTATTTTTTATTTTATTTTTTCGGTTTTTTTTTTATTCATATGGTTTTTTTTTTTTTTTATGATTCTCAGCGAAAGTCTTAGTATATTATTATAGTATCTATGTGCACGTGCGTTTCCGCGGTCGGGTTCATCGTACCCACGTGGATTACGTATGGATCTCGTATAGATCGTCTGCGGAGACCTTGCTGGTCCGCGTTTTAGGTACGCATCGCCGAATAATATTATAATACACGTAAATAACGGATATTATCACTCTTGAATAATATCTAGTTTAACGCCCACGCGAATATTTACATTTTCGTTAAAGTGTATTAAGCGAAGAAACTGTAATTAGTTTTATGTTAAAATGTGTTCTTTTACCTCAGAAAACACATTTCGATAATAAAAGAGCTCCGATTTTATACATTAAATGCGCGAAATTTCCGCCCGGTGGTAATTTATTTAAAATAGTTTCTCAATTTCTCAACAAGTCAACTCTAGTTCGTTTTATTTTTTTGCGAGACTATTGATCGGGCTGCCGCTCCTAAAGCTCAGCATGTGACCAACATTTTTAGGAATATATTTTTCCACCATACATCTTTGTCTAAAATTCAAGAACAGCGTATTGTTTAAATTTTGTCTAGTTTGTGAATAAAAAAAGTCGTTGTTTGGTTCTCCGTATTATTTTCCTAATAATTACGAAAAACCGGGCAGAAACTTAGGAAATATTGCAAAGTGTAGTTATTCGGTTAAAAATTAGTGTAAAAACCTGTAATTTTCATAAAATATTCACATTGGCTTGTTGTAGAAGTTGTAAAATGTTCAAAACATTCTATATAATTTTAGGTTATTTACAGGTATTTGATATTTTCGTGTTTTTATATATGCTTGCGTTAAAATTATATTTTTTAGAGAGAAATGCTTAAAAATTTAACACAAAGTACATTAAAAATTGTACTTAGTTGTCTAAAAAACAAATTTGAGTTTATGTTTTTAATAATTTTTTTCATAAGCGTTCTAAGACAAAAATCCTAAAAAAGATGAAAGACAATCGTATAATAAACCAAATTATAAAAAACTGTACTAGGATTATAGGGACGGGTCCAGCAACATCGAAAAAACGATTCTGAGAGGAGTTCAGTAAGCAGTAATGCTTTGTCAACAATATATATATATATATATCATATTACGGTAAAATAATTAAACGGGCGTTATACATTTACTTTAATTTATTTATTCGTTTAACATTTTGAAGCGAAGATGCAAAAATATTTTCTTCGTTATCTTTTACAAGAAAATTATTTTGATTCAATGAAAGAGCTTTTGAAAAAGTAGACCATAAAAAATGCCATTTTCGTAGTATATGATGCTTGAGAATACGAACCTGCAAACACATTAAGACTTTCCTGTGCGAAAATTTTAGATCAAGAATGTGATGACAAAGATAATATAGAAGACAGAGAAATAGGAGCTTGTCTTGGCCACATCAATTTCAGATTTTACTGTCATTCGTATAGGCGATATTGTTGATTAGCCAAAATATATGCTAATGAAGAGGGATTTCATTTGAACATCTAAGTGACAATGACCTAGCAACTCGTTATTACAGTACTTGTAATGGTACCCCCTTCTACTTCACAACAGGCTTACACGGAGGATGATGAGTGATAATGATGACAGTATTGAAGCTAAAGAAAAAATACAGACAAATCATCAATGGAAGCATCTGATGTGTTTTTTGACTTCCATGTGATCAAAACTGAAAAAAAAAAAGAAAAAAAAAGAAGTCCTAGGTTAATTGGGTCGGGTGCAGCTATTGTTAGAAGTAATTTAATGTAAACCTTTAAGCAACGATAAACCATTGCTAACGAAAAAACGATTCTGAGCAGAGTTCAGTTGAAAACGATGTTTTATCAAAAACAGTATTTTGTGAAAATTTCAGGTTTCTACATTATTTTTAATCAATTTGTGAAAAAAAGAACAATTCCCAAAAATACTGAAATTATAATGGCCATAAGTTTTTCTGTTTTCCCAATAACTAAAAATCTACACGGAAAATAAAAAACTGACCTTCTGAATACACCGACTATACCTAACCTTAACATACCTTAATATTAAATGTATATGTAGTTAAATGGTTTTTAAATAGTCTATTCTTAATATGTTTTAGATTTATTATTGGAAATCACATTTAAGCTGTGATTGGTGGTTTTTTTTTTTTGCAACTATCCATGTGGTTGAAGTACTAATTAAAATTTTGTTTGGTGTTTAAAGTATTTCAATAAAAAATGTAATTGTCATTTGATGGGTACGGTTATAAAATTGAAATGACAGTGATATTTTGCACTTTTGAATACCACTGGTTAATCGTTTTTTCCTTATATTATCATTAAACTACTATGTACCTACAGGAATATTTAAAAATAACCTTTATTAACAAAACCTATATTAATATGTATCACAATTTTATAGACTTGATAACGGAGAAAATGAATCTAAAAAAAGATGTCCTAGGATAATGGAGATGGGTGCAGCCACTATTATAGATAATTTAATGTATGCCTGTAAGCAATGATAAACCATTGCTTACGAAAAAACGATTCTGAGCAGAGTTCAGTTAATAGTGATGCTATGTAATGTCATTTTATATTTAAATAATTAAATAGGCTTTCTGTATTTCCTTTAATAATATTTATTTAAGGTTGTATCGATTTTCCCCATTTTCCTACGTTTTACCTGGTTTTCCCATGTTTTATCCCGGTTTTTCAAATTTGCCTGGAAAACTCTTAGGAAAATCAAAAAAATTATCTCTTTAAAGTACCTCCCTAGTAGTATTTCCTAAGAGGAAACATTGCTGTCATTAAAAGTCGGAGGAAAATTGCTGGTAAAAAAGTTGTCCACAGAAAAAATAATAATAAAAAAACATCTTTCTAAAATCATAAGCTTCTTCTTTTCATTTAGAATCTAACATAAAACAACAAAAACAAATTTTCCGGTTGGGGCAAGTATTCTGCTGGTTAAAATCGTACATAAAAACTCACACACTCACATTGTGTAGTAAAAGCAATACGACATAATTTGTTGCTCCACTCACGGTCTAAAAATATAAAAATCGTGTGGGCGCCGAAATAGATATTTATACCAAAATCAAATGCATCTTTCGTAATAAAAAGTATATTCGATCTGATCAGCTCTGGTCCGTTTGTAACAAATTGTATAACTATATGTACAGTTACTACTTTTTCGTAAACACATTTGCTTTAAATCTTCATTATTTTAAATTTAACCCAATATAACCTATAACCAGTTGTGTAATAATAACATACGTACGCGATTTTGTAAACATATTATACAATGTGAGTTCAGAATTGACGCGGATTTGATTAGACTAACTGATGATCAAGTGCCAATTTTGTACATTTTTTTACGCATATTACCTACGTAAATTATTCTTTTCTAAGTTTGGTGACATTCTCAAAATATTCTCGCGTTTTTTTTTTTAGTTTATTATAGGCATTTCACATTGAAGCAGAAATGTTTGAAAATTTAACGGGAGGTTGAACCTGGAATTTTGATATTTAGTTCAAACAATGTATTTGGTTTTTTTTTTTTTTTTGATTATTTCTAGATTACTTTAGTGACATGATTGAGAAAAAATATGTCTATACTTGTGTACTTGTTACTTAACCGCATTTAATTTTGATTATCAGCAACACCGTGTTGGGCAGCTGGTAATTTTTTAGCTAACCTAGGTATACATAAATAAAACAATATAAAAGCTTCCACGTCACTTCCCAAAATTGAATCCACGAAACCAATAATTGTGAATCGTAAATTGACCATTCCACCCCAAAAACGGCAACGACCACAACGTGTACACTGTTACACTGTGCACCAAATTTGTGATTTTCATGGTAGAACTATTCGATTTCGACCTTTGACGATCACTGATATGGATGGCATACGGCTGTAAACCCACCCTCCAACCACCGGCAGTATTTTCAAAAGATATTTTCGTCATAATCATTTCATTTTTATGTAGGTAACTTAAGTTTTTATAGCGTATTACATTCGAATCACGGCATTTCGCGTACTATTTCGCGATCACAGCTAGTGGTTACAACTTGTTTGTCTATACAATTTGAGAAATACTGGCTACCCCACTGTCGCGTACCTACCATTTGTTTTAGTGTTAAATAAACGAAACGACTGATCCGTAATTTATTATTTATTCTGATGCGTTCTGTAGACTGATGATATTTATTAGTAGATTTAACTGTACTGTATTGTACTGGAATCTAAAATACTTGATCCTTTTAATGTATAACAATGCATAGGTGTAGTTACAGTGTAGATACATGTTGTATACTCGTGTACCTCAAAATAAACACTTATAATTGTTTGAACACGTGTGACGATTTGCGAACGATAATATTTTGAACGTTTATTCCGTATTAAATACAATACTATAGAGTGTAAATAACACGCGACTATGCTTACTTACCTACTGTACAATAGGAATGACGAAGTGAAAAAAATCGACCACCTATTAGAATACGGTAGGCAAGCAACGTTTATTTTTTTCGAATCTATCGCTATAATGTTATAGCATAAAGCTAGTCTAATTACATTGTAGGCACTCTTTATGTCACACCGATATCGCGCGAATACATTTCTCGAACCGAACACCGATTGTAATAAATTACATTCATAAATAAATACTCGTGTTCATATTTTTTTTTTTTTTACATTTTTTTCTATAGTTTACATTTAATTTTATCATAATGAACTAACATTCTTCAGTATCGAATCAAAGATAATGTAGTTATAAATACCACCTAATTGTTATGCGTGAATTACCTGTTTATTATAACACGTGAATCGACGACGTTAAAATGTGACATATTAAATAGTTCTGTGTATTTTTCGATATGAGTAAATGGATATTTAGGTATTTTTTTTTTTTTTTTTTAGCAACGGCGTAAAAAATATTATCTGATCAGTTTTGAGTATATACTGAAAAAACGGTTTGAAAATGATAAGAGCGCCATTTGTTTCAACGACGCCGCCGCCGTCGTGTCGGTTTCGCTTGAATTATATGCATATATTTTTTTTAGAGATTCTAGATAATAATACATCGCTTTTGCGTGGTTCGCCGTACTAAATAGGTTATTTAATTATAACGTTTTAGTTTATAACAATTTTGAATAAAAAAAAAAAGAAACCGACAAACTGCGTTCGATGGGTGGGCCACTGGTGTAGGTGAAAAGCTGAGAGAATGGAGGAGAAATTTAATGCATAATCTGTACGCAATGATTAATCATTGTTAATGCAAAACGATTCTGATCGCTGTTCGGTTGTACATGTATTGAAAGGCCGTAAAATTTACGATGTGAAAACAATGCATTTCGTAAATTTGCCCGTTTATTATGAAAACCCTAAGGAAAATCAAAAAAACGACCGGTTTAAAGTAGAGTACCGGCTAGACGAAAGATCCGGAGATTTATCGCGTTTATTACTTATACTCGATTGTGTATTTTTGTCCCATAGCCGTGATCCGTTGCGTAGGCGCGATTCGACATTCGGTTTAATCGCCTATGAATTATAAATATAAATACTATTATAATACCTACATAAAAATGTATTTTAAAGTCGAATTTTAATAATTTTTTTTTTTTTACAGAGCGCACGGTCCTGTTACACACTAATCACTTATTCAACTGTATAGTTTATGAATATGTACGTTTGAGAAAACATATTACGGCGTTGAACTATTTGATTTCAGCGCGCGGTTTTCCGATTTATAAAATTGTATTAAATATTTCGATAAATTCATTAATGATGATAAAGCGAAAAAACTCAATTTACGAAATCGCGATTGACTTTGAAAAATTAAAAATTGATTTAAAAAAAAAAAAAAAAAAAACACCAATTTGAAACATCAATAATACTGAATCGGGGTCAAACAATAAACAAATTTTAATTACGATGACAAACGAATTTATAAATTGTTAACACTAATCAAATAATGCGATAACGACCGTTTTCCGTAACATATCCCGCGCCCGGCAACACTCTCTAGTACATAACAATAATTTCAACTGTTCATCCGTGTCACCAAGGTAACTCATAGATAAACCCGAAAGATTTCAATTATCATTCATAATAACGAAGCATTAGTAACATTAACGTTGATTTTACGGTACACGATAATCACATCAATGATGTTCTGAAGTTAATTTTTTTTTTTTGTTACATGCGGCTTGTAAATGACACAATGGGCCGATTTGTTTGTCAAATTCAGCGGCCAGTGGCGGTCAAATGATTCTGTCGAGGGGACGAGCGATATGAATAATTTGAACGGGACTTAAGAATAGTTCTAGTTTTGTAAATGCAATAAAAAAAAAATGAATACATTTAATTAGTTTTTAACTTTGATTTTACACCATTTAATATTATTAAAATTCAATCATAACAGGTATAGTTTTCACGATCACTGCGACAACATGTACCGCGTGAACAGAACTATTTTAAAAATGACATCCACATGCCATGACCGCACAACAAAAACAACAACGTGACGTTATGAATTTACATAAATGGGTAGGGCGGCGGCAGGGGATAGGGAAAAAGAAAAAAACTATTATTTTTTGCAATGTCAGGGGCGACGCAATTATTATTTCACTCTTAGTTTCACGCCATAATTGCAGTCTAAGTATATAAAATAAAAACTTAACGCTTATGCGTGTAAATATTAAAATAATAATTTAAATAGAGTTTCTTTCTATTGTCACAGTTTACCGTGAAATACGATTTTTCTTAGGAAAAACGAACTGCATTTTTTTATCTACAATATTTGAATACTTAACACGTTCCCTTTTTTTTATTTTTTACGAAAATATTATTAATATTTTGTTGTCAAATACATAAAATATATAAGACGATTAACAAGTATTTTTTTTTTCTTTCTTCTTCACGATGCGGTTTCGTCATCTGCATAAGCATTGATAAATTAAAAATAATGTAATATTTTATTTTTTGTAACTTTTTCGTTTCGCTGCAATGGTGCTTAATTTAATTGGTTACAAAAGACATTATAATGGTTTAGTAATCTTCGAAATGAATTGCAATAATTCGTCAATCCCATAAAAAAAAAAAAAACACAAACAAATAAAGCTTTTTGTCGATGTATAGTTTCGAATTATTATTCTTAAAAAGTCAACGCATGAAATAACGGAATTAAATATACACTAATAAATCGCTCGAATTCAATTAAAAATGATCCCGTATTAATATCTATAATCAATTTTCCATAATGTGTAATGCTCGAAAATTCAAGTTAAATGGTTTATAGATAAAAAGCCTTCAGCCGCGGTGAGAAGTTAATGTAAAAAGAACAAAAAATAATAAATACAAAATATACTGTCGCAGATGACAAAATAAAAATGCGAAGAAATAAAGTTAAATTTACTCCGCATGCGGCTAAAAAAGGGTGACACTGCTGATGGGCGTGCCGCTTTTTTTTTTTTTTTTGGAGAAAAGTTGAAAGCGAGGATATAATTTAGTGTAATTTAATTTATAATTGCGCGCAACGATAAACTGTCGTTAACGAAAACAAATTCTTAGCAAAGTATTATTAGTCTCTTTTCAGAATTTATCGCCCGGTCATAAATCTTTTTTTTTTGTTTTTTTTTGTATTTCGCGTTTGCGGCCTTATACGATAAAATAAGTGGTAAATGATAATCGACCGGCCGGAATGGTTGTCGTCTAGTCGCGCTTCCGATCATTCGGTATAAAACAAAAACTGTAACTGCCTAATTACGTGACCCCACGTGAGTGGACAATTAACAACGGCCGCGAGTCTAAAAAATGTTTGTATTCCACGGCTCATGTCCAACGCAACGGATGACGGTGTTGGTTTTTAACCGATTCGAAAGGGCGTGAGGGCGAAGAGTCCGCGGGCTAGGTCGAAGTCATTGGCAAGGGGCGCCACGTTAGTTTTTCAAATTCGAGCGTCGCGCGCAGTCCATGTATTCGCGCGGTCACCTACCACCGCTATCAGAACTACAAATCTACTTCGAAAGTGCTGTCGATTGATATTGTAAACGCTAAAAGTCACAAACAACGACAACGGAACGGTTCTGCGGCATTGACGCATCAGTGTTGCCGGTCCTCGTTGCTAACGTAAACGCGCGGCGTTCCTGGTTTTCGTTTTCCCGGCCGTCGCGCGACAGCAGCAACACGTCAGTTTGATATTTCGGAAAAGTAACGTCTGTTATCCGCGTCGGCCGGCCGTAATTGTCGTACAGTAAATATCCCCGTATATTGAATGAACGACAATTGCGGCGTAACGCGGGACGTTAATCGTTAGCTCGTCACGAACGCGCTCCGTCGACGTTCGCGTTTATCGTCGTACCGCCGTCGCACTCGCGACGGCGCGTTGTACGTAATATTTTATACGGGATCGCAACGGGACGCGATAACGGTGGAATTTGTTTTTTATTTTTTTTTATTATTATTATTTTTTATTGTTGCTCGAAAATGTTTAAAACCTATCGGCTATCGCGCGGGAACGGCGGCAGCTCCGCGAAAAAAACGATCGTGCTGTTGTCGTTATAACGTCGGCGCGTCACACAAATAGTGGTTTTCGCGTTTTTCGCGTAAACGGCGGGATATTCGTTTCGTAATCCCGGGTGGGCGGCGGCGGCGATATTGCGGTCGTTCGTGTTTACGCGTTCACACGGCGTAGCGATTGTATTTCTATTGAATCGCCGCGGTCGGCTGTACGGGTCTACGCGCGCGAATAATATTATCGTCGAATATTTCGCCGACGATCGGCGTTTGAAATTGAAATCAGAAAAAAAAACAAAAAAAATCAAATCACAGTAACAATAATAACTGCGTGTAAGGACTCGATCAGGCGCCGAGCGCATTTGAAAATGTATTTTCGATTCCGCACGTACGACCGACAAAACGAATGTTTGCTCAGAATTTTCCGAACGCGCTAACAAGTGTCGCACAAGACTCGCGGGCGCGCGCGCAGCCACGGATTTAGCGTGCAAGTGTAACGTTGAATCGTCCGTGCGCGGATAATTTTCTTTTTTTTTTTTTTTCTAATTAACAATTTTTAACGCGATTCGTCGTTTTGGTTGTCCGGCGTAATCATAATGGCGCGGCAACAATACCGATCGTACAGGTCACAATAGACACTGTTGACGACATTCGGACAACCGAAAACTATACGGTTTGCGGAAAGTACTAACGGTTTGATAGGAATTTTTTGTCGGATTTTCCACGAGAAGATGATTTAGACACCGATAAGGTCGGTCCGTCACGAGCAATGCGTTCTCGGATCGCATAATATGCGGTCGCTGTCCTACGCGTTCGACTCGTTTGAGCACGTTTTTACCGTGTTTTACTTGCGATTCGACGACTCGTTTGCGCACAGTTCAAATTGAAACTTCTGAATAATATTTCTCAATGAAGGACGAGACGGGGTACTCGCGCTAAAATATTTATAGAAAACAACAGGTATTGCGTCCCCCTCCGATTCAAGCGCAGTGTAAATTGTCATACCGCGCATGTGTTGGAAGTGGTTAGAAAATGAAAGAAATTGTATTACCCCGCATTCGAGCCCCTTTGAATTGATATAATATGCAAGTACGGTACGAAAACAACGGGGGAATTATACCCGCGCTAATAAAATATTTAAGAACTCGAAAAAATCACGCGCGTTTAAACGTTTTTGTTTCGGCAGAAAGCAATAATATTTATGTATATATTTTTTTTTTATAAAAATAACAATAATACTTTTTCCAAACGACGACAGCATTGGCGGGGTCATTAAACAAAAATTACGTGTTATTTTAAAAACCTGATAGTGCGGTAGAATTTCTCTATAAAGTCGCCTTCCGCTATACGGTCCTGTTATATAGGCGCACGAGCATTCAAAATACGAAAGTCGTCGGATAATGACAATTTCGCCGATGAACATCTCACGTGTTACGTAGTATTCTAGAGAAAGAATTAATAAGAATAAAATAAACGTCTTTTTTTTTAATTTTTTTTTTTTTTTTCTAGTGCAGTTAGAAACAAAATAATTTGACTTTCAATAGTAAATTAAATACGTACCGCGATATTGGTTCACTGACCGATAATTATATAATTATAATTTTTACACCGAAAAATTCCATAGTTCTATTAAATTTATGCAATGTTTGTATTTTTATACTCGTATGTTCAATTTATACGCCAGGTTTTAATTATTACCGATTGCAATCTCTTAATTAAATCCGTTTTATTTTTATTTTTGAACGCAAATGCGTTTACTATAACGTAGGCTGTTTTTGTGACTGTGAACGATTTTTCTACCGGAAACTGTATTCCGATTTTAAAATATGCAATCTTTTCTGATAACAATTGTTATCTAGCTGGAGTACGGAGGTACTTGTTTTTTTTTTTTTTTCGATTTTCCGTACAATTTTTTTAATAGTTAGGAAAAAAAAAACCGGGATTTAACAAACAGAAAGTAATATAGTAGACAGGTTTTACACAAAATACGCGCTTGAATATTTAAAATTACTTTTGAATAGGACATCGGACTTCAATTAATAATATGGCAATTACGAAGTTTCCAGCCCAATTTGACGATAGTGATTAATGACAAAATGCCGTTTGGTTTTTATTGTATAGAATTGAATTTACAATTTTTCCGGTTGTATACAAGTGTATACGATTTGCACTTTCGGGGAATACCTCGTATAAAACCGTTTAAAAGCTGTTGAATACGAAATCTTTATAATAGCGGAGATAATTTAAAAGGATCATAATTGTCTTGCATATTTGATACGCTCGTAATGTTATTTAAACCCACGTTTAACAAAAACCAACAGTTTTCGCAACATCGTTTACTACAATTATTGTTTGATAAACCGACGCACGAATCGACAGCCAGATTTCCGGAATCGCGAAACGAAAAACCACTTTTACCGTCTTCGATTGCCGGTTATCCAACAGCGTGACACTGTACAGTGACGTTTTGGTCGTATCGCTGTCGTTTTATCGATTAGCGAACAATACAGCAGACTGTTTACCGAGAGCCGCGTCGCCGAAACACGCAGACGATCAAAAATCATCAACCACGATAATATATGCGTGTGGCGCAGGTTTATTTAACTCCGATAGTTCATTACTGTCCGGGGGAAAAAAAACGTAGGACTTTATCGGATCGCAAGGACATAACAACGGCATTACAATTTGAGTATTGGCTGCGGCTGTAAATTAATCGGAAATGACGAAGAAAAGTTTTCCGCTTCGGTAACGGCGGTTTAGCTGCTAAAATAACCATATACGTTTCTAAAAATCGTTATTGTAATACCGTGCGAAAATGTTGATAATGCAATAATATAGCGTTATAATCTCGTAAGCCGCGAACATACCCACAATTTGAAAACGCCCTGATCGTTTTACCGCTGCCTAAAATAAACCAAATCGATTTCGCAATTTTACTACCGTGCCCACGTCCAGAAATACAAAACAAAAGGACACGCGTGAACCGGGTTTGGCGTGTATAGGTTTATGGAGAGATAAACTGATAATACAAGTGACCGATGTACAAATTTTGTTAGGGGGAAAAAGTTTATTCTCGACTAAATTTGTCGGCATTATAGAATGTTATCGTGTGTAAATAGCCATCTTGATAAAATCGCGAATAGATTCGGTTATTATATTATTATTGTTATTTTTTCTAGATTTACTATCAAGACTTTCACAAAACACGAATTAAACTTTTAGGTTAAGACGACAGTTAAAGAGTCCCTCGGTCCTTTCCTAATTACGTCGCTCGGTGTTGATATACACGAAACGACAAAAGAACCAAATATATAATTTATGATTTCAGAAATAGAAAGCAAGGTACCGCGAAACGGCGCGAAAAGGACTACGGATGGTTAACTATTATATTTTGTTGATTGTAGGCTTCAGTTATCAGTAATAATTTTGAAAATTTGAAAATATTATTATAGTACACATAATTTTTCTCACACACCATTAATAATTTAAGCAAATATTAAATGTAATAACGAAACAGTGCCATACCAAGTACATATTAGACAGTACCTATCCTCTGTAAAGCTCTGTGGCGCTATTAAAAAATGATACGCACTGTGCCTCGTTTGCGGATGTAAGGGAAGGGAGCTTCAGCCGTCCAAATTAAAATAATCACTATAATAGGAGCTTAAGCTCACTTAAAATATTTAGGCTTTTTGCGCCTAAAAACGGCATAAAAATGACTACAAATTGTATAATACATTATACAATGTTAATATTAATTATTAATACCCGATCACTTATACTCTTCTTCTACAATATTCACAACATCCCTGTCGAGTCTTCTGGCCTTCCCGATTAATTCCAAAAAGTTTTAAAATAAAATTGATGAATTTATTTTGTGCAGTTTCACAGATGTGCAGTAATATCAGCGAACTAATTTGTTAATAATCTGTTGTGGCTACACCAAATCAATGAACGCGTGAGGCGTCACTGGGGCTCCCTTCGATATCATTTTTGTAATGGTTATCTAGGTTGTTTTCGTGTATTTTTTTTTATTCAAAAAAAAAAAAAAGTAGGTTGGCAATAATACGAATCATTATTGCCTCTCTCCCTCAATAATTTTGTTTTGGCTTTTGTGTGGAATTTTACATAACCGTAATTGTTAAACGTACACAGGGTATCCCATTGTTTATATTTAATCTTCTTTTTATTTGTTAAATTGAAATGGTCATAGGGGCGTATAAAGTCAGGGAAAAATCAAATTTTCATTTTCACCCTTTAAACGATTAAAATAAAACGTATTAGTTTCTCATTTTACAAAATAGCTACTTTGATTTTATAATAGACGTTATTTTGAAAATTCGAAAACACCCAAACCAAGTCCTTGTCAAGTTTATACTAAGTATATATACATAATCAATATTATAAATGGTTTATTGCCCTCTTCTCTAAAACATTTGACCTATTTACACCTAAAAAATTGCGGAAAAAAAAGGGCTAAACGCTTTGGTACGCAGTCCATAGTATATTCATGAACACACTGAAAGTCCTGAAGCCCACTTTTTGTTATTAACTCTCCGCCTCTTAAAGAGGGCGTTTTTGACCTACTTGCTAGTCTTAATTATAACTTGTTAACCGCTAGACTTCCGGATAAATGTATACAACTTAAATTAAAGTCATCAATTTTACTGCAGAAATACATTAGTTTATGTCTAAGAATTTGAAGTGAAAACTTATTTGATGTAAGAACAATTTTCTTAAAATTGTTATCCGAAATTCCTTATCAAGCATGAAAACTATACAAAAATAAACACTAATCAATAAACATCATCAACCACCTATTACGTGATTTGAACGCATTGTATTTTTGATTTTAATACAAATTTAAATAATTGATTTTAACCAATTATAATTTATACCTGCCATGATTAAACCAACTCCCTTAACGCACCCCTCCCCTAAATCGAAAATACTGACAGAACACAATCACGGTACCTACTTTTTAAATACGCGTTGTCACATCATACTTATCGCACATGTTCTATAAAAAAGAAAGGAAATTATTTTTAAATTACTAACAGACCGTCGCCATCAATCCAAAACAATAATATTTTGTTATGATTTTTCGTGTAAGTATATTAGATTTACAATCTGTTTTGTTTTCGTATCATTTTACTGTATGTGTGGACTGTAAAATTATTTATAACAGTATATTATTATAATCAAAATGTTAATACGGTTTTAAAAATAACGTTCACTAAATCCTTTTTTTTCGTACGTATAAACGTGATTTACCTGACAGACCTAAAAAAAAAAAAAAAAAAAAAATTAAAACTTAAAACTAATTATATGGTGTATTACACAATATAATATATAAGTCTGGTCCATCTCGGCGGTGTGCGGGGGAGCCAAGTTTAGTGACTGAAGTAAAGTATTTAGTACACGTGTAGTAAACAAATAATATAATTTAATAATTTCTCGTTTACGGAGGGAAATTAAATAAACAAATAATAATATTTACGTTAAACGCGTGATATTATTATGCGTGTTATGAAACACTGTTTATTAATATTCTGGAACATCATACATGCGTCTATCGCGAAATCAAAAAATTCTAATTCCTCGAAAATTCTGATTTTTAATATTAGTTATAAGTTACGTTATTTATAGATGAGTATAGTGAAAATATCGCACTGTTCGAAGAAAAACAAAAAACTATTCCGAGGTATCTGAACAGTGGCACATTTAGGGAGCAATTGATTGTGCTCGGTCACTTAAATTTCAAGGACGCGAAAATTTAAATGGTTTCATGCGGCAATTTTTAAAGGAAAAAGCAAGTGCGTGGTAAGTGAATTCAATAAAATGTTTTGGTATGGGCGTACCCATATTATAAATGAAGATGGCGTGGAAATTGTTTTTATTTCGCGGCATACAAATTATACATGCGTACAAGGTGATGTTTTACGCTACGTTCATAAATAAAGGATTATGATATTTATAATATTACAAATTGGTATACATCAAAAAACGATCTCCTCTCGCTTATCTATTACTCACAACGAATATAAGCGTTAGTAATTCAACGTTTAAATCAATTTTTTTTTAAAAAAAAAAAAAAACCCGCTTATTGTCTAAATTAATTTATTATACTAACAAGTATCCAAACATAATAATTCTGTCGGTACTATGATGGAAATTTTCTTCCGTTATTTTTTAGATTTGCGTCATAGAGTATAATAATTTATTAAAATCGTATTTCCAATGCTGTTGACGTCTGTAAATAAAATTTTTCATTACCTTAACTAAATTTCCTGAATAGCTAACGTACACGAGTAAGCTATTACATTTTAAAACTTCGTACAGGAAAGTATTTTTTATCTCCATAGTTGAACACGTCATGTATTAATCATCTGTTCAAAAACAAAGTACCCTCTACGTTGGCGACCACTGCCAAATCGGAAATAGTCAATTTCAGTTGTATAATACATTTTGAACGTGATGCAAACTTTAGGGAATTGGTGACGGTGTATATTTTACATCATCACCGATTATTAAAAGTTACCTATTAGCTCGGAGATAAAACTGTACGATTTTGTTTGACGTATTTTAAAAACGGTTTATGATATTCTCCAGTTTTTTTACTGGGAATACGTGGAAAATAGACGTTTAATTATTTGATTAAAAATTGTAAAAAAATCGATTGTATTTTTAAAACAATTTTCAATAATGTACTAAAAGTATTTTGACTTTTACTTATGATAAATATAATTCCTATAGAAAAGAATCTAAAGAATCAAAAATGTACGTTTTTATTAAAATTAAAATCCGTTAAACGCAATTATCATACAGATTTTGTTCGCTTTTCGATTTAAAATGTCATATTATTCGTCCGTAAAAATGGCCGTATCTCTTCGGTATAAACGCTATCGGGAAGTAAATTATTAAAAAATAATAAAATAATTGTCATTCAAAATTCGAAAAAAAATCAAATTTTAAGTTATCCAGAATAATTTTGAAAATCGTCACCAATCTCCATAATCAATACCAATAGTATTTAACGTTGAATTTTTTAAAAGGACACAGAATAAGTTTATATTATAGTTTCGAAAACAAGTGTAAAAATACGAAAGAAAAAAAAAGCATTAAAAACATCACAATAGAATTTGAGATTCACTATATAAGATTATTAATCATGGTTTTTTTTTTTCTTTTGTATATATGTGTAATACGTGTATAAGTATATAATGCATTTCAACTACTATACGATTTGGAAGGTCCAAGACCTCCTATGAATCGAAATTAGCAACCACGTTTGTTTTACGCAACAGTAAACAACCGTACTCACACAATAAAAAAAAAAAAAAATGTGCATGGCGAAACGAAATAATAATAATAATAAATAAATGTTACTAAAATAATTAGTGATCATTGACTGAAAACAGTTTATTCATGATGGTATGATGTATATTTAACACTGGATTCTTCGGAGAAAACTCAGCTGTGGTTCAATATAAAAGAAACAGGGAATCCGTGCCTATATAAATAATTAATTGTAAAGTAATAATTATTTTTTAAATTTTATTATCGTGACGAAAAAATGTGCCTGTACACCTTACATTTCGAATTTAATTAAAATTCCTTAATTTGCAAAATATTAAATATTTAAAAAAAATAACTACGCGCTGTTATAATTAATTATAATTAACTATTATAATGTACCTAAATCATTACAACAAAAATATTGTTTTAGTTCACTATTCTTATCTAGTATTCAAAATATTTTACCGTTACAGACTTAATATTATACATTTTCGTTCATCATTTATATTATTTTCTAAATAAGGCTCCGATAAAACTTACAGGTAAATGTAATAAAACAAGCCCGTTTAATATGAATTTTATTGTGTGGATCCGAGTGTAGGGCAAACCAGCAAGTAGCCGCAGCAGATCATCTACGTAAACGAAATGAAAATGTTACGATGTACGTCTGGTATCACGAGGATGATTTGGATTATAAACATATATATAGGAGGAAGTTTTAATGTTGGTAACTGCGAAAATAACGGAATTTAAATGGTTTGGGCACGTATCCATGTAAAAGAGAGGATAATAATATAACCAAGATAGTTCAAGAATGACGAGTATAGAAGAAAAGCGAAGCCGTGAAAGACCATAGAAAATATGGACGAACTGTGTGTCTGAATAGCAATGAAAAACTTAGTTATCATTTCACAGAATGTGATGGCTAGACTAGCATGGAATACCAGGACACCAAATAGACGGGAAAGCGCTAACAATGGGAAAGAAGAGTTCAACATTTATTTGTAAAAGAACTTTCTTTTTTTTTTCTAAGATTGCATATCGTCAGAGCCAGATCAGGGGGAAGAAGCACCAAGTAAAATCGTTTAGATACTAAACTTAAGAAATTAACTATATGTACTTTACTAAAATATGATTTTTTTTCCCTCTTGGAAACACTTTGTTAAGGTAGTAAAAATGTTCTGAATTGTTCTTCACTGTATCATAAAAAATGCGCATTTTTCACCCAATATAGGTACTTGAATCGAAACATTTTTCTAGACTATTGAACTCTTTTTATTAAAACTAAAAAAAAAGAAAAGAAAAGTGATAATAAATGACAATACGTCGGTTTTATTGATCTCTTAGTTCGACTATAAACACGATTATATATAAATGCCGTACTGGTCCATCGTGTTCCACTCGTTTTTGATACCGATGAATTGTCATTGATTTTAGTGTATAAACAAAAAATGATTATCCTATATCGCCTTTACCTCTTCAACTTCCTGTTTATAAACGGAATAGAACGAATATTTTCGGTTTTTTTTCAATCAGAAACCCCAAATCAATCCTGTAAAGTATAGAGCTATGGAAGGATGAGCCGGGAAATTTGTACCACTGTCTACAAGAAAGACATATAATATAAACTACGAGATAATATTGTATAATGACAGCTAAAACTATATTATAATATAGTTACGCCAAGAGAAGAAGAAGAATGTTAGGTCGGCCCTGGGAAACTAATTATTTCGTTAATCCGGCTTTGCGGATCTTTCTGATGGTCACAATCCAACATCATTAAATGCGATAAACGTAGTGTTAATAATAACTAATTCGGACCTTCCTGGCCAACAACAATGTATACCGTACCTATACTTATTTTATCTGTGTACACGCGGAAGATGTGTATTTTAATCTGTTCGACCATCTCTAAATAATTGTTAATGTATGTGCGCTAACTGTGAGTTAATAGAAAAAAAAAAAAAAAACTATTCGTTAGGTATTGAATAAAATGATTCGTTATAAATTCGTTAGTAATTCTATTATTGTAAAGAAGAAGGAAAAAGGAAAGAATCGTGAGATATGTTTAATAACATTACGGCAAACAATCAGCAATACATCAGCTAAACACATTAAAAACAACAAAATTCAGTTAAACGGTGTCTGCAGATGCGCAGATATAATTGCGTTGCTTTGCAGTGTCCGTGAAACGTCCTTGAGAGAGCTGGCGCGCGAATAGTGACAGGTACCATTGCGGCAGATTATAACATCATTTCATAGTATACTTACCGTCCGTGGTAGTAAACAACTTCCAGGTACTTTAATATTATAACAATACGAAAAACGTGCACATTGTTATCAGTTACAGTCGATTGAAAAATTACGATGATTACAGTTTTATTATTTTTTTTTTAAATTCTAAGAAAAGCTAGGAACGTATCAACTAAATAGTCGGAATTAAGGCGAAGAAAAAGAAGAGGGATACTACGCTAAAACCGTTAACTATACACAACCTGCGATAATTTTTGTTAGACACCATAATATAGAGTCGTAGGTATTGCCGTATATTCAGTAGTTTAGTTGTAAAGAGGGGGGGGACAATTGCCCATTTTAAATGCATTTGTAAAATATTTAATGAGTATAGTTTTTTCAATGCAAAATATTGTAGTATAATATGTATTTCGAGTTTGAAACAGAGGTTTTATAATCACTTAAAATCTACACGGTTTGCGTAACATGAATAATTTAAAATAAATATATCCCGGTAAAAGATCGACTAAGTAGTGGCACAGACAGGCTTTTAGGGTTAGGGGGGGGGGCAGCTTTCAATAAATACTCGAATATTAAAAACGTTTTCTAGCCACACTTTACAAGTGTTCGAGAGACAAAAATTCGGTTACAGATAAAACTTATTAGTTACTTATCGATTTGTGTCATTGATGGAAAAAATAAAAATTTATCATTTTCAATTAATCTGAAATAAACAAATTACAATTAACTATGCAAATAGAAAAAAAAAAGGCCGTTTGGGGACAGTTGTCCCCCTCCCCCGTAAATACGCCACTGCGACCAAGTATTGCTGGAGTTCAAAACCTTAATTCTCCCCAGGGCACTTAAATTCCTAACTACGCTATCACAGTAATAACTAATAATACAATATACTATTTCATTATAAACAATGACCCATCTATATAGTGGATATATCAACACCAATAATCAAGACCGATCATAAGTCATGAATTCGCAACTGTCGCCGATTCTAAATGATTTTCGTGGGACATATACGAATATAGGTATTAGGTATACTGAATTTAAAGTATCGGCTTTAAATGTTGATGATTTTTATTTTAAATGTTAGTAAAAAGAAACGTGTATGTGCCGTGTCTATAGTAGATATCAATAAAAATATAATGTAAGAATATAAATTACAAGTTTTGTAATAAATTGTCACAGTTCGATACCTTTTCGGTTGTATCCCAATTTGTATATTTGTTTTCCTGTCGTAGTTTTATGTATAAACTTTTAGAAAAAAGTTTATTCTGTTGCAGTTAACCCTTATTAGTTTTACTATGATGTGTGATTTTATTCTGTAGAATATATTTTGAACGAGAAGATTTAATCCAATCGTCACCTTCGGGGGGGGGGGGAGAGAGAGGTAGAATGATTTCCGGTGTATTACGATAATCTGCGTTTTTATGATTTTCCTTGTACTTTTCCTATAATAATGGGGAGAAATCTTCAAAAAAAAGCATAAATATTCATTCAAGTAATAATGAAAACCTATTATATATTAGTATTTTTTAGTCAAAATTTAATTGTTTAAATGTGCTGACGGGTTTTTATTTGTTTCTTTGAATCAGGAAAACCCGGACAAAGAAAAACGTAAAAAAAAATATAAAAACATTCACGCAATTTTTTAACTATTTATAATTATTTGACATTTTCAAACTGTAAGGGTACAGTTTTTACACTTATGACCCGAAACACTAAGAAGATTATGATTTTAAAATCAAAAAATGATAAACAAGTCAAAATTAAAAGAGCACGAATTTAATTTGTAACAATACGAGCATAGCATAGTAAGTATTGGAAAACGACGCAAAGTGTATCGAAATCAAAGTCCCAACTACAAGTGAATTTATGACGAAGTATGGTAAAAAATTTACATCACAATAATATTTAGAACAAACAATTTTTTTTAAGAATAGTCAAAATACAAATGAATCGGGTTATGAACATGACAATGTATAATAAACATTTAAATACCTAATGTTTATTGTAGTAAGGATATATTAAAAATAAATGATAACAAATATTAAAAAGGGACAAAATGTCAAAAACATCAACATGTATAAGTACACCGTGCGTATATTAAATATAAGGGACAGAAAATGTCTTTCAATGTAATAAGCTTAATAAGAAATAAGCTACTGATTATTAGTGGTACCTGACAATGTGTAGTTAACGTCGTTGTTTCGGTTAGCCTTGGAAAGGGAAAATGTTGGGGTGCGTAAAGATTCGGCCGCAGTCAATTTATAACTGTTTACGATCAGTTGAACCTTGTTTTCCACTAATCGATTTGTAATTGTCTTTTTTGTCGATATCACGCGATTTCTATTTCAGTTTAGATTCAACTCCACCAATATCGACGAGTTATCGTTTATATACGTTCGACACCGTTCTTTCGTAGCAGTGGCGGTTTTGATAAAATATCAAGGGGGGGGGGGGAGTACGATTTTAAATTTTTCGGGCCCCATACCATAATGACATATATCAAATAAAGGATAAAATTTGTTTATGGTCCTATCATAAATTACACTTAAATTTATTTTAAATTCTGATTATAACGAAAAAGCTTATATGGTTTTACAACTGCTTTATCTGTAGACAACTTTTCTACCAGAAATCATCTTGCTCCGATGTATATGATATAGCAACTTTTCTGAAAAGAAATTTTTATTGAGGGGGGGGGTACTTTGGGTAGGTCATTTTTCGATTTTCCCAAGAATTTTCCCAGAAAATGTGAAAAACCGGGAAAAACGTAGGAAAAACAGGAAAATCGGTACAAGATTAAACGAATATTATTTAAGAAAATATATAATGCCTATTTAATTATTTTACTATAGTATTATGACATATATATTGTTGACAAAGCATCACTATCATGTATCAACTGAATTCCACTCAGAATCGTTTTTTTCGTTAGCAATGGTTTATCGTTACAAAATATACCTAAAAGTTAACAAAAAAAACATCCAGGGTGGGCGATCGTCCTCGTAACCCCTCCCTAAAAACCGTCTACTCCATAGACTCTGATGTACCATTATTGGTATAATGTTGGTGGCAGAGCTGGATCTAGGGGGGGGGGCGAACCGGGGTCCTTACCCCGGAAGTCTTGGTCGGGAGGCGCAAAATAACCAAATAATTAGTAGATATAATAACAGTTTTTATTCATTCATAGAAACATTTTTTTGGAATCGTACAAAAATTATTTAATTTATATAATTATTTAATTTTTTTAAAGTATTACCACCAACTTGATGCTAATATTTTAAAAAAAACGCCAATTCTGGTTTACTTCCATTCAGAAGACGCATCACAACGAAAACGGTAATACGACAATTCGTTATCTGGCAAAGACAATAACGATTCTCCTTGGTAGGATTCGTCAGAACTACTTTCAAATAGCCGATCTGTAATCTGATTAATGCCAGTGGATTTTCGTAGTCCTGATAAACCTGCGTATAATAATATTGTTTAAATCACCGACGATTCCGCAGGATGTTTTAGAAATATATTCAAAGGTATTTTACAATTATACAAAATATATTTAAAATTTATTTACGGTAGTTTATTGATACATATTAAATTATTATAACATTGTAATGATATTTTATACATATTCAATTATTTATCAATGTACATATATTTATAGAACATGTCTGTTTAAATAATAAAGGTCATCAAATGCAATCAATTAAATAACTGTAATTATGCAGAAACAACAGCGTATCAAACTGGCCACAGGTTGAAGTATTGGTTTTATACGACCCAACAAACTATGTGTATAGAATATAAAATAATTAGATACTTGGGCCGGGTTACAAAAAAATTCTGTACAAATATTTCACAGACACCTCAACGCCTGTAAATTAAAATGACTCTATATTATATAACATATGTAATAATGCGCAAATGAATTTGTAACGAATCTGTAAATTAAACGAAAACAATGAATACCGGATGAACTAAACCATTAATTATATTCGATAACCCCGAACCACGGTTAACTACTGAACAATGATGACTGCAGATAACACTATGGCATCTTTGTGCCAAAAGAAAAAAAAAAAATTGTTAATTTTGTTTTTGTTTCTCGGTAAAATGGCTTCACTTAATAAAAATTTCAATTTAATTGAACAAAATTACTTACTGCAACTTGAAACACCACATAAAAATTCAAAACATAAACGAATTATTGTATAATAGAAATCCCGGATATATCTTGGCCTCGGTAATATAGTCCTAACCTCGATAATTAACTTATCATCATTTGATGCCGACGAGGATAAAAATCTATAATTCAAGTTAATTGTAATTTAAGTTAAGTTAAATTTAAAATTTGGCAATACACAAATTCAAAATAAAAACAACACTTTCAAAAATGTCAGCAATAACACTTGTAAAATGATAACATCGATCTGTAAACCGTTCTGCAAGGAGTTACAGATTCGAATTCGGTTCTGTAAATCAAAGTCACCCTTGCAGGCCTGTAAACAATACAGAACGATCGAGCAACACCCGATCTGGTTTACAAATCTATAAATGCGCTAATGGTTCTGCAAGTCGTTACAGAGCGTTTGTGTGACCCGGCCTTAGCCGTGAACTTACGCCGTATATAAAAGATGTACTACATTTAATGGGATTTAGAATACGAGTCTAACCAGCGGAGCCTAGTATTCGTTAATTTTTATAAAATAAAATCAATACGACAAATAAAATATGCTGATATTAACGAATCCTAATGTATCCTAATCGTATTTGCGAGCGTTACATTATAAACAACCGATTGTAAAATGCTATCAATGAATTCGGTTAAAAAATTAAAGAATCGTCGATATCAGTTGTAAATATTATAATAACGACGATGGCCACCATATCATAACATATAATGTAAATACAATAATAATGATAATGGTCGCCGTATTATAATTTATAATATTGTGCTATGTAATTAACAATTACATATTATTATCGTATTCTGTATACATTAATTGCGTGCTATTCAAATTGCCTCTTCAATCATTTTGACACGTACGTATGTTGTAAATGTTAAAACGTGTTAAGTAGATACCCATCAGCGTTCTATATGATATTGTTATGCATACACCACCATTAAATACAACTTATGACGGACCTAGGTGTGACATTTTAAAATATGTCTGCTCGGTCAAAACAATTTTGCCCGCGTAAAACCAAATAAAAACTCGAAAAATGTCAAATTGTCCGTAAATAGCTCGAAAATAGCAAAAATGTTTTGAACATTTTACCATTGTCTAGAAAAAAACGCATTACTAGCGTTCGATAAAAATAAAGTCAAGTCTCTACAATTGTCTCACTGAATTACAACAAATAATTCATTCATTCAATGCAATTCTCTTTGGTTGATACTATTACCCGCCGCAGTGTCTATACCACCACTGTCACCATCCGTGCTGTACACGACCGCTCAAATTCCAAAGAGATATATTTCCCTACAATACTTCCTCAACCACCCGAATACGTTACTGATTATAGGAGGGTCTAATCTTCCTCATTTCAATAGTTTTCGTACAAATATTACTCGTTGGAAAAATTGTACAGACTTAGATAATATTTTGTTTTTTTTTTTTTTTTTTTGTCGACTTATTACAAAAATTGTTTTACATTGGGTTTATTTATAAATACACATAGGTTAATAAAAACTTACTCAACATTATTATTATCTCATAAAAATAATTCACGCAGTGCATTTATGGAATAAAAATTCGTTACAACACACCCGCGTGCAGGAGTTTTATACACCTAAACCTACAATAATTATGATTCCGTAGATTTGTTATCCGAGCGTAAGTATACGTTTTTGGTAATATTCGGTTACCAACATACAAATATGAGGTTCTTGAACCGTGTTTACACGATATTATTTTCGGTTCAAAAATATCGTAAATACGGCGTTCGTGTCACACGTTTTGCGAAATTCCACGCGATTCGATTATTATTTTTTATCTACAGCATCGTCAAATCTACAAATCTCAACATTGCGATTTTTCGATGGAAACCGTTTGTTTTTTTTTACGTTTTCCAATAGAAGACGAAAAAAATTGTTAAAGAATATTATAGTGAAGCAATGGAGCATTTGGTATAGATAAAAATACGACGATGAATTTGTATAGATGTATAAGAGATAAGGATGCGGCAACGAACGTGTAGTTACTATTTAGTTCAATAGCATAACCATAATTTTTAAAGAGTGAAAACTTCGCATCTTTTAACCTACTGTGTGAAAGAATCTGATCATTTTTATTACCTACACTATTAAAATTCTACCAGAGTGTGTTTCTATGGTGTTTTTGATTAGAGAAAGATTTCTGGTAGAAAAGTTGTTTACAGATATAGGTAACAAATTTAAAAAACACATAATATTGTAATATATTACAATACATTTATTTTTAAATTAAATTTGATTATTATTATTAATTATTTTTAATTTAAATTATTATATTTTATTATACCAATACATTTATCGCCACGCTTAAAATCATCTAAAAAGAAGAGCATATTTTGTACGATGGGTGCAGCCACTGTTGTTGGTGAAAAGTTGGGAAGGTAAGATATAGAGGGGAAATTAATTTGTATCTAAGCAATACTAATTAATTGCTTACTAAAAACGATTCTGAGTGGAGTTCAGTTAAATAGTGATGCTTTGTCAACAATATATATGTCATATTATATTTTCTTTAATAATATTTGTTATTACCGATTACCGGTAATATTGTACCGATTTTCCCGTTTTTCTACGTTTTTATCGATTTTCCATGTTCTCTCGGTTTTTCTCATTTGCTGGGAAAACTCTTGAAAAAATCTAAAAATAACTTTCTGAGGTATGATACCTCATGCCACCTTCTCCTAGATACACTCCTGCTATAGCTGACTCACACATGGTTGCACGATGATGGAATAAAGGTAAAGAGGATATTAAGTCCGCAATCAGAAGAAATTCCATTTTTATACGACAAACAAATGTGACCGACATCCGACGAACCCACGTCGCGCGTCGTCTTGTCGTTAAAAACACCTCTGCGAAAGACCGCACGACGTAAGATCAAGTTTTTTTCAGCAGCCGTATAATGTGCAATTTTTTTTTCTTTTTGTGTTTTTTTTTTATTATTATTATTATTCAAATATTTATTATTCAAATAGATGCTAATTAGTATTTTTTTTTTTTATTTTACGACCTGCAAAATTGGTGTCGACCATTATAAACCATCGACTGTGTACGATGCTGTACCGTAACGTGGTCTGACAGAATGTCGTATCGTAAAAACTTTGTTTACACATACTATTATAAGGCACGGTTCTCAAGTTCACGGTCACATTTCAAATTTAAATTGTCTGTTTAAACTACAAATACTAATTCGTTTAAATAAAAATAAAAATTAGCTCGTCTCTCTAACGTATATTGGGTTAAGAAGACGTCACATTGGCATGATCGCCATGTCTGTAGTCTTCTATTTTGACGGGCCGCAATGTAGCAGTAAAATGTGTTAACGTAAAAAAAAATAAAATGCCATTAAAATCGGTTTTGAAGCAAAAACACCGATTATAAAATGTGTTTTAAAGCGTATTTAAATACAATCACATGGACGGTTTTTTTTTGTTTTACAAAAATGTATTTAAAAAAAAATCAACTGTCCAATACGTTTTATTTTATCTTCGAAAATGCGTTGTATATTTACACAATAATAATCATCATAAAGCATTAACAAAATGTCGTCATCCACACATTTTATAATACATAATATTATGTATATTTTATCTATACGATTTTAAAAGCCTTTTCGTTCGTTCACTTTAACACGTTTTTCCTATAATGTCCGCAGAGAAAGATAAATACGGACAAATGCCCCTGCACGTGACGGTCTATGAAGAAGAAAAAAATTAATAAATATAGTAACCATAAATGTATAACCTTGGAAAAAATTTTTTTTAATTTTTAAATTGTATTACTTAATGTGAGTAAACTATTGAAAAGATGGTGCAATTTTAGTTGTTTTAAACAAAGCGAGAAGTATATTGGTTTTAATATTGTGTGTTTTCATTTTTACAACCTACTTTGTTTTTAATCAGAAATCTTGCTTCAGTAAAAAACTTCATAGGAAATTTCTTGTAAAACTATTAAAATTTGTTATCCAATTGGCGCATTTATGAAGTCAATTTAAAATGGGAAAAATTAATTAATTAAAATAAATGGGAAAAATTTGCAATTTTGTATACAATTTCTATTGATTTTTGGGTTACCTAGACAACAAGGGGGAAATATTTCTCATAATACTCAGATCGGAATCTTTTTTCGTTAGCAATGGGATACAGACAGATATAAATTAAATTACACTATATAGTGTAATTTAAGGGAAGGGAAAGGAAGATATATATCTTGCCTTCCAATTTCCTTCCTATAAAACAGTAGCAGCCTTTTTTTTTTTTTTTTTGAACGTGACAGTGACAACTCACACACTTGCACATGGATCGATTGGGGATACGTTTGTTTCGGACGTGTATTTGTGACGTAATAATAGTCATAATGTGATTAGGATCGGGAACGTTTCGGCCGATTCATCTGGAACCTTACATGCTTATTCGGTGAACGGTTTTCGGCATGTAGGACGGAAAGTTACCCAAACAAAACGGTTTTCGCTACGAAATATAAAATTGCCGAGAAATCGTATAATGCGCAATAAATAATGTAAGAAAATCCAACATACATAATCATAATGCGGGTTTGCACTGCTTAGTCGTAGGTGACAAATATTGGGAAGGTGTGTACGTATAATATATAATATATATTATACATTAATATAAAGGGTAATTTAGATTATATAATCAAAGCAATGGTTAATCATTGTAATCGAAAAACGGTTCTGAGCGGAGCTTGGTAAACTCGAACAAGGTTAGAATAGTTATTTGTACATATAATTTTAACCTATTCTTCCCTTATGCACTTTAGCACATTTACCAAGATATAAGTATACAAACAATTTCATTTCATTTTTTATGAAAAATCATAGTTTGAGCTTTGTATTATAAATGCGTAACATGCATAATATTACATTTAATTAAATAAAATGAGCTGATACTGGGGACGGGTGCGACCACTGTTGTAGGTGAGAAGTTGGAAAGTCAGGATACATGACGTTATTTCATTTATATGTGTAAGCAACGAAAAACCATTGCCGACAAAAGACGACCCCGAGCGCCGTTCGGTAATATATAATTTGAAGTGCCGTCATTTTTTTTGTTTACCTAAACTTCCTACGTTTTTTCCGATTATTATGAAAACTAATTCGAAAATCAGACCTGCGTCATTAAAAACAAGATTAATAATTCAACGTGGTCTCTTGTCGTTTTTCGAATGAAGTTATATTTGTGCGGGAAAACGTGGTAAGTACTTGTTTAAAATAACGGAATCGTGGAAAAAATCCTATTTTACCGTTGATACCGCAATCACGTAAATCAAAAAGACAACAAAAAACGTATTTTGCCTATAAGTGCGCCACTGCATCGAATTCTAAATATTCCATGGACAAACCATGTATTCAATTTGAAGGTACTCCATAAAATACGAATGGAAAGAGAATCACCGCGGTAATGCAGTGATAATTATAAAATCTCGGAAACTTCTGCGGGATGAGAAATAATCAAAGGAATTACTGCAACTTATACTACTTCGGGGGAAAACAAGTATTGCAAGATGGAAGAAGATATGGCGTTCGTAAAACCTCCGAAATCGGTTTAGCGCAACATCAAGTGAATGTATTTCGTTAGAACGGGCAAACGTAACGTTTATTCCGATTTCCAACGTCGCAAACGGCTATAGGAACCACAAGAAGAAAAGTATCAACTAGGTATTAGGGTATCGGGTGTACTACCGAAAATCCGTATTTTTAAAATGCATATTTTTTTATTTTTTTTTTTGTGTAAGTATTTTGAGTACATATAGTATTCGGAATACTACCCGCGTCCGGTGGATTCTTGGTCATCGCGGCACTACCCCTCCCCACACCCCCCGACCGCCACCCCCCCTCCTCGCTCGTTGAAAATCCTAAGAGCGGCGGACGGCCGACGGGGTCCGAGGACAGCGGCGGCGGAACAGTACATTCAACACATGGCCGGCGTCCTCGTTCACCGCGCCACCGAAGCCGCCGTCGTCGTCGTCGTCGTCGCCACTCGCCGTCAACGAACCGGCCACACAGCCGCGCAGTCAGTCGCCGACACACCGTCACACGGAACGCGCGCGCGTCCCGACCGTTCACCCGACACGCCGCCGCCGCCGCCGCAGCCGTCAACCGAACACAGTGCGCCGACACGACAACCGGTGTCTCGAGGGCCCGTCGACATTTTTAACAGTTCCACCGAGTCAGTGTCGTCTCGACCGCGTGTGTGCACAGTGCCGCTGTTAAGTCGTCGCCGCCAATATTCGATTTTTGAGCGGAAAAAAAAAAATTAAATTTTCTATTCGAAATATTTCGATTTTTTTTTTTTTTCCGAAAACACGCGAAATTCACCAACGGTCAATCCGGTTCTCCCCGCACCTAAGATTCGGTTGATTTTTTTTTTTTAGCAGCAAATTTTTTTTCCACCCCGACAGATTTTCTATGTGCTAGAAATTTAATGCAGCTGCAAAACACCGTCGTCGGTAAGTTACCTATATACCCTGTAATGCCTACACGCCTGCTATACATACTTATAATTATTACAACATTTGTTTACACACACACACACACACACACACACACATACACGCATACAAAAGCGGTTTTCGCCGATCACGTGAACAGGGGTAAAATTCGTGGCGTTTGTTGTTGGAGTGCCGGGGAAGGGACGGGTTTCAGTAAATTTTCGGCTTTATTTCATGTTTTATAATATGTAAATTCGCGGACTACTACGAAAATTAAAATAACGTCTCGAGTCGTTACGACGGATTTTTTTTTTTTTTGTTTAACAAAAAGGCTTAGGTATAATAATTTGTATATGACTTTAGACCATTTTCGAATGTCGTATTTAGATTATGCCATTCGGCAATCGTGTCGAACGGAATACATTTGTGCCATTATTTTGTCACATAATGGCAAATTTCAACATTTAATTAGTTCGTATTGAAAAGTACAAAGTGCACAATCAACTTAAACCCGCGTTCCCCGCGACCGATGAAATGGTAATTTCGAATTAAGTATTATTATCGTTTCACACACGTTCGTCCGTAACAACAGCGGTGCATCATTTTATACGTTTTCGGTCGTTCGTTTGACGGTCGGTCGGTTGATTTTTGATTTTTTTTTTTTTTTTTTTCTACACGCCCGTTTCAATTATAACAATGTCTTCACGTGTGTATTGGTATTGTTCGCGACGTCTCGTCTCCGTTTGTGTAGTGGAGCGCGCACACAAATTATCAAATTAATGCGATTTTATATTTGTATTAATAATTTGTATGCAGTGGCGCGAATCGTTCGATTTCACTCGTGTTTCCCGTATAACTCGTTTTCGAATATGTGTAAACTGTACAACGGATGCCAGATGCATGATGATTGCTTTAAAAAAAAAAAAACAAAAAATTATAAACTCAAATCGTTTTATTATTACTATTGTTTCGGGTGCCTGTGCCTAATTATTTTCCACTCGTCGTTAGCGAAGAGTTGTAAACAACGTATTGTTATAATGCGTATACGAAAAACGGAAAACGACATTATTTTTCCGGCTGCACATTTTGACGCGTCGTGCCGTTTCGCATCTGCGTATCAAGAGCGTTTTAGTTTCACGTCACCCGTATGCGTTGGCGATCACCGCTGTTGTCGGTTTGTCAAGCGATCAGCTTATACCGAAAACGGCCGACCCGCGACGATTCCAGATTCACGACTGTTTGCCCCGTGGAATTCGGCATTATTTAGGATTTCGCGCGGTTTCGAGTCGTTTTCGAACTCCGCGACGGATCCGAGAATTACCAAATAATCGTTCGAAATCTATAAATATCGGCTAGTTGGCCGGTAAAATTAGCATTGTATATATAGGTACCCCGTGTTTCGAAACAAAAATATCATTCGTTAGATAACTTTTGTTTGAGTCTGACTCAAATAGGTTGTGCGGTGGATTTTCCAATTCGTTAACATTATCAACAAAAATATCATAATTTTCGTTAGATAACTTTTGTTTGAGTCTGACTCAAATAGGTTGTGCGGTGGATTTTCCAATTCGTTAACATTATCGCGTCTTATAATTTATACGGTTTTTTTTTTTTTTTTTTTTTTTTT